>OU612044.1:163066874-163444614 GCA_914767935.1 Coremacera marginata
ATATTTTTAGATTATTTGATTTATATTTCTATTTTCATTTTTATTTTATTTTTATATATTTATATATATTATTTTAAATTTTGTAAATAATTTTTAATTTTTTTATTATTATTTATTTTTATTTTTATTTTATTTACAAATATTTATTTTTATTATATTGATTTTTATATATTTATTTTTATTATTATTATTTTAATTCTTATTTTTAGTTTTATAGAACTAATTCGTATGAACAAATAAAATTATCATTGTTTTCGTCAAGCATATTTTTTTCGAGTTAGTAATTTATCAATTAAAATTAACTATTCTTTATATAGAATATTAGTAGTTCTGTAGATTTTTAGTTTTTTCGAATCAACTGTTACAAACCGTTCATGAATTTTATTAATCAATCTAATACAACATTGATTGTTTGACGTTTTCAACTTGTTTCTCTTCCGTCCACTAATGGTTTCATTCTTACATAGTAAGACCGTTTCTAGTAACCATATTAACAAATATATTTTAGATATTTTTACCGAATATTGCCATTAAATCTGCTGAAATTTACTCTGTATTAATATATTATTTTAAATTTAATATTGAAATTGGAGTAGCTTAAATTTTGAATCAGAGCGACACTTTAACAGTCAGAAGATCCGAAATCCGACAGATCGCCCTGTTATATATTTCAAGTAAGTTTGCGAAAAAATCATTTGTTTTTTAATTACTTTTTTATGCTCCTATAAATAAATACTACATTTTGACATCTTTTCATATAAGTTTTGTCCGGAATTTTCAAATTTGAAGTTTTTTAATCAAAATATTCGTGTTAATGCAATCCTTATTATAATATTCCAATTTTAATAAATAAGAACTACCCTGTTGCTGCTTAGAACATTTGTACTTTGACAACATTAGTAGGTGGCGTAGATACAATTGTACCTCCATATATTTTGTATGAAAATGAATACCAACACATTGCTTAGAATATAATATTATTTAGTGATATGTTTGTAGTATTGAAGACTAACTGGATAGTTTATTGTTATTATTTTATAGAGGTGAAGAATTAATCATGAATGATAATGAAGCTAGTATTCCGCCTTATATAAGAAAGCGAGATTGCAGGTTAGTATTATATCGTGGCAAACCTCTAATAAAATATATTGTAGTAGTATTTTCTATATTTTTGTTATTTTTAAGGTCAACTTGAAAAATGCGTTGATTTTGTTCCAACAACCTTAATTTTATATAGACAAATGAGTATGAAGCGTTATTAAAATTGTTAAATTCTTAATACCGAACTCAGTTAATAATTAGCTAACTACATTTATAACAACTGCTACACCAAAGACCTAACCAAAAATTTTGGAGCCACGACTGATCTATTTCCTGAATGTAGCTTTCCGAATAATGGCGATAAAATTAAATTAATTAACAGTTATTTTTATACTTTTGTATAGCCTTCGATGTTTAAAAATTCACACAAATAGGAAGAGGTGCTCTTGGGTTCGCATTGCGTTAGGCTAGAATGGCTGCATATACATATATATTCCAAAATATAATAAACCTATCTGCGCTCGTTTTCTCCAGTTGTTGTCATTAAGCACCAACAACATTGCAACCATTTTTAGACCATTTAAAATTAGATATTTTTGGGTGTTTATTATTTGTTTACTATGTACAAACTGCCTTTTCACTACTAATTAGCTGCTTACTAGTTAATGGCGTACTACCAAACCGAAAAATATTTGCCTAAAAATTAAATAAATATTGCTACTTAATTGCGGCGAATCAATATGAATGCTTTTGGTGCGGCCAAAATAAATACGCGAGCCACTTATTAAAAAAAAAAAAAAACCAAATAACAGAAAATATATAGCTAGCTAGCAACAATTTTAATTATGATAATTAAACAAGAGTCAGGAGCACCGCAAGGCGGCTGCTTCAACTGCTGCCTCTTCTTAGGGTTGTCATTAGAAAGCATTCAATTTCACACCTATTTAGCACACCGAAAACATTGGTGGCGGCAACTGCGGTGCGGTCGATGTGGCTCACATTAAAAGAGGCATTCCCTGGCACTTAGTTGAAGTGGCAAAAATGCAAAACACGTTTTCAGCGCCTTAAACACAAAACAAAAAAAAAAAAGAATGAAAATAAAAAATTAACGGCACATAAAAATGTAAAAATGAATTTGTAAACATTTCGTTTGTGGAGTAGAAGAAGAAAGTGAATTCAAAGAAAAGAAAAAAGAAAAACAAAACAAAATGTATGGAAAATTTTGAAAACAGCTTGATTTTATGCGTTAACAGTGGGTGCAACAAGAAGAATCTCTTCTATTGAGTTATAATAACAAAAATTTTAGATACAGTTAATACGGCTGCCGCCTTAAAGGTTATTGTGTTATTTGACAGGAAACGGAAAGCAAAAATTGAAATTTAAGCTTGAATAGGTTTGTTTTGTTAACGAAAAGGAAACAAAAAGCGAGCTTATTTGTTAAAGAATTACAAATGTTTTGAGGCAATTTTTGAAAAGACTCTCAACAAAAAATATGGAACATTGGAACTGTTTGTTGATTTAGCTCATAACATGTCTGAGTAACTTTATAGATGCCAGAAAGCTTTTACACACTTAGGTAAATCTGTTTTAGGACATCCTGTAATGATGCTTATTAGTGGATTGAGCAATATACATCAGCAAATATTGTCGTGAACATTCATCGCTATACATATATATGTTTGTGCATTTGCGTTTGCACAAAGCGTGTCTCACCTATTTGTTGATTATATTGATAAACGTATTGCTGGCAGCTGCATTTGAATGAAGGTAACAGCTTCAGAAAATTTGACTGCCAAATGTCAAGATGTTACGTAGAAATCCTTTGAAAATCACTCAAAGCTATGCGCTATATACGTATATTCGTACGTACGTACGTGTGTAGATATACTTATATATGTATTGATGCTAATGTATGCAGTGCTAATTTGTAATTGGAGCGTATTAAGCAAGCCGATTATGCTGTCGTAGTTCCAAGCATGTAGCTTGTAGCTTTACCTGATATGAACTCATATTTTTTCTTACATAAAATCATGCATGTTATGGTCAAGGAATGTAATTTTGAGACAGATTCAGTCAAGTTGAATTGTGTAGGTATAAAGCACCAACACACATTTCTATAAACACACGATATCAAACACACACACACACACACACACACTACTACCAATTCAGCTTATGTTTAAGCTGTATAATCATTTTTGGCCAAACTTTGCTAACCAAGTCAAATTTAATTATTTTAAATATACAGTTTCTTAACTCTAGATTTAGCAACCAAACTGTAACCCTTTAATTTATTTTTATTACTTTTATCGTGCTTATTAAGTTTCAATTTGATATTAAGTTTCACTTTTATGTTCCTTGAAAATTTGCGGTTTCTTACTCAAAATTCCTAGAAATGATTAAACAAATTTTAGCTGCATTGCATGTGTAGATTTTTTTTTTTTTTTTATGACATACAAATATAAATGAACATGAACAAACATAAATGAACACTCATACTCAAGTGAGTTGAAATTGTGTGTCGTCTCCGTCCAATAAACATTGTGGCGAGGGGTTATTCGATAACGAATCGCTTGTGAATCGTTTTTTTTTTTTAAGTTTTCGAATAGTTTCATACCAACTTCATCAGAGGTTGGCTTGATGATTAAAGAAAGAACCGATTAAAATCATGACTTTCCTAAACTCCATTTAAGTTGTTTTGAAACAAAAAAAAAACAATTTTTTCCGACTTTTCAATATACAAATTTTTTAAAAAAAAAAGAATTTTTTACAAACTTTCTATTCTTAATACGTCATTTAAGCGAATATTTGTTTTTAAATTTGATGTTTTTTTTTATTTTTAAGTGAAAAAAGACTTAAATATAAATTTCCATAAATTTTTATATGAAAAATTTTGTGAAATATTTTTTCTTCTGTTATGTTATTTCGTGCTTATTCTTTATATAAATAATTTCCACTTATAAGTTGTTCAAGATTTTCATATGAATAAGTTCTCGTTAACAAATTGCTTTTTGTTCTTTATGCGACTCGTTAACAAATTGCTTTTTATATTTTAGTATTTTGCTTTTTGTAGTTTTTGGCGAGTCGTTAACGAACTGCTTTTTTTAGTTTTGGCGACTCGTTAACGAAATGCTTTTTCATAGTTTTGGCGACTCGTTAACGAATTTTCGCTTTTTTCGATTTTGACGAATGTATAACGAAGCCGAAATAAAGTTGGTCAAAAAATTATAAAAAAATAATTTCGAACTTTTGAAAAGTCAAATCTTTAAAAAAATACCTAAATAACAAAAAAAAAAACAACAAAAAAACTACATTTTTTTTTTTGACCTAGTTGGGGTTCGAACCCGTGTCCGCGAATGCTGGCTTTTATTAACAAGCAAATTAAGCAAGATATATTCAGCATCTGAAATAGCTGAGTGGGTAAGGTGCCGGACTAGCATTCAGGAGACGTTGTTTTGATTCTTGACGTGGTAAGCTTGAAATTAGCTTTTATTTTTTTTTTTTATATATTATTGCTTATTTTTTATATGATTTTTATGATTCGTTATCGAATTGCTTCTTTTAGTTTTGGAAACTCGTTAAAGAATTGCTTTTTATAGTTTTGACGACTCGTTAACGAATTGCTTATAATAGTTTTGGCGACTCGTTAACGAATTGCTTTTTCCGGTTTTGACGATTCATTAACGAAGGAGGAATTTCTCCCGCTCGCGATATTATAAATGAATCGCTACTAATAATTGCTAATGAATGAAATGTACGAGAAAACGATTCGTAAACGATAACATTAGTGAATCATTTTGTTTATTGGACGGTTGCATAATAATATTCAACATCAAAGTAATCAGGCAAATTTTTTTTTTTGACCAAGTTGGGGCTTGAACCCGTGTCCGCGAATGCTGGCTTTTATTAACAAGCAAATTAAGCAAGATATATTCAGCATCTGAAAGAGCTGAGTGGGTAAGGTGCCGGACTAGCATTCAGGAGACGTGGTTTTGATTCTTGACGTGGTAAGCTTGAAATTAGCTTTTATTTTTTTTTTTTATATATTATTGCTTATTTTTTATATGATTTTTATGATTCGTTATCGAATTGCTTCTTTTAGTTTTGGAAACTCGTTAAAGAATTGCTTTTTATAGTTTTGACGACTCGTTAACGAATTGCTTATAATAGTTTTGGCGACTCGTTAACGAATTGCTTTTTCCGGTTTTGACGATTCATTAACGAAGGAGGAATTTCTCCCGCTCGCGATATTATAAATGAATCACTACTAATAATTGCTAATGAATGAAATGTACGAGAAAACGATTCGTAAACGATAACATTAGTGAATCATTTTGTTTATTGGACGGTTGCATTATAATATTCAACATCAAAGTAATCAGGCAGTTCAAAAAGTATTCTTAAAAAGGTTTTGTTTTTGATAATTTTTCAAAGATATAGCTTACAAAAAAGTTTTTATAAAAAACACTCTCATATATGAGCAAAATACATGTTATTGAATATTATGAGGATTTCAAATATTTGAAACCCTCACTTGAATTTGTAAATTACAACTTAATGTCAAATTGCAACCTAATCCCTAAGCCCTATTATGAATAAAATTTTTCCCTGAATTGAAAAACGGAGTTTTCGTTTTTAAGATTTTTTTTTTAAGATTTTTTTTATTGTTATATTAAAAATTGAAGATGAATGCAAATATTTGTGTTAACATTTATCAAAAATTCCATTAACTTTGTTAAAAATACAAAAATTCCCTTCTTTAATACCTGAAGAAATTTTATTCACAATGTAATTTCAAATAATACCTACAATATGACTTGGCTAGCAAAGTTTTTAAAACGTAATTTTAAATGAGTAAATTTTAGGTTTAGTAAAAAGAATCCATTATTTTTGCATTAAATTTGGGCTCTATTTAGCTTAGTTAGAATGAACCGATTAAGATCCGGTTTTTTAGGAATATCATCATGCATCTCTCATAGAAACTTGATTTTCACAAGCGTCTCTTGAGGCGATTGTTTTACCAGAAAAATCAGAAATAGGTGACAGGTTCTGCCTTTAGGCTGTATGCTTATGAACCTCCCAACCAAGTTCCGAATTACAGTTTGGCCTTAGGAGAGCAGCTCATAGTATATCTTCCTAACCGTCAATCCGGGCTGGGCCACCGTTTGGACAAGCTTACCGTGATTTGACCACGACTCTTTTCACTGGACTTCAAAGGTGACCCACTCCTTATCACCACTCACCGTCCATTTCAAAAATGGGAAGATTTTGTTGCGATTCAGCAACGATTCGCTGATGGAATTAGATCCATTATGTTGTTCTTACTTTAACTTCATTTTACCCAGTCTTAATCAGATGGTTTCGAACGATTTTCGACGAAACCAAAATCAAGGGTTAGGACAGTATCAGGACCATAAAGACTTTTTACATTTTCAGCCGTCTGGCTTGCGTTTTCGCCCTTATTGGAGAGAATATGCCGTGTAGAAAGTGTAGAATATGCGTCGTATTTTCACTTTGCTGAAGTCTATCTTTGACGGCGCTCAAGCAAAACTCAAAGAGCTACGCATACAAAGAGCTACCTTAGCTCCCTAACAGGAGCTCAAGATTTAGCGTGCATAGGAGTAACAAGAGTCATGAGATCTATGCCACAGGCGGGTCTGCAAATGATGCCAAATCTTCTCCCCATAGAAGAGTTCCTTAAATGTTTGGCGACCAAGAACGCGATTCGTCTCATCGAATCACAAACCTGTAAGAACAATTCATTTGGACATGCATCTATTCTAAATCTCTTTGGCACTGTGTGTGATTCGGTACAGGATACACCACATCTATCCCCAGCAGACAATAATGGAAGGAAACGGCTGTAGAATCCTAAGGCAATCTGCATTTATATACTTATGGTTCCAAAATGGAATACGGAAGTGGATGAGGTGTATACTGTGAAGCGCTGCAAATCAAAGAGTGCTTGCACTGAACAGTATCTGCAATACCCATGATGTCACTTTCTGCTGGGTTCCCGGACATAGCAATATCGAAGGGAACGACGCATCGGATGATCTGGCGAGGCGTGGAGTAAGCGCAAGTACTAATAGAGCTGATACAGATGTTCACATTCCAATAGGCATCGTCAAAAGGAGTACAGACCTTAAAGTGAGAGATATTGCATAAACTGGGCTTCCAGAGGTAACTGGGCTTGCAGAGGTGATCTTGAAGTCTTTGGCCGGAGCTAAATGTGAAAAGAGCTAAAGGACTTCTGCTTTTGGTCAAACGGGAAATTCGGATTCTGGTTGGAGTTATAACACATCATTGTCCAATTGGGTAATGGCCAATAAAATGGGCATAACAGCACCAGACTTCTGTAGGAGCTGCAAAGATCCAGAAGGAATAGAAACAATAACTAACCTACTATGCGAATAGTCAAATCTACAGAATCGTAGAAACAGATTTTTCAAAGACTTGGAAGAGTTAGTGAACACACCACTGCCAGACATCTGGAGGTTCATAAAAAGCATAGGATGGTTTGAGGAACAAATTGGAAAAATCTCTTAACATGGTACACAAGTATAAAATGTGATTCGCAATGGAATAGTACGGCCCTACTTAACTAACCTAACCTGAGGCACGCAATCAAAAACCGTCTGAGAAGATTTTTTAGTACGAAATCTTATCTTTCTAAGGCCATCTAGCGTAACCCGATTGCATTTGTACTACGCGAGATTCAGATTACTACAACCTTTCATTGGAAAAAGAATGGATTTCTTTTTCCTACATCAGTATAAATTTGTTGGCAAAATTTTCGATTCACTTCGTCTCCATTTTCCAAAACTGACAAATCTCTGCAAGTTGCTGCAAATTCGCAACGCGTTACGAGTTACGTAACTCAATGTAAGCCGCGTTACTCTTTATCTCCTCAAGTATGGCTTTTAATAATCTTTGTTGTTGGATAATCATATCCGTGCAGGCACCATAGGGTTTTAAAAACATAAGAAGAAGGTAAAAATTTAAAAGAATTGACACGACAATTGCCAAAAGATAAATATTTTTCGAAATACATCGTAACTGTTTCTAATTCAGCATCTAAAATGGATTGAAGAAGGATTTTTTTAGAGAATGGGTCTTTCAAATATTTGTCTGTTTTCAAAAGTTGAACAATTTTGAAAAATTTTATTCGCATTGAATTGATGGGAATGGAATAAATGCATGGTGCGAAAACGCAATGCTTGGCCTAAACGATATAGCAGGAGACTACTATGAATTAAAAAATTTATTATGCTGGTTTCTTGAATGTGTAAACATACATATGTGCATTATTTTGTTTTTATTGTTATGTGATATTAATTAAAAAAAAAAAAAAGAAAACAACAAAATCAACAATCAATTTAAAAAAAAAAACTTTGATTTATAATTATAAATGGTTTTTTAGGAGTGCTTAATACTACTTTGCACTTTAAATATTTAAAAAATGTCTGGCTTTTGCACTGACGACAGCGGGCTTGTTTTTCAAAGCGGATTGCGTTGTGATTTTCGCGTTCAAAGCTAATAAGATCATGAGCGAATGACTGGGAGACCTTTGAGAAACGCTTGGAAACCTTTGGAAGAACTGTCTACAACACGCAGCAGACATTCAATCACATTTTTCGAAAGTCTAATTGTGGCATGGCCTTAGTTTTGAGTCCAAGGCAAAGTTTGTGAATAAAGGCCAATACCAATACGGCCAATACGGCAACATTTTTGTTATCACACACGGGAATATATATCTTTATATGTTTAAATCTTTCCCGAGACATGGTTTTTCCAAAATTTGGTTTCCGTACAAAGGGTTATCAGACCAATACAATGTTATGTTTGGCAGTGAACTAACACTAACAATCGCACTGTAAGCGTTAGTACAATCAACAATATGATTGATTATTTCTTCATCAATGAACTGATGATAAAGTTACCAGGGATTATAACCACCGTATCTGGTATAAAGCTGGGATATTTTTTCATGGGAAAGATCAAAGAGAGATTTTAAAATCAGACAAAATATCAAAGTTTTCACAGTTTATTTGCGCTGCGACATTCGATTCCCACATTATTTCTATTTCACCTGGAACTTCATTGGGAAGTTTTTGTACTGCAGAAATTATTTAATTTTCATCAAAATGTTCAACATTAGTAAATTCATCAACTGTTAGTGGTAATATAGCCAAATCTGTTTTTCCAGCTTCCTTGTTTGTTAAGTTCTCATCGTTAGAATTGTTAAGAATATCTTCCGCTTCTTTTACACACAAACACTTTTCTCTATACACATTGACTTGCTTTCGAATTCACTTTATCAGCATTCACTATATGCAGCTGCACAAATAGCAGTCAGCAAATTTTAAATAAATGATGGAAATACTCAAAAACATGGCTAAATGCTTTTTGTTTAGGAAATAATATTATAATTTCCTAAATAAAAATCATTTAAATTTTCATATCCTTATATATGAAAAATTTATATATAAGGAAAAAGCTGAAACACATCGACTATATACGGAATCCAACTTTCATAATCCATAAGCAGTTTTAGATTAAACAATCTCTAATGAGTGCCAAACGAACCAAAAGTCAACGTTGCGAAAACGCAACGCTAGGCCTTAATGGGTTAATGAACCTGCTGAATTTCAAGAGGTTGCTTGGGCCAGAGGGGGAGGGGGGCCGATAGCGATAATCTACTAAAAAAAATGCTACCTTGTAAGCATGATACAATTATAATTCTGCCATGCCTTGTACTGTGCAACTTAGTACAAAATTTAAGCGGATTCATTAAACTAGACTTGTTCCCCAACCGGAACAACTTCTTTTTTTTTTTTTTGCAAGGTGCCTTAATGTGCATAATATGACGAAATTTAAAATTAAAATAAAAAACCTAGTACAATTTAGCATCAAAGCGTTTTCCACGCTTGGCGCACAACAAAGATTTGGCTTTCAGTGAATATTTTTTGTTGTGGTTAGATTTTGTGATTAAATTATGTATATGTTTTATTTTAATTTTCATTAAATTTTTATTTTTAATTTTATTTTTTCTACTTATTTTCCGCTTGACAAAAAGCACAAAAAAAAAACGTTACTTTTGTGAATGCGACTATTTTTTTTGACAGGATTTACGTCAAGCACAGCACCACGGCATAGCTTCAAAGGTAAAACACACAGGCACAGACACACAGACACACCCAACAACAACAATATTTTTACTTGCAATATTTAAGCTTAATAACAAACCAACAACAACTCGAAGCAACATTATTTTATCCCGTATAGTAGCAACAAAGAATTATTGTTGCTCTTAGCGCGCGGAAAATTGTTGAACTAAGTTTTGTTGTGTTTTGTTTTTGTAAAGCGCAGTTTAAGTGCTTTGATGCCTTTGAGCTGTACGCATGCGGCAAGCTGCAGAAGATTATTTGGCAGTAAGTTTGTGTGTGCGTGTTTGTGTCTGTGTTTGTTTTCATAACTTTTTTTTTTAACCTTCCCATTTTGCTACGCTTGTATTGCAAATACTTCCGGCACGTAGCAGCGTTAGCACTTTGGAACCTTTGCCCTTTCAATCATGTCAAAGAGCTAATTTTTATTGACTTTGTTGAAACAATTATAAAAGCATTTTTAGCCTTAAGCTAAAAACTGTTTATTTCCTGTGGTGGTTTCGAAAGTGTAAATATTTTTTTCTATACCGGAAATACGCAGTGGTAAAAGTCAGAAGTCGTTGGCTAAAGTCGTAAAACAAATTTTCAAGAAATTAAAAAGAAATGTGGCTCATTTAAAACACGGAAGTTAAAACTCGGAAACTGGACTTCCGCTTTACTGACCAGTGCTTTTGAAATTGAGTGAAAAATTTGCTAAATTTAGCTGTATAGCCAGTTGCTCAGGTAGACTTAAGCTTGTTCGCCCTGCCCCTTTACAAAGCTATAAAACATGCATTCACCTGCTTTTTGCTAAACTCAAGGACACGCAATCATTTCTGCCTCCTAGGCTTGCTTGTGACAACAGGAAACAACACAATTCCTTTTATTAATTCTGTTATTTTTCTTGTGGCAATTTTGGGCGTTATTGTTGTTCTATTTTTTTTTTTTTTTTTTTGTTTGATAAGCTTTGTTTGTGTTTTGTTTTGTTGCTGTCGTTGTTGCTTATCTAAATTAAAGAAAAACAAAATCGCTTGGCTTGAACTTAATCTCATTATAACTCCGTTAATCTTTAGAAAACAAAATTAAAAGAAAACTGTTTTTGTTGTTGTTGCGCTATTTTATTTCTGCTTATTTCACTTATGTTGTTGTTGTCAGTTTCATAGTTGTTGCTATAGCTTTTATTTTTGTTATTGTTGTTGTTGGTTGTTCGTTGTACGCCATTTTTGATATATTGCCACCGCAGGTGTTGTTGACAAAGCTCACTGCAGGCCTAATATCAGCAGCGGAAATACCTCACTAGGCTATCTCTTTCATTTGGCTGCTTTTACGCCGCCTCAGTCGCTGTTAAACTTCTCACCTATCCAGCCTAGCAACAGCCACCAACGATGATGTTGGTCTCTGCTCTAAATATCGCTGGCGCCATTTTTAATGATGGCGTGCATATTAATTATGACAGGCATAAATTAGAAAAGTTAAAGTTTTTCGCCAAAGTTATACAGAATATTTTTATTTATTTTCTTTCTATGGAACCAACAGTAGCACCAGGTTAAGGTTATGCCTAGCTGTTGCCAACTTTAACTTTTTTCTTGTTGAAAAATGCTTCAAATTTCTAAACAAATGAACGCCAGGTAAATAGAGATGATTTATATGAAAAATTATTTTGCCGTAAAAAAATTTAAAAAAAAAATGTAAAACTTGGAATGACAGCTACTTACAGCATCGTACTGCAAATTCGAGTTGCCAGATGGTCGGAATTCATCGGGATTGTTCAATTATTGAAGTGCTTGGTCCCATGTCCCGTTATCGTACAATTTGTCCCGGAATATTAAAAAAACTGACATTGAAGAAATTTAAGCAATTTTCACAGTAAATAAGTAAGCTCATATTTCACAGTAATTTGTGTACAAAATCTGAAATCGATTTCAAGCCCTAACCAGTATAAAAGGGTCTTTCGAGTAAAAATGATGTTAGGCTCATTAAGTCTGAGCTTTTAATAAGGCTAAATATAAATGAATGCAGGGCCGTACCCAATAAACATTGTGGCGAGGGGTGATTCGGTAACGAATCGCATGTGAATCGTTATTTTTAAAGTTTTCGAATAGTTTCATACCGAATTCATCAGAGGCTGGCTTGATGCTTAAAGAAAGCACCGATTGAAATCATGACTTTCCTAAACTCCATTTGATGTGTTTTGAAACAAAAAACTATTTTTTTTGACTTTTCAATATACAAATTTTTTTAAGAAAAGTATTTTTTACTAACTTTCTTTTGTTAATACGTCATTTAAGCAAATATTTGTTTTCTTAAATCTTACGTTTTTTTTTAATTTTAAGTGAAAAAAGGCTTTAATATGAATTTCTATAAATTTTTATATAAAAAAATTTTTGTATTATATTTTTTCTTCTGTTATTTTATTTCGTTCTTATTCTTTATATAAATAATTTCCACTTATAATTTATTCAAGATTTTTATATGCATAAGTTCTCGTTAACAAATTGCTTTTTGTTGTTCCAAATTTATTCCAAAGAAAAATTTTAAAATAAATAAAAATGAACACTTTTAAAATTTTTCATTTCTTAAATTTTTTGAGATGATTCGAAAACACTTACTGAAAAAAATTACACAATTTTCCGTAAAAGTCAGTGTACATTTCTTTTATAAGATTTTTTTCCGCTGACGATTGTTTTGGAAAAAAATCATTTTTAATTTTAAGTGATCTTTCAACTACCATATTATTAAACTAGACTTCGCACAGGACTAACATTTCATACACAAGTTTGAAAATGATAGTGGTAAAGTTATCTTAAATCATAAAAAGAATAAAACATTTATTTTTTGGAAAATTTTATAATTTGTCAGCCGTGGTTGTCAAAAAAATTCAAAATATTTTTATTATATTTTAAATTTGATATTTTTAAGCTGTGTAGTAAAAAAGTTTTTTTTTTTTTTGTAGTTTTTTTGATTTTATTTTATTATTTGGTTTAGCAACTCGAACCTCTTCGGAACATCGAAAGAGGTTCGAGTTGCTATCCAACGACTCAAAAACAATAAAGCAGCGGGTGCTGAGGGCCTGTCAGCTGAATTGTTTAAAACCGGCGGCGATGAATTGATAAGGCGCATGCATCAGCTCATCAGCAAAATATGGCTAGCAGAAAGCATGCCCGACGATTGGAACCTCAGTGTACTGTGCCCTATACTTAAGAAAGGAGACCCTACAATCTGCGCTAGTTATAGAGGTAGGAGTCTTATTTCCATCGGATATAAGGTTCTCTCAAGCGTACTGTGTGAAAGTTTAAAGCCGATTACAAAAACACTGATTGGACCTTATCAGTGTGGCTTTCGACCTGGTAAGTCCACCATTGACGAGATTTTCACGCTACGACAAATCCTGGAGAAAAGCCACGAAAATCAAATGACACACACCATTTTTTTGTCGATTTTAAAGCTGCGTTCGATAGCCCGAGAAGGGATTGCCTATACGCAACAATGTCTGAGTTCGGTATACCTGCAAAGTTGATTAGACTTTGCAGAATGACGTTAAGCAACACACGCAGCTCCGTCAAGGTAGGAAATGACCTCTCCGAAACCTTCAATACCGAAAGAGGTTTCGGGCAAGGCGATCCACTGTCTTAAGATCTCTTCAACATGGAGGGGAGGGGATTGTATAAAAGGCCGGTGTACATCGTAATGGCACCATTTTCTATAAATGTGTCCAGCTCCTTGCGTACGCTGATGATATTGATATTGTTGGCAGAACCAAGAGAGATGTTACCGCTGCTTTCGCCGCTATCAAAAAGGAATCAGCCAAAGTAGGTTTGACGATAAATGAAGGTAAAACAAAGTATATGCTGTCTACAAACAAGGGAGCGCGGCGTTTAGACTCCCACGTTTCATCCGGCAGCTATAACTTTGAAGTAGTCAAGGAGTTTGTGTATATACCGCCATTTATAACAACAACGAAGTCAGCCTGGAGATAAAGCGAAGAATACTAATTGCTAATAGGTGCTACTACGGGCTCAGTAAGCAACTAAGTTCCAGAGCCCTCTCTCGATCGACAAAACTAATACTCCACAAGACGCTCGTTCTAACTGTGCTGCTTTATGGCGCTGAGGCATGGGTAGTTTCGCAAACTGACGCAGCCGCTCTGGGGATGCTCGAGAGAAAAGTTCTTCGCAAAATCTTCGGTCCTGTTCGAGTCGGCGCTGACTATCGCATCCGAATGAACCAAGAGCTGTATAAGCTCTACGAAGACATTGACGTAGCTCGGCGTATAACTGTGCAGCGACTACGCTGACTGGATCATGTCCATCGTCGTATAACTGTGCAGCGACTACGCTGGCTCGGTCATGTCCATCGTATGGACGACGAAGCTCCAGCGAAAAAGATGCTCGAGGCTAGGGTCGCTGGTCAACGACGACGAGGGAGACCATGCCTCCGATGGATGGACCAGGCTGAGGAAGCCCTAACCGCACTTGGTGTATCCCCTTGGAGAAGGCGCGCGCAAAGCAGAGGCGCCTGGCGAGAGCTGATGAGGACACGGGTTGTTACGGCCACCTAAGTAAGTAAGTAAGTAGTAAAAAAGTGAATAATTTTAAAAATGTCGAAGTTTAAAAGATTTTTTCTGTGTTTTCTTTTTTTTTTTCTTATGAAAATTTCATACCATGACTTACAACATCATCCAATTACCCATAGAACTTACTGCATCAGATGTTTATAAAATATTTTTTGATGAGAAATTTTCATCAATAAAAGACGAATTTAGATTTTGGATGATTTAACGTAACCCATAGTTTGAAAACTAGACTTCGCACATAACCAAATTTGTATACACAAGTTGGAGAGAGAGAGATATAAAAAAATAAATATGTTCGAATGGATATAATTGTTTTAGTTTCATGGAACATGTATTTTCTTTATTATACAAATCTCCAAAATTATTTTTCGCATTTCTCAAGCTTGTTTTATTTTTGGAAATTGCATAAAAAATTTAAACCTAATTTTTTACAATGTTTAAAATTGTATTCGTTTGAGGTATTGTTTTAAAATTATATTTTTATTTTCGAATATTTAAAGACTTTTTGAGCATTTCAATTCTCAATTTTCAAAATTTCTTCTAGTTAATAACAATACAATGTTAGTCATCATTAAAATCAAAGTTAAACTTTCCTTTGGTCAAAAAATTTCTCATTGCCTTAGCCAATTTTTTAAATTTGTATCGAACATTTTAACTTTTGTTTTTCCAAGTAGATTAACATCATTATATTAATTTTTCTCAAGAAGAAAAATATCAAGTTTTGCTTTTAAAAGTCTCATTAGTATTATTTTTTCTTGCTTTACGTACCCTGTTTAGGGGGAGGGCGGACTTAAACTCCGAAAACATCTCAGGCTACGGGCCTGGTCTAATCTGACCTTCACAACGCCCAGCAGAAAATGTAATGCCTGATGAGGCTGGAATTCAGAGCTGACAGGCGCATGACCAAGGCCTGACCTTTCCTTGAAAACAGCCCTGAAAGCTTTATAAAGCGTTTCAGGTGCAAAATAAGTCATTGAAGCTCAGCATAGCCTGAGTATTGAGAGAGGATTCCCATCCACTCCCATAAAAATATTTTCTATATGTAGAGGACTATATGTCATTCTTTTTTCTGTCACGCTTACTTCTCATAATGTAAAGAAATTTAAAAAGCAAAAGATTACTTCGTATTCAATCAATATCAAAACACTCTTCAAAATTATAGACATTCATACACATATTATCTGACAGTCACTCCATATTAAACACATTAAAAAAAAAAGTCTTTTATTACGGATTGATCACCTCCAAATTAGCT
This sequence comes from Coremacera marginata, assembly GCA_914767935.1. NCBI lineage: Eukaryota > Metazoa > Arthropoda > Insecta > Diptera > Sciomyzidae > Coremacera > Coremacera marginata. The sequence goes on from OU612044.1 coordinate 163,082,890, forward strand.
TAAACTTTCAAAAATGAATCTTCTTTCGAAATCAAAAAAACTAATTTGAGTTAGAAAATAATCTCTACAGTGAAGTGTTTATATATATATATATGTTTTTTTTTATCTCTGTCAGTTCGACCATTTCCGATATCCTAACAGTTTTCAGCTAAAAAGAACTTTCTCATTCGTTTATTCGTTTAACAATCCTATTAAACTCTAATGAAATCCTATAAAAACATTATTTTATTTTTTTTTTTTTGTTTATTTACATCAAACGTACCTTTTTCAAACGCAATGCCTTGTAAGAGATTCTTAAATATCATGTTTTTCTCACATACTGTCAATCGCAGCCAAAAGCAATTCCAGGCAGGATTTTTTTGTAGTTCAACAAATAGAAACAATAAAAATCAATGCTTCTTAAAGTTTCTAGCCGTCAGGTTTACTTAGGAATGAGCAGCAGGATAAGTTGAGATTTGTTACAAGAAATCGTGTTTAAGAAAATTTATCGGATGGATTTTAAGTGACTACTTTCTGGAGTTAAGATAAAGCATAAAGCACGACTTGAAACTTTGTGTATTTTTATAAGATTTTATTTTAGTTTCTCGAACAAATATTTTTCTCAGCGAATTTCGTAAATATTTGCAATGAATAATGTTTCAAGATTTTATAGAGACAAAGTTCAGAAATCAATGTTGGAAGGTATAAACTAAAAAAAAAAGGAATCATCAAAGCTTTTTAAAATTACTCAGAATCATATACATTCATACAAAGATAGGTACCTATAGTACCCTATAGGAACAAACTAACTTGTTTTTAAAAACAACTAATTAAAAAACTAATTTAAAATAAACTAGTATATGAACTACTTTGAATTATATTAAGGTGGCATCCACTTCAATTCTAAATAGTTTATATTGCATTATATATGAAGTAATTTAAATAATACTTAAAAAAAAATAATCTTAATTTTAAAATTTTAATTTCGTTAAAGACTGAAAGCTTGAAAGACGTTTTTTATTTAATTTTTTAATATGCGTTATGCATTCACGTAATGAATTTATGTATATATTTTCTAGAACAGACTTTCTTTCAAACTTTTTTCAAAAGACTTTTTATTTAATTTTTTAATGTGCGATATGCATTCACGTAATGAATTTATGTATTTTTTTTTTCAAAACAGTCAAAACAATAAATGATCTCTTTGATGTATAGAAATTTAAAATTTGTATGCTTTTAAATTCATCTTCAGTAAGTTGGAATATTCAGGAATGTTCTGAAATCCGATTCACATCGGACTCGGTTATTGGAAACATTTAATTGAAATTAAATCGGATTCCAAGATGAATCGGATTTCAGAACATTCCTGATTAACTAGTTTTCAATTGGTTACTTTAAAGTAATTAAAAAATAATTTAAATATAACTAATTTAACAGTAGTTAAAAATATATACAGACGAAAGTCAATTGACTTATTTAGCGGACATCACCATACAAAATATGTTAGTTCGTTTTATGGAAAAAAGTCAGAACTTCAACTAGTTGTGGTTGACAAAAAACTACCTTTTCAACTACTTTTAAATTAGTTGATTTTCCTACAGGGTACTTGTACAACCTCACATCTATATATTACATTCATAAAGACACACAAAATACGCCGCAACGCACTGTACCATTTCGAACGATATAAGGCAGAGAATTATAATTTAATTTTGAGCAGAAATAAATTGAGTTTGCTGTCAAAATGAGTTTGTGTTAGTGATGGCCAACTAAACAAAATTAGAAGCAAAAGCGGAAATGGAAAGACAAAAACATAGTAAGCGAAATAAATGAGCGTGCAATAGCAACAGAAAGCTTCTTGATACGCAGCGAGCAGAAATAATCAGAGCAAACAAATAAAAACTTCAAACCAAATCAGACAATATGGCTGCCAGGATCAGACAGAATTACTGCCATAAATTAATGGTATAAATGAAAAATAATGGTTGGCGTTTGTTTTAAAAAACAACGCAACAATGTGTGAGGACAGTGAAAAAAAAATAACATAAATAAACACAAGAAAAAGCTTGGCTTATAGCAGATCTGTGCATATACGTAAAAGATATAAGGTGTAGAATAAAAAAATGTTTGTACACAATGTAGTGACTTTGACATGTAAACATCTTTTAAATCAATATTGGCACGCATGTAGGCAAGAATTGTAGCGTCACAAAAAGTGTACGAATTTCAAACACAAATTTCATATGTAAAGCAATTGACTGATTTGGCAAAATTAGACTTGTTGAAAAGGTTTTCTACATACCAATTTTTTTGAAATATACCGTTATATGTACTTTAAATCAAGCCCTACCCCACTCGTCACAGGATTAAATAAGACCAGTTCGTATTATCTTGCATGTAGTGGACGAATCTGACAATTTCGAAAACTAATGGAAAATTAATCTAATCGAGACTTATCGAAAAGCTTCAATAATAATAATAAAAATAATCATAGACGTATGCGTAATGAAATATGGACAAATTTAAAAACTGTATTAAAAAAAACTAAAATTTATAATTTGGTAAATGAAACTTATAAATTTATAGTTAATGCAGATAAAAATTGCGTTCAATGCATGTGGCTTTGCGTCAACTTAGAGACACTTTTGCCATTAGATCTGTAAATACCGATTGTTGGCACTTTGATAAGCTCCGTTTATATTTGGGCTATCAAATTTTTCGTAGTTTTGAGCCGAAATTTATTGGCGTATATTTTACAATTAAGATTAGCCCAAAAGTCTTCGATTGGACGAAGTTGCGGCAAGTTAAGAGGGTTATTCTTCTTATGTACCTATCCATATCGAGTTATCAAAGCCTATCCATAGCTTCTAAGCTCTGTTGCCAGTAATGGCTTTATGACTTTTATAAAGTCAGCTACTTTTAGCAAACAGAAGTTGACATACCGTTCATCATTGTCGGCTAAGCCCGACTCAAAAAAAACTGGCTCAGACCAGGCCCGTAGACAAGGGCGGGGTTTTGGGTGTTCAAACCCCCCCCCCCCACCCCTTAGGGTCCAGAAGTATAAAAAATAAAATATAATTATTAATATGACATTTTTTATATGCGCATACTTAATGCGCCTATGTTTCTCTTCAGTAACAGTATAAACAGCAACAGAAACACTCTTAAGATATCGAATAAAGTTCGATACATTCGATTGAGCCTTGTCCATTGTCCAATTAAATGAAAGTGAGGAAAATATTTAACTTTTACAATTGTTTTAATTGTGGTTTTCTAAAATTTAATCCACTTATGTTAGTCTTATTCTATTGATTATTTTATTGTGCCAAAATACTAAAACAATTTCACTTAATTAGCTGCAGAAACCGCTACTAAAAAAGGCTAGAAAGGAGGAAAGTAAATCTCTGTTTTTAAGGAATTTTTTCCTTTTATCAATTTCCGTCCTTATTATGGCGAGTTCTTGATATTCTTTAATACTTTGATCCGATGTTACAAAATGAAATACGAACGTAATTATAAAAAGAAGATGCCACCGCCGAAGTCGAAGCGACGTTAGAACTACTTTGCTGATGTACCAACCGATTGCAGCGCTGCCAGAATGGTGAAGTGGTCAATGTGTGCGGTGTCCATTCTATATTATAATTATTTAATGGTTACGATTTTAGCTAAATCATAATAATGTAAAATTGTATTTCGTTTGCATTGAAGAAAGCGTTCAAGAATCTTTAGAGCCTGAAAAGTGTACAGAACTGCCTTTGGAACCGTCAGTTCCAGGAGGTGGTAGTATTGACAGTAATGTTAAAAGCGGTCGTGTAAGTAGTGTTATTAAAAATATTTCACTTTTAATGTAAATAATTTTAAGTTTGTGCGTTCTGTGTGTATAATTGTAGAAGTTGTTTCAGAAACAGAAATTTCGTTTGATACATCAGAACTGCCTTCGACTTCGGCAGTACATAAAGGTGCAAGCAACGATATTTCCAATTTTATTTCATTTCAAGTTTTCAAAACATTTAAAATCCCCCTACCCTCCCTCCCCCCAACTTTTAATTTTCCTGTCAGTGGTTCGCGTAATCTACGATTTAATCAGTCTTGGTTGAACCGTTGGCACAAGTTAGCTTACTCCAAATTGAAAAACGGAGCATTTTGTAAGTTTTGCGTTTTTTTTAGCACTGACGCGGGATCTCAACAAAACTGACAAAATAAAATTGGGATAACAAAAATTTTTAAAAATAAAATTTCCAAACCTTTTGAATATTGTCGAAAAAGTCAATTAAATTAAGAATTTTGCTAAGTGATCTGTTAAAGTTTAGGAGTTGGTTACGGATTTACTTATAAGAAAATGTTAGTCTTCTTACCGTGATAGTTTTTCTAGTAGTTCACAAGTGGCTTATAGGTGAACTTTGCTTTATACAGAATTTTAACCCGATAGCAGCTTGTAGGTAAATTGCTAGAATACTATAATAAGATGCTTACGAAAATATCGTTTCAAAGGAATTTGCATTGTAGGTCACATTTCTAATGTTGTGATAAATTTTTACAAAATTACTGTTTATATACCTTTCCTTCGTGCAACAATTTACAACATGGAAATACTTTTTACAAAGCACAACTGGCTTTTGCCATCGTTTAACTTGATTTTGATTACATCCGAAAACGAGGAACGGTCAAAATTTTTAATTAAACAATATGCAAGAAGCTTACCTTGCTCTGGTAACACTACCATAGGAATAAATTAAACCAGAATTCAGCAGCGGATGCTGGTGCAAATATTAGGAAAGTGTGGTGATAGGTGAAGGAGTGCAATTGATATTTGAAATGTATTTCTAGAAGTTCTATGGGCGAGTACTGCCTAAATGGTTGTGCATCCTTAAGAATACATAGGGACAGCAAAGTCACAGAGGATGATGTATTGTCAGAAATGGCAAAAAAAAAGAGAAGACTTAATACAAACATATAAAAATAAATAAAAGTAAGTTTTATACTAAATTCCTTTTATTCATCGATATCAGAAAGTATCGATATAATTTTTTTATGAAACCCCCCCCCCCCCCGCCCACCCTTGGGTAAATCCTGGCTACGGGCCTACTCTAAGCGCTTATTGCGAGTCACAATAAGACTTTTTTTGGTAACTTGCAATGTTCCAAATATTTCAGATTGTCTTCTACTTACTTGTTGCGGCAAGTGCTGTCCTTGCCACTCAGTACCATCGAATTTGAAATATGACTCGTCATCCATAAAGGAAAAAATATTTTTAATCAACTTTGTCAAACGTACTTTTTGCACACAATTTTGACCCTCCGACACTATTAGCTTACTTTTTCGTGAACTTTTTTGGATTCCCATTGATAGAAGATACTTCTTCACTGCTTTGCCTTCACATTGAAATTTTTTGTACGATTTTGCCAATCTTGCATCACTTATTCGCATTAGCTTAGACCTTGTTGCAGAATCATTTAATGTGAATCTTTAACCAGAGCCAGCTTTTTTCCATGTGGTCTTTCTGAAAGCATACGTTGCCAATATGTTGTAGATGGTTCGGCGATTAATTCTTTCTTCAACAATATGAGAAAAAATATCCGCTTTTGTCCGGTCAGAATAAGATTAACAAAAAATTATAAATTTTCTCACGACGTTGCTTTTCTTTTTCGCAGCTCAGTACCACCAATCAACGAAGACGGAGTGGCAGTACCACCACCTAGCCATGAAGAGGTTCGAGTTGCCATCTAACGACTCAAGCAGCAGGTGCTGAGGGCCTGTCAACTGAATTGTTTACAACCGGTGGCGATGAATTGATAAGGCGCATGCATCAGCTCATCAGCAAAATATGGCTAGCAGAAAGCATGCCCGACGATTGGAACCTCAGCGTACTGTGCCCTATACTTAAGAAAGGAGACGCAACAATCTGCGCCAAATGTAGAGGTATCAGTCTTATTTCCATCGCATTAAGGTTGTGCGAAAGATTAAAGCCGATTACAAAAACGCTGATTGAACCTTATCAGTGTGGCTTGAAAAGACCTGAAAAGTCCGACATAGACCAGATTTTTACGCTACGACAAATCCCGGAGAAAACCCACGAAAATCAAATTGACACACACCATCTCTTTGTCGATTTTAAAGCTGCGTTCGATAGCCCCAGAAGGGATTGCCTAAAAGCAACAATGTCTGAGTTCGGTATACCTGCAAAGTTGATTAGACTTTGCAGAATGACATTACAAATAATAAATGAGGGTAAAACAAAGTAAATGCTGTCTACAAACAAGGGAGCGCGGCGTTTAGACTCCCACGTTTCATCCGTCAGCTATAACTTTGAAGTAGTCAAGGAGTTTGTATACCTTCGCACCGCCATTAATACCAACAACGAAATCAGTCTGGAGATAAAGCGAAGAACAATAATTGCTAATTGGTGCTACTACGGGCTCAGTAAGCAACTAAGTTCCAGAGCCCTCTCTCAATCGACAAAACTAACACTCTACAAGACGCTCGTTCTACCTGTGCTGCTTTATGGCGCTGAGGCATGGGTAGTTTCGCAAACTGACGCAGCCGCTCTGGGGATGCTCGAGAGAAAAGTTCTTCGCAAAATCTTCGGTCCTGTTCGAGTCGGCGCTGACTATCGCATCCGAATGAACCAAGAGCTGTATAAGCTCTACGAAGACATTGACGTAGTTCGGCGTATAACTGTGCAGCGACTACGCTGGCTGGATCATGTCCATCGTATAGACGACGAAGCTCTAGCGAAAAAGGTGCTTGAGGCGAGGGTCGCTGGTCAACGACGACGAGGCAGACCATGCCACCGATGGATGAACCAGGCTGAGTAAGCCCTAGCCGCACTTGGTGTATCCGAGTGGAGAAGACGCGCGCAAAGCAGAGGCGCCTGGCGAGAGCTGATGAGGTCGGTCGAAACCCGGACACGGGTTGTTACGGCCCACTAAGTAAGTAAGTAAGTAAGAAGTTACCAGCATAAAATTTTAACTGCTTATTGACAAGCAGTTTCACATTGGTCTCTCATATAGTTATCGATAAATATGCATTATTTCAGTTATAGATGTTTTTATACGATTCAAAAAGTTTCATTCCGCTTACGTTACTTACACTGAGAGTATGAAACTTGGAATGTGTGTTTATATGTGTTTGACAAAGATTTTTCCAAAATTATAGCGACACGTTCATTCAAGCAAAAGTGTGCATAAGTAGCATTAGTATAGTATAATTTTGGCTCTGTATGATTTTTGTCTGCCATGGCGCAATGGATAAAGCTAGTGTTTAAATTGCTACTCAAGAAACACCAACGGCAACAAAAATTCTGCTGTGGCTGCGCAATAATTTTAAAAGCGATCAATAGCTACAGGAACAGCATATACTCAGCTGTCTCAGTCGAAAGTTTGCTATTGATATCTACTGCGTTAAATTTAACAGCGGAGGCAACAGTTCACAAAGAACGATCGACTTTGATAGATTTTGAGCAAATTCAAGAACCGCGGTGGACCCAAATTCAAGTTCAATTTGACATAGGAAATTTTTTTTAATAGAAATAATTTTTCTGATCAGCCGTCACTTCTCTGCAGACTCTGCAGACAATGGCAAGACTCAGAGAGTAATGCTCGGTTTTCACTTGTCAATCAAATGAAAAGTGCCAACTCGTTGACAATGGAGAAAAAGTAAAAACAACTGAATTATCGAATTGAGCTATACAAAAATTATAGAATAATTTTATTTAGGTGATATTTTAATTGATTAAGTTTTATGTCGTCATAAAACTGACATAGTGAAAAGCAGGAGAAATGCCAAGTTAAACTTGTCGATTCGGGATGAGAAAACTTGTAACAAACATTTAAAAATCCGTCAGTCCTCTTGTGGACTGAAATGGACAATTCTTTTTTTTTAGCTCGTGATTAAAAGGATCAATTCCAAAAAATAAAAAAACAAACAACATTTTTTTACTCTTTGAGGCTATACTTATTAACAAGTATTCGCACGTTTTTATAACAGTATAAGTTATCGATATTTGTCTTCTGAAACTTGACTTGCTTATAGCCAAAGTGATACTCTTCGCAAATTTCTATTATCGAAATTTTTACTATTATTATTATTGGTCGAAATTCGTGTCCAAAGTGAGCAATGACCGGGAAGGACTCCCGTGGACCGCGTGGCTTGAGTCAGTGAGACCCTTCCCTTACATTTATTTAAAACCGATCAACAGATAACTTTAAATTAAATAATTTATAACAATATTTTATTTTACATATTATAAAAAAAAATTTGTATAATAATAAAATTAAAGTTATTGCGTTTAATTTGAAGGTCTGTCTTTTTCAGAATCTGTAAAGATTTCTGCTACGATTATTCCAAAATAATAACTGCTATTTCATACTCAGTGTTATATTATGATTTTGAAACATCTGTTTTAAGTATACACTAATAACAACAAAAAATTGAAATTTGTAAGACAATTTCAAAAAGTTTACAACACAACAGTTCCTGTTTTGTATTGTTTTTTTGTTTTTCTCACCCGAACAGTAGCTTTTTCTCTTTTATTGAGAAACATTGTCTCCGGTGCTATGAAAGATGAAAGATTTTAGCAAATTTTTTTTTCAAAATTTTAATTTTGAGAAATTTGCTGACTAAAAAATTTTAAATTTATTCACTTATATTAAGGCTTATATTAAGGATACAATTTTGATGTGATAAAAGATGTTGATTATTGCTTTTCTGAGTTTCTCATGTATACACGTAGAAAAGCGGCCATACCTTTAGTGCAGCCCAAAAATTTCGTGCTTTTGGATGATAGACTTTATAAAAGTACATAAAAATAGCAACTTCCAACTCTCTAAACTACATGCATAGAGCAACATCCTTCAAAACTTAACTTCACTACATAGGTAAAAATAACGCCCATTGAACATCAAAGTCAGCAACAGCTATGGCAACAAATTCTTTACTTGCAATCTACAAGCTATAAATTTGTAAGAGTGCACAATTGACAATGTATGTATGTGTCTGAGTTTTATTGTTTATTTAACTTTTTTTGCATTGTTTAAAAGTCACTTCCTGTCGTCATGTTAGAATGTTTTAAGCACATCCTGTTAACTTTACATAGACATGCATTGTTTGTACTTACTTATACAAACAAGCCAACAAACATACACCACACATGTGAAAATAACTTACACACACATCTACAAATATGTGTGTTTTTGTAAAATTAACTAAGTTAGTAGTGGCGTGTAAAAAAATTGCCTTTTATTTTAATACATAAACTGCAATTTAAGAAAAATAGTGCCGCCTTTATGTGCAGGTGGGAAATCTTTTTGATTTAGTATCAAGCGCTTGGTAAATGAAGCTAAAATAAAAGATTATTTTTTAATTTTTCCTTTGTTATGTCATGTAAGACTTTGAACGCACATTTACTCGTATGTCATCAAAGTTTAAAGAATTTTAATATAAACTAGTTGCGACTTAAGTTTTATAAGATGCACATACTGAAACTATATTGCAAAGTGTATGTAAACTTTTCAGGAAAGTTGTTAACATTTTGAATATTAATTTTATAAGTTTAAAAAGAATCAGTTAGTTGTCAGTGTTTTGCTGCTTATTTTGTAGAAAAAAAATTGTTGCAAATATTTAAGAGTTGCATTACTCACTCGTTGAAGGTGTAAAAAGGTAATGATAAAAACTCATCATTCTGATAAATATTTTGCACTGAAAACAATTTCGTATTCGACTGTCAAGCAAACGCCAAAACTTATTTTGTAAATTTTCCAGAAAAAATAAAATTATATTATACTCGGATCATTGGACATGCAAGTATAAATGGGATGGTTTAAGTTTTATATTTCTGAACATCTCAAAAGTGGAACGTCTATCAGAATTAAAAACTCTATTATGGAAATTTAAAACACAAGAGTAGATTAAGTCAGTCCCTATCACTTTGTATGAAATGAACACAGGTGAGAAACTAGTTGGGAGTAAGGAGGGTAATCTAACCCCCTTTTTTTATGGTCGGCCTTATTGTTATTTATTGCTGAAATTTGTTTAAAATATTGACTTTTGCTTATGGGTTGTCGCTGTTTCAATATTGACTTTTATTTACAATTCCTATGAACGCATCAAAGTCGGTCATCATTGACGATGGGTTAAAGTTGTTTATTTATGATTGGAGGGAAATGATGTCCCACTTTTTCTTTAAACAATAAGTATGACTTCAAGATAAGTCCCACGCGTACTTTAGTATTAATTAACATATATATCAATTGTATTTTTATTAATTTAAAGATTTTTATTAAAAGAGCTTAGAAGTTTAGATATTTGATTATAGTTGCTGAAATGGGCCAAGAAACTTGATATTTATATTTTAGTTTTCCTATAAAAATAAACGTTATGAAATAACCTATTCAACGAGCTATTAACCATTTAATGCTCAGCACCGCCTCTAGAAGAGGTTCCCACAATCTATTATAAAATTGTTATTTTCAACAAAATTTATATAATTGTTATATAATAAGCTTTTAATCAAAGTGGAAATTAATCTTTAATTTGTATAATAATTTTGTAATGTATGGCAATACCCTAATTGGTTTGATAGAAATGTCAATGAGAACTTGAATTTGCACGTAAATGTTAATTTTTAATTAGTTTGTGAAAAGAGTGAATTTTGTGCATCCAAAAAAGGTAATAAAAACCTTATTTAAAACATATATTAAACTAATATAAGTTCTCGAATAAATAAAAAAATGTCATAAGCATTTTCTCCTTGCATAATCCTTGCATAAAACTTGTTTCAAGAATTGTTCAAGAAAGTTTAAATCCTCCTCCCTACATAAATTTGTTATACAAAGCATTATCCAAGACTTATAAATGTGAATTATTATCTGGGATGGGTTGAATATTTTACTAGCTGCTATTAATATTTCTTCCTCAATAGTTTATCTGCCACCTTTCTGCAGGTCCCCTTACAAAAAACACAAAAAAAAAGATTAATGTTAAAAATAATCCAGAGCTCCCTAGGGCTGCCCCTAGAGGAGTCAAATACATCAGCTGGTTCTATTTCTTTTTCATCACATCACTTCTTCCAAACATACACCGAGTAAAACAGCAATAGTTAAATCACCTAAGTCGGCTTGGGTAAAGAGAATTGTATGGGAATTATAAACTTTTGCTTATTCACCTAAGCAATTTATTGTTTAATACATTGCTTTGAAAGCATATACTTCGATACCCTGCCACAAAAAAAATATTTGATTCACCTAAGCCCAAAATCCAAAAATACAAATTAAAAAAAAAACTAACATGGAGGGCTTAAGCATAGTTTTGAGCTATTTTCAGCAAGATAAAAAAAAACAGGTGCGTCGTTAGACACACGAGAGAAGGATAGATTTGATAATTTAGTGGTTTTTTTTTGTAATAAAATAACTTTTGAATTCAAAAATAACATAAAGTGAATTAAAAAACATACGTTAATATTCACACCACTAAATGTTATTACATTTCATCAACAAAAAGAAAAGAAAAAAGAAAAAAAAATTTTGTTCCCGCCGTGCGGAATTGAACTTGGAATTTTTGGTGCCAGTCCATCGCTTTACCCACTGATCCAAAAAGTCTTGCTACTGGTTGCTGATATAACTGCAGCTATATTAACAGATGCTGTATTAACAGATGTAGTATGTCACAGTAATCTGCTGATAGCCATACAACAAAAATTTTTTAATAGATTATTGTGTTTTGCTGCAGCATAGCTTCAGTTGTAATTAATATTGAATCAATCATTCTGCGTATCGAAGGAGTTTGGCTCGATGCGTAGTGTAGTGACTTCTTAATCGGTGGTATCGTTGGGTGTGGGTTCAAATCTCCATGGCAGGCGAAGGTGAAATTTTTATATATGATATTTAATTTTATTTAATGGTATTGTTATAATAAACGCAAGCAGCGAAGAGAAGCCGTGTAGCCATGAATTTCTAAGAAAAGCGATGTTGAAGCGGATTTCTGTCAAGCAAAGCAAATCACAGAACGAGAGGCGGCTTTAAAAAAAGGAAAAGAAAAAAAAACAAAACCCGAAATAAAGTTATATATACGAAAATAATTTTTTTTTTTAAATAATATATACATTACTAAATACTTGGTTAATTTATCACCGAAATAAAAATTGGCAAGTTAACATGTAAAACTTAGGCGTTTTGATGAAGTACTTGGGAGGCTGAAAGCTGTCAAAGCCGTCTTATAAATTATACTATTTTTTTTCAATTTAACATAAGCTTTTTTCTCGGTGTGCTTATCTCCAATCTGCCACCCTTCTGGGGGGTTCCCCTTTGTCATGCAAAATTCTTTATTTACACCTAATGTAACTATGTTGATGTTTTGCCATGATCAAACATGCAGCATGTAATGTCTCCCTGAGTGAAGCGTTGTTGATGGTCAAATTTGAAAGTGCGTGAATTGGTTTGCACAGATTCAAAATCTTTTGATTTGATTTTGATTTTTGAGATCAACATGTTGACAGCCGACAAGTTGAGAAATATATGGTAGAGTTTGTAGTATGTCTGCTCACTAATTCTCAATTGATTATTGTTTTTAACAAAATAATTTACAAATTAACTTATTTTTATCAATAAATCTTCTTGTAATTATAAAAACTGAGAGAAAAAAATGTGTGCTGTATGCGACTAAGTTCATAAACATGATTTGATAGAGTGTAGAAAAAGCAAAACGCGGTACGCGTACGTATTGTGGAATATATTCGCCTGTCATTTTGTGTTTGGTAATGGAATGATATTAAGTTTATCATTTATTGCGGCCAAATGCACACTCACTGTGGTTTACTCACGTAAACATGTAAATAAGCGGTTGTACTTAGAAGCTTAAATTTTTTTTATCTGACCTAATGTCAACTTAAGACTTTTTTTTTCTCAACTTTTTCCTAAGAAGCTTATGTTTATTTTATTATTAATTAACTTGGTGACAGTTTCTGTGGCAACTATAGCTATAGCAACTAATATTAATGGCTATTAGTTGCAATAAGTTTTTGTTGTAATTGTTGTTGTTGATTAGTTTTCAAATTAATTTCAGCTGACTTGTTGGCGTGTCGAACAAGAAAATCGAGAAAACAAATTAAAGGAATATAGCAAAAGAAAAAATCGGTTTTTGTGAGAGCTATTTTCAAATTTTTTGTTTTTTGTGTAAAGTGATAAGCGAAATGATGGACAAAGATTGTTTCTATGAAAATACTATTTATGTCTAGAAAAAGTAGTTATAATTTGCTCTGCTAAGTAAGTAATTTAAGACTATTTAAAATCTAAGTTTGTTGCCAAGCTTTGCCAGCAACTAGATCCAACCTTATAGATCGGAGATATTCTTACATAAATCTGCTTTCGAAAATAATTTCATTAAATTGATCTAGTAATTTGTTTGTTTTTTTTCCCCCAAAATTCGAAAAAAATTAATTTTTTTACAGTACTCAAGTTTTGCTCGAGGTCTGAGAATTATTTCCCATTATTGCTCAAAGCTCTGTTATATTTGCTGCATCCTTTTCGATATCATTCTGCATTGAGCTGCCTTAATTGAGTTTTTTTTTTTCCTTTCTTTCTCCACCCACAATGCGTGTGAAATTTGTGCCATCACCAAGTCGATGTACATGGACGTTATGCTTAAAACTTTCACCAATTCGACTGGTTGCGTTAAGCGACTTCGATAGAATTCATTCTTTTAAATGAGCGCAATTTTAAGAAATATGTTTGCTCTTAATGTTTTTTTCTTTTCTTCTTCCGTGAATTAACCTTTAGCTTGCCAGCAACCACTTTGCCGGTAATGCATACTCACAAAAGGTAAAAAACCTCAAGCATTTACCTTAAATACAGACCGCATACCACAATCACACTGCTCCTCTACACATACACACATGCACACTTCCAAACGTATACTTACAATAAATGCAATTTATAACGTCATTTAAGGTGACATTAATTTGTATTCATCCATCCATCCATCCATCCATTCATTCGCTAGAGCGTTGATCCGCTTATTCGTATGTCTTTTCGCCACATCGACCATGGTGACTCGTCACTCTCCGGCTTGTGTTGTACTCAGAACGTGCAGTAACGTGACTAGTGCTAAAGTAGGATAATTATGACAAGGATATCCCGTTGTCACTGCCACTGTCTCTCGATGAAATTAAACCTTAAATTGCTTACTTCGCAGATGTATTTGTGGTATGGGCGCACACGTCATGATGTAAGTGTGAACTGAACTTTATTCTGCGTGTTTGTATATGTATGTTTGTGTATCTGCAGCAATTTTCTGATTATCCTGCTTGTAGCCAGAAACGAGACTTAATTGCATGTCCATATATATCGGTGAGTAACTTTGAATAATTAAATTTATGCGAAAAGGACCAGGTATGCAGAATTAAGTGTATATGTATGTGCGTGCGAAGGTCACAAAAAAATTTCACAATTAAATAATATTTAATTTGGAAACGTTAAAAAGAGATTTTTAAATAGAATTAAATTAATAAGAGAGGGAGTCATTAAATTAATTATTAAGTATTAAAAAAATAAATATCTAAATATACTTCTCATAGGGTAGCCAGGATTTCGTTTAGGGGAGGACAAAATTATTTTTTCCATGTAACTGATAAATTAATTAAAAAATGTGTAAACCGTAAGTTTTTAATAAAAAACTAGTAAGGGTGGAGCTTCGGCAGGGTACAGCAGCTAAAATATCCTCCGCGGCCATATTGAATATTCAAAGTTTTTAGCCACGACATACATGATGACATTCAGTTTTATATATTAACGAAAGTTTCCTATTTTGATGACGTCACTTTGTATAGGAGGTAGGTGTGGTTTTGATCCGATTTTGCCATATATCATAGAGATGGTTCATATTATATATCAAAGTTTATGTGCAAAATATCAAGACGTTTCTTTAATTTTTGTGGATTTTAAAGAGATTTTACATTTTAAATAAAGCCACTTTGTAAGGGAAGTTGGCGTGGTTTTCATCCGATTTTGCCATATATCATATTGGAGGTCTATGTTATAAAGGGTGGTTAAATTTTAAGGGCCGATGATGATTTTGAATAAAACACAAATTATTTAGGAAATTATTGCCATTTCTTCTTATTATGATTATATTGGTATAGTTCAATTATGTATGGAACGAAATATCGGTCAAATGGCCGCCGCGACTTCGGCGGCACACCTCCATCCGATGGTCCAAATTTTCGATGACGCTGAGGCATAAGTGAGGTTCTATGCCGTTAATGTGCCGAATTATCTCATCCTTTAGCTCTTGAATTGTTGCAGGCTTATCGACGTACACTTTTTCTTTCAAATAACCCCAAAGAAAGAAGTCCAACGGTGTGAAATCACATGATCTTGGCGGCCAATTGACATCGCCACCACGTGAGATAACACGGCCATTGAATATGTCGCGCAAAAGAGACATTGTTTCGTTAGCTGTGTAGCAAGTGGCACCGTCCTGTTGAAACCACATATCTTCCACATTCATATCTTCCAATTCGGGCCATAAGAAGTTCGTTATCATCTCACGATAGCGAACACCATTCACAGACCCTGCCTGACCGGACTCACTTTGGAAAAAGTACGGTCCGATGATGCCGCCAGCCCATAAACCGCACCAAACAGTCACTCTTTGTGGGTGCATTGGTTTTTCGACAATCACTCTTGGATTAGCATTCGCCCAAATGCGGCAATTCTGCTTATTGACGAATCCACTGAGGTGGAAATGTGCCTCATCACTGAAGATGATTTTCTTCGAAAATTGATCATCCACTGTTGCCATTTCTTGCCACCATTCTGACCATTGACGACGCTTGAAATGGTCAAGAGGCTTTAGTTCTTGAGTCTATTGCACCTTGTAAGCATGTAAATGCAAGTCTTTATGCATAATGCTCATCAACGACGAGCGTGAGAGGTGCAATTGTTGGGCACGACGACGAGTTGAGGTGGACGGCTCTTCGGCCACACTATCGCGAACAGCAGCAATATTTTCTGCAGTACGAGCTGTACGAGCATGCGCTGGTGTTTTCACATCTCCTACAGACCCGGTTTGCTCAAATTTTTGCACGATTTTTCCGATTGTACGCACATTTGGACGATTGAATTGACCGAAAAAATCTCGAAGTGCACGATATGCATTTTGATTTGAACGCCCATTCTCATAATATTCCTGAATAACTTTAACGCGTTGCTCGATTGTGTATCTTTCCATGGTTAAAATTGAGTTAGTCTGAAATTGAGCAATGTCAAATGAAATGCAGAAAGAAATTTGACGTTAAGGTGTGGTTTACATTCAACATCGGCCCTTCAATTTTAACCACCCTTTATATCAAGGCCTATATGCAAAATTCCAAGACATTTCTTTAATTTGAGCACATTTTTAAGAGATTTTACTTTCAAAATAAAGCCACTTTGTATGGGTGGTAGGCGTGGTTTTGATCGAATTTTTCCAAATTTCATAGCCAGAATTAAGACTGAAGAGCAAAGCTCACCTGCCAAATTTCAAGGCATTTCTTTAATTTTGTGGATTTTAAAGACATTTTACGGTTAATATAAAGTCACTTTGTATGAGAGGTAGGCGTGGCTTTCATCCGCTTTGGTCCATTTTCGAACTTGGTCTTCCTTTTTTGAAAATAAACTTATATTTTGAATTTCATCGCGATAGCTTTAAAATTGCGGCTGTCATCGTGTCGACAGACGGACAGACGGACACACGGGAATCGACTCAGGAGATGATGCTGATGAAAAATATATATATTTTTCTATACCTGAATCGCCTCCTTCTTGGCCTTACAAACGGAATGACACAGTTAATATACCCCTTACGCAGTACGTGTTGGTGTGTAAAAATTAAGCTTTAATAAATATTAATAAATTTTAAGCTTTTTAATTATAAGAATAAGTGTTTTAAATTCCTAAATATCACTAAAATTTTTCTTTTTCTAATGTTCAGGGGGAACTACCCCACTGCTCTACCCTAGCTACGCTCATGATCCTTTTTATAATATATGAATTATAATATATGAATATATAATAATTATATAAAAGTATTTGTTCATAACAGTTGAACATTTGAAAATAACTGCAATAACCAAGAATAGTTTGCAAGAGTCAAAATATATTTAAGCTTAAAATTATTTTATAATTTCTATTATTAATTTTTAAAGGTCTTCTATTGCATAACTAAGAAAATAAGTAAATTTATAAAAAATACATATAATAAAGAAGCAAATTTAAATAGCATGATAACGAAATTAATTGAGAAAACAAAGGCTATATAATTCAGAACAGATAATCACCGTATATATATGACTAATCAAATCGTTAAAATTCTTAAAAATATTCAATTGTTCAACAAGTGGTTTTTAAATAAAAACGATAAAAACAAAAGAACTGAGCTTAAACAATACATAGTTATATCCTTTAAGGCAAGAAACCACAATTTTTGCTTCAATGGTAGCACACGCTGCTCACGGCTCTCAAACTTAATATGAACCGTGAGCAACACTTAAATTTCATTGAAAATACTTAATTTTAAGTTGTACGCACTGTGCAGAGCAGCACAGTTTTAAGCTCGTTGTCATTGCTTTTAGTTCTTATGACACAATTTTGAATTTAAGTGTTGTTGTTGTTTTTGTGTTGTTAAGATCCTTTGCAGCATCGTCATATTTATGCAGTCAGTCATGCAAGAAAAATTACACTCACACTTGTGAAGTCCTGTGCACACACACACACACACACACACACACACACACACACACCGAGAGAAAATACTACATCAGAGCCATCTAGGCCAAAGTCACACTCTGTGTAAAGTATGAGTAAGACGAACAGCAACAACAACAACAACGACAGCATCGAGTCATTGCCATTGTTTTTGTGATGTTGTTGTAGTTTGTTCTGTTGATTTCAGCTGCTGCTCCCATATTGTTTTTTATGATGTCACAACAACGTGAATTTCTTTGCTTCTACGCTCATGCCTACATTTTACGAGTATTGACAATTTTATGTTTTCATAGCCAAGGCTAGTAATTTTTTTTTTTTTTGTTTGTTTTTATTAAAGCGACAAATTGTTGCGCTTTAGAGTAATTTTTGATAACATTTGCTTATATTGTTTTTATCTTTTATAGAGTGTTCGTGTTTCTATGAAATTGTAATGTAGCAACTTAAAATCGGCCTTAAAATATGCTATGAATTTTTGTACACTTACAATGATATGAATATTTTCAAAAAATTTTCTACATAATACATCAGTTTTATTGCTGAGACTGCTGGGTGTTTATTATGTTGTTGTTGTTATTACTGCTTGTGGCGTGTCTCTCGCATGATTAATGATTTTATTTAACAAACAACACGCAATTAAAATGGCATGTTATCGAAAACATTCTAAAATGAAATGCACACATTCAAAACTGACATCCACATAAACACAACTACACGTAAACGCATGATTATCAAATTCAGGCACTTTTAAAAGTACGCAACCACCCACACGCGCGCACACATACATCAACGCACTTACTTAGATAATCCTAACAGCTAATACAGTTCTGTTTGCTCTAAAAATTAATTCATCAATCAATCAATTCCACTTTAAACAACACTGTATTACATAAACGAGTTGATACGATAGATAGTTAGTTTTATCTATTATTTATTTTATGCGTATTAGTTCATAATCGCATTATATCGTTTTTATTAAAATCATGACTAAAAAGTGGCAAAAATAGCTATTTTAAAATAGATTTTAATTTCAAAGCATCACTTTTATTGCCTCGTTTATTTCAAATCGTGCAATCATCCCATCAATAAAAAGTCATTTTGAGCCAAAATTAAATCCTTTTTTTTTCTGCATTGCTCACTATATCAATGTCTGTTTATAATTTGCGAGCTTAATTTATTCGTTTATTACCTGAATTTAGTGCTATCAAAATTTATGTGGTTCTATTCAGAGAGCAATGTATTTTATGCAGTTTTGCAGACTGTTGACTGATGTTGTTGTATGATGCTACTTTATTTTTAAATTAAATTTTAATGCAGAGATATAAAATATCCATATCTAGAGCCGAGAAGTTCGAGTTATTGGACAGTTAGTTAATATAAGAGACAGTTAATAAAACTAGTATAAAAGAAGCTTTTGATCTCATAACCAAAATAATATATTATGCAGGCATAAATTCTTGTTTTGTGTTTTGAAAATAGATTTTTAAAGGGATTTCATATAATAATTTGTTATGAACTAAAAAATATTTATTCAGGCTTAGTGCTATTAAGGGGGTCTTCTCATTGAGCAACTTTTTTTCGACTTTTTTTTTTTGCATTTATTTATAGCTTGGGTAGTTGTGAATATGCCCTAAAAGGATTTTTAGAAATTCGAAATACTTTAGAAGATACAGCCTTTTTTGTGAAGCAAGGTCTTCGTCAAAATGAGCTATTTTTTTCGACTCATTTTCGAACGAAGCGGCATAAAGTAACCACCGAATTCCGTTGAAAATGTTTATTGTTAGGTAAAAACGTGTTTGCACACATATTCATACAAACATACGAATACACATTTCTGCTTATTTTAGGGGTTGAAGCGTTTTTTGAGTCCAGGTGTTCAACTGAAAGCATCATTTAGTTCAGTTTGTATCGAGTTGAGCAACAGACGCGTGCGCTTCAGTGAACGGAAAAGTAAATTTTTCATAAATTTATTGTGATTTTTTTGTAAAATGGATCAGAAAAGTAATAAAAAAAAAAACAACGCCCAAGTGAGCGTCAGAATCGTGCTAAAAAACGCGGGTTTAGTAAAAATCAGCATCTTAGACCAGAGGATTCTGAATATACCAGCACATCGGCCAAGAAATTCAAGAATAACGAAGACGACGAAGTATCAATCAAAAACAATTTGAAGTATTGCATTCTCGAGTTCTGTTCTGTGTTTACCACGTTGTCAGCGTTGGTAATTTGTGCCTCATGCAAGCAAAAAATTGAGTTCTCAGAAGCCTCACCAAATGGAGTTGGATTTAAAATCGCTTTGAACTGCGCCTGCCCACGCACAACATATATTCCTTCGTCACCTATGATCGGAAAATCATATGAAATTAATCGACGCTTGGTTGTTGCCATGCGGCTTTTAGGGATTGAGCCAAAAGGTATAACCATGTTTTGTGGCCTCATGGACCTCGGACAAAGTTTGTCCAACAATCTGTACTATACTATCCTACAAAATTTGTACGTTGCTGGAAAAGCCATGTACGAACATGTCATTTCAAAAGCTATTGGAGAAGAAAAAGAGGCTATGATCGAAGCGAATCCAGAGTGCGATCCCACTTTATTTACTGTGTCGGGGGATGGGACTTGGAAGAAGCGTGGCTTTGCTTCCCTTTATGGTGTCACAACTTTGATTGCCAAGCATACCAAAAAAATTGTTGACACTGTCGTAAAATCTCGTCTGTGTAACAGCTGCAAATATTGGGAAGCCAAGAAGGAAGAAGAGCCAGAGGCTTACCAAATTTGGCTTGATACTCATGACGAAGAATGCACCATAAACCATGAAGGAAGCTCTGGGAAAATGGAGGTGGACGCTGTAATAGAGATGTTCTCCAGGTCGTTTGAAACACACGGCATAAAATATGTAAATTATATCGGCGATGGTGATTCGCAGACCTTCAAAGGTGTATTAGATGTCGACCCCTATGACGGTGACCCTATAGTGGAAAAGAAAGAATGCATTGGGCATGTGCAGAAGCGAATGGGCACGCGACTTCGAAAAATAAAAAAAGAAAATAAGGGCATTGGAGGCAAAGGTGCGGGCAAGCTCACCGACAAATTAATATCCGAGTTGACCACATATTATGGCCTTGCGATCCGCCGTCATCCTGACTCCGTGGAGGATATGAAAAAGGAAATTTGGGCCACTTTTTACCATAAGTGCTCCACCGATGATAAACCGCAACACCAAAATTGCCCCACCGGTGCGTCAAGCTGGTGCGCATGGCAGAAAGCAGCTGCTGAAGGTACGTTAGATAGCTTTCACCACACATATGCACCTCTCGACAAGAAGGTGATGGAGGTAATAAAACCAGCTTACGAAGCGCTGTCGGCAGATAATTTGCTTGAAAGATGCCTTGGATCTGAAACTCAGAATTCCAATGAGTCCTACAATTCTGTTCTTTGGTCACTTTCGCCCAAACACATCAACTCAGGCGCACGCACCATCGAAGTGGCCAATTTCATTGCAACGTGCCTCTTCAACGACGGTTTTATACCCATACTTAAAATTATGGGTTTGATGGGTATTGCGATTGGCAAAAACGCATACGAATACGCACTATCTCGCAATGAAGACAGATTGAACCGATCAGAGACTCGAGCTGCGGCATCATCAAAAGCTGGCAGAACGGCTCGCAGAGCAGAGAGGGCAGCAGAAAGCAGTTTCTACGAAAAAGAGGAAGGTGGCCTGTATGGAGCTGGCATCGCCGACTAATATTTGTAATTAAAAATTGTCAGCTCTTTAAAACTGCATTTAAACATTTTTGATTTTTTTTTTTTTCCCCCAAAAAAATTACTTCAAACTTTAAACGCGTTTATCTCGAACCCACGTTTTTCGAACTGGCGGCCATGATATCTCCAGTTCAACTGCACCGATTTTCATGAAACAAAGTGGAATCGACGCAGAATTGTCACCATTCTCGGGTGAACCTCGACCATAATTTTAAAAAATTTTTTACTATTTTTTTTTTACACTAAACTACAAAAAAAAAAACCCGAAATTGAAATTTGTTTTTGAATGGCCGCCATTTTGTCAAAAAAAATCACAAAATTAAGCTTGAGGTTCACCCGAGAATTACATCTATACTGATTATAACCCCGTTTTTTTTTTCATTTCAGACGCTCCGGAGACCCGGAATCGTGGCCGCCGTGACGACACCTTTTTTTTCACCACCAACTTTGAAGTCTCATTACTTTTTGAACAGCCCACGTATCGAGGCAAAAAAATTTTTTTTATTTACTTTGAACCTTTTGTAATACAATAAATAAAAAAGTTTTCAATTATTCTTTGCGTTTTCAAATAAGAACTTTTTTAAAAAGGGTCCAAAAAACGGGTTTTGAATGAGAAGACCGCCTTAAATCTTAAAAAGTTCTTTCATCATTTAAAAATGAACTATTTTTATCTTGGCGTCTATACTCAACACTTTAAACTGATTCTTTTTGAGAAGCTTAAAATGGATTTTATACAGATCACATAAAAGAATAAATTAAATCATTATTTAACTATCATACTAACTTTCTAACTATCTAACTATACTAACTGTCATATTAAACTATCATACTCTTTTGAAAAAAGTTTCCCCTTTTCTGCCTCGCTACGCCCATGAACCTAGTACAAGTTCTTAAATTTCATACAAAATTTTCCAACTTATTTAACATAGAACTATCTACTTATGGTTTTTGGTTAAGTATAATGAATGAAGCACAATACCGTGTCAAGGCAGAACCAAGTTGTGTGTGAGAAAACAAAAGCAAGAGAGCAAAACTACGTACTTATACTGCTTTGTATGAAGCCGTCCATTATACAATTTCCAGGTAACAATTTCACCTAAATAAGCCTTGAGTAAAGCTTTATATAAGGAACTTATGAAGGAAGGAGAATTGAAACTTTCTTGAATAATCCTTGAAACAATTCTTAATACAAAGTCTTTGCAAGGAGAAAAGGGCCTATGAAATTATTTCGGGAACTTATTCAAGAACTTAGCACTTGAATAAAGTTTTACGTAATGTTTTTCTTCAAGGCTTATTCAAAAAATCAGAATCTTTAAAAAAACAAGATTTCACTTTTTTTTTTAATTTAATTCTCTTATTCAATTTAAGTATTTAATTTAATATTTTTTTTTTTTTGCATTTTAGAACAGAACTTTCGTACATTTTAAAAAATTTTTTATATATAACATGGTCAACTCCCATGGCGGATTGAACTCGGATCGTATGTATCAGCACTATCCACTCGTCTATTCTGGAATTTACTTGAATTGAAATATAATTATTTTCTTTGGATTTCCTTCTCTAAATTTTTTATAAAAGCCTCAACTGAAATCATTTTATATAATCACTTACTTTACCGGTCATAAATTGCTTCGGTAGCCCTGCTGCTAAGCAAACAGATTATCAGTTAAGAGTTCTGTGGCTACACGTCGGACACAGGCAAGATTTTTTAAAATTTTTTTTTTTTATTATTGAATGTCAAATGATTGATGGTTAAATTATAAGGTCGTTGCAAAGCAGAGAGCTAGAACCCATAATTGTAAAATCTAAGTTGACCTTTTTCCATCCGTTTTTCTTTCGTATTCATTCACAAAATTGACTGCCAATTGATTTTGTCAATTTTGACAATTATGTGTACTGCGAAGAGAGTGCAATTAGCCCTGCAACAACCTTAAATTCAACCATATTATTGGCTTAAGAAACCTGTGATGACAAGATTTTTTTTATGATAGAAAGTGTTTTCAAGGAATTACTTATGTTATTTTTATCAAAAATTGAAACTTTGTTATGGGTTTATCTAAAACAAAATCTTCTTGAATACTTCCTAAAAATGTGTCTCTAAACATAGCTTTATATAAGGAATTATACTTGAGTAAAATTCCTGTGTCCTTGAATAAAGTCTAATATAAGAAATTATACAAGAAAATGGAATTTTCAAGGCTTTTAGAATGCTCTTTAGAATGCTGAATAATTTCTCTTATACAAAGTATTTTCAAGTTGAGCTGGAATAGCTTCAAATATTTAGGTGAAATTGCTATCTTATACTGGGTTATAAGAGTCAGTCCAAATGAACTGATTCAAAAAAATGAAAGTTGGTTGCGCTAGCATTTTTAAAAACGTTGATATTTTAAAGTTATTAAAAGTTGTCCAATTTTTTTGAATCTCAGAACTGCTTTAAAAAAAAAAATTTTTTTGTTCTACTTTCAAAATGGCGGTCATATTTTCGATTGCTACCTATAGCGATATATGTGTTTGAGGTGTGTTTAATACATGTGTTTAATACAATGATGTATTAAAAACCATAATATTAAGGAGCTTTTGGCCTATGCTGACATATAAGAGATGCATATGAAATAGTTTCATGATTATATCTTGCAACTTTAAGAATTTAGTTTTTATAGAAAGCAATTACCCTGTAGGAAAATCAACTAATTTAAAATTAGTTGAAAAAGTACTTTTTTGTCAACCACAACTAATTAAAATTCTGACTTTTTTCCATAGAACGAACTAACATATTTTGTATGGTGATGTCCACTAAATAAGTCAATTGACTTTCGTCTGCATATATTTTCAACTACTTGTTAAATTAGTTATATTTAAATTATTTTTTTAATTACTCTAAAATAACCAATTGGAAACTATTTCATAATCCAGTTACTGAAGATGAATTTAAAAGCATAAAAATTTTAACTTTCTATACATCAAAGAGGTCATTTATTTGACTGTTTTGAAAAATACATAAATACATAAATTATGCCTGGTCGACACAAATAAATTCTGAAATATAAAACCTGAAAGCAAAATGTAAACATAGTTAAAAGTGATAAGAGTTTTTTAATAGAAAATTTTGAAATGTCCTTCTTTGTGTTATTTTAATTGATATTAAAGTAATTCAAAAGTGACTTCATTGCCAGTTCATTAAAAAAATGACTAGTAATTACATTCAAGGAGCGCAACAGGAGTACGCTGCGAGGGTAGATATGATTTCATTATTCCTTTCTTCATTGGACTATTTCTGCTTCCAACAGGTGATAGTTTCTGAAGCTGGAGGAACTCTGCACTTATATGTGAGCATGCGCACCACGGAAGCAGTTTCCAAAAACGGGCACGCCACCGCCCGAGTACATGAGCGAACGTGCCGATCCAATTGATCGGAATTGTGTGGATACTGCGCCTGTTATTTAACACGAGCCAGCTTTTTGATGCTTCATTTCAAAATGTGAGCTAAACAAGAGTGTCAGCGGGATTTTCCACGCTTTGCAACCATCAGTCATGGTCGATGGACACACCGATATTTTGCTTAGTGCTTCTTTTAAGTGTCAATCGCAATGCAGTGATGAAACAGACTCGACGCTACGTAGGGAAAGGCGTACGTCTTTACTACTGAAGTGATGTGGTGTTTGCTGAATGGTTAAGCAATGAATGAATGGTTAAGCAATGAATGGTTAATGGCATCAATTTCCGTACAGAGTCCAAATTTAGCAATGTTTGCTAAACACTACCAGTTTCTAATTTGAATATCTTAAATAATAAAGAATTTTTAATCATTTCACAGGGTTTAGAGGCAGTTTATCAGTTTTAAAGTGTGTTTACCACGTCTGTTTTGCAGCTCAATGTCGTAAATAAAAAAAAATATGTGTTTTTGAAATAAAATGTTAGTGAAGCCTGAAGTTAATAATATTTTATGAAATAGCATGGTTAAATAATTATAAACTTGTAATCTAATAAAAACTTGCAATTAAAACATGTCAAAATCAGAGTAGTTGCCGCCTTAATATAACTCAAAGTAGTTTATCAATCACTTGTTTTAAAGTAGTATTTCAATTACTTCATATACAATGCAATTAAAACTATTTAGAATTGAAGTGGATGCCGCCTTAATATAATTCAAAGTACTTCATATACTAGTTTATTTTAAATTAGTTTTTTAATTAGTTGTTTTTAAAAACAAGTTAGTTTGTTCCTGTAGGGTAGTTACAGTCATCAATTTTTTTTTTAGAGCACATTTCAATATGCCCCAACACGAACTGTGTAAGGGGCATATTAACTTTATCATTGTAACACTAAGAAGGAGGCGAGGCAGGTATAGAAAAATATATATATTTTTGATCAGCATCATCTCCTAAGTCGATTTCCGTGTGTCCGTCTGTCGACACAATTACAGCCGTAATTTTAAAGCTAACGCGATGAAATTCAAAATATAAGTTCATTTTTTAAAAAGGAAAACAAAAAGGGAAAAATGATTTCAAGTTCGAAAATGGGCTAAATCGGATGAAAACCACGCCTACCTCCCATACAAAATGGCTTTTCTTTAAAAGTAAAATGTCTTCAAAATCTGATCAAATTAAAGAAATGTCTTGAAATTTTGCACATAGGCTTTGATATTTAATATAGACGACCATAATAATATTTGGCAAAATCGGATGAAAACCACGCCTACCCCCTATTCAAATTGGCTTTATATTATCCGCAAAATCTCTTAAAAATCTGCAAAAATTAAAGAAATGTCTTAAAATTTTGCAAGTCTTTGATACATGGCAAAATCGGATGAAAACCACGCCCACTTCCCATACAAAGTGGTTTTATTTTAAACGTAAAATCTCTTAAAAATGGCAAAAATTAAAGGAACGTCTTGAAATTTTGCACATTAGCTTTGATATATAATATGAACAATCGCTATGATATTTGGCAAAAGCGGATCAAAACCAAGCCTACCTCCCATGCAAAGTGACGTCATCAAAATAGGAAAACTTTCGTTAATATATAAAACTGAATGTCATGGTATATGTCGTGGCTAAAGACTTTGAACATACTTCATTATGGCCGCGGGGGGGGGTATTTCAGCTTCGGTACCCTGCCGAAGCTTCATCCTTACTAGTTTTTACATAATTTTTTAAAACATCAATTTTTTTTGTTTACAGCCACGTAAAATCTTGAATTTTGAGAATTTGGCTGAATTTGGGGTGAAATATCTCTGGTGAGCACGGGTTAAAAATATGAAATTTATTCACAATAAAGTACAGGGTTGTCCATATTCGAAGCGCCCATTTTATTTTTGCGCGGCTTGTGTGTGGTGGCGCGCCGTCTTGTTGAAACCAGTAGTGCCTGATACGCTTTCGACGAACGATTGGCATGAAAAAATTGTTTATCATATCGTGATAACGCTCCTGATTGACAGTAACTCTGTGGTCATTATCATCTTCGAAAAAGAACGGCCCAATGAGCATTTTAGCACAAACGCCGCACCAAACAGTGACTTTTGCATCGTGAAGAGGTACCTCTTGAATCTCTTGTGGATTTTCAGTTTCATACAAACGATAAATTGTTTTCTTGGAAGGCGCACTTTTCACTTTATTTATTTTTTTGAAAGCACGTTGAGTTTTCACTATTGACTTGTTTTGTTGAATGTAAATTTCAACAATTTTAGAGCGTTTGCGTGGCGTGTACTGTTCCATTGTAAACATTTGCTTGGAATGACGCTTCAAACGCGGTATGTCATTAGTCGATTTGGCATCACTGCGGAAAGTTACAGTGTTGCCAGATGGGCGCTTCGAATATTGACAACCCTGTACATAATAGTACCATTTTGTAATTTTAATTCTAAGTTTGATACTTGCTTTATTTGGAAGATACAGCCCTTCAATTTTAATGAAAATTCACCGCATGGTATGTATTTTAGGGTGATCGATATATGGCTTTTTTCAAATTTCAATGGCGGATGGCTTTTGATCGGCTCCAAATGTAAAAAAAGCTACTCAGTAGGGTGGTCCTTATTTTATCTTCGCTATTTTCAACCAAAAATGTAGCTGGGTCATTAAATTTAGCTTGTGTGAGCGGCTACGCCCCCTCGTGTTATGCTTGCTCAAGTGAATTTTTCTTCTTTTTTTTTTTTGCTATTGTGTAGTTTTATTAAAGAAATGACAAAATCCAAAACTTGATATTCCTTTTATGCACAAAATAACTGATATTTTGGCAAAAACTTTATATTGGATGAAAGGTAGTATAAGGCTCTAAAGCGTCCCCCAAAAAATGTTAGCATGGCCTTGAAAAAAATTTGTGAAAATACCCCCATACAAATAGCGCTGTAAGACGTTATTCTACGTAAAAAAAATGTTGAAATTGGCTTGAAGATATTTTTATGATGTTGTCAGAGTTGATGGAGTTATTTTGCTTAAATTATGTTTTTATTTTTTATTGATTTAAAATTCTTTTAAAACAATTTATTTTATACAAGTTCTAATATGTGTGTTATAACTTTCTGTTTGTTATATTATTGAACACGTTATTCCGTCGATACATTTAGTTCAACAGTCTTTTCTGGAATAGTTCTGCGACAGAAAATGCATTAAAAAATGCAGAATGCATTATTTTGTACATTTCATTGTTAGATACTAAAATTTTATTTCAATTCCCTTTGCTATGCATTCAGTTAACACGCTTTAATGTCTTTTCTCTGTCTTTCAACTTAAACGATGTTTTTTTTTTTTTGTCTCTCATTTATGTTGGTAAGTACAGTAGAATCAAAGAAACAGCAAATTTTATTCAATTTAAAACTTTTAAAATCCTAGCCTTGGGCATAAGAATGTCTAATGAAATTTAAACAGCGCACATTATGTGCATTTGTCAGTGTCCTGCGGCATTGCCAGATTGTCAAATGACAAGTAAGCGCTAAAGAGTGTGCCAAGGGATGTAGGAGGAATAGGAAGCCCAAGCAGTTGCAAAGGATTTTTAATATGTTATGCATGTATATAAGAGCGAGTGAGTGTGAGTACAGTAAAAGCATGCTTTTAGGCGCTCAATTCATTCAAGTCAGTCAGCCATGTCGCAGTTATCCAGGCTTTTGTGCATGCATCCTGATTAGCACTGAACTCGCGCAATATCAAGCATATCCTGAGGATTGATTTTTATTTTATTTTCTGCATGTGTGCATGGCAGGATATTGCTTGCAGCAAGAAACAGCAGACATCTGTGGCTGTGTGTGTGTGTGTGTGTGTGTGTGTGTTTAATATGTATGCTGGTATGGAAAGTGTTGCTTTTGTCACATTTGAAACTTTACACAAATGCCGAGTATTTGCAAACATTTCTTGACATGGAAAACAACTTTGAGTTTTTGCTCCAGCAAAGCTTAAATTTTAGATTTGAAGACGGGTAGGATTGGATGCCGAGCATGTTGTTGAGAACTTGTTGTTGGCTATATGTACAAACATTTCCTAGTCGCATCAGCAACATGTGAGTGTTTTATTTTTTTTTCCTTATTTTTCTTCAATTCCAAGCCGTGCGCAATGAAGAGCACTTTTTTACGCTGCATACTCTTAGGCGCTTTAGCATTGTTTTTTTTTTCTCTTAACACTGCTTATATGCAGTTTTTTCGTGACACACGCTAAAACGCTGTTGATAATGTGCAAAAAAAATTTGAAAAAATACCATTGCGAAGAACAAAATTGAAGTCATGATGATGGCAAAATGATTTGACAAAGAAAATATTCTTCTGTGTCAAGCATGTGTGTGGGTGTGTGTGTGTTTTAAGGGTGTGCGCAAAAAGCTATTCGCCATACTTCACTTCACGCTACAACAGCAAATTTGCCAGTGCTGTCAACTTGTCACTATCATGGCTTTTTCCATGCTACGTTCTTTGCTACTTTTTGCTTAACCATTTCTATGCATTGCTTATTTTTTAGCTTTTCATACCACTTTCAGCTGCAGCTCATATGATTTGCCTGGTTTTCTTGATATTTTTTTTTTCAATTTGTTCCTCTTATTTTGTGCAAAATTTTGTCACTTGAAACTTCTTTTGTTTGTCTATCGCTGTCTGAGCTAGAATTCACTTTTCTGGTAATTTTGTTCTTATTCGTATGCTTAGTTTTCTTCCATCCGTTTTTTATTTTTTTTTTTACTTTTATGTGCTTTGCCGTTTTCACTCTTTTGATGACACCCTTTTTTTGGGGGAATAGTTTCCATGTCAAAGTCATTTTCTGCACATTATCCTGCAAGCAAATATATTGTCGACAAGGATGCTGTTAAGATTTTAAGCAGTTGCAACATTCATGTTGAGCTTTTGTGTTTGAATAGATACGTATGCATGTGTGAAAGTGTGTGTGAGTGTGTGCTTGTGTGTGATTGTGTGTGGTGCATGTGTGACATTGACAAGTGTTTGTTGTACGTTATGCATGAGACTTTTAGTATTATTATTATAACTGTTATAATATAAACGGCTTAATGCATTTAAAATTAATTTTTTAATTTTGCTCAACCGAGTTCAAGATTAATTTAGCAATTTCACTTTTATTACATAGCTTAAAAACAATAAAATCTTTTTATAAATATCTTCTTTTTTTTCTTTTAAACTCCTCACAAATTTTTAGTTTATAGCTCCATAACTCTCGAATCTAGAGGTCGAAAAACACGGTAATGTTCTCGATTTTTTTTTTGTTTCTAGAAGGAAGTAAATGAACATCCTGTGTAGGAATGTAGGAAGGAAGTGTAGGAAAATATTTGTTTTGTTAAATAAAAGTGTAATGTGGTAAAAGGTACCTATACGGTACGGTCCTGCCATCAGAAATAAAAAACCAAGCAGACATGGGAGTTTTTAGTACCGTTTTTCACATTTTTCACTCTTTATCATTGGAGCTTACAAAAATGGCAGACATGTGCAAATAGAACCATTTTCACATTTTTCGCTCTCAGAAGAAAACCGTTCAATATTATCTAAATATAAATAAGTTCTTGAAATATGTTGTAGACCAGTTTAGAAAACATTATTTTTCAGAAAACGCGTTTGGTAAACGATTTTTTCGAGTTATTCGATTTTTGCTATTTCAACACCACAACGCATCTAGCGACATCTAGTGGTGCTTGAGGTTACTAGTCTTACCACAGTATTGTAGGAAACACTAACTTGCATTTCAAGAAGATTGATGGGATGTGCTCATTACCGCGTAAGCTCATTTTTCTTAATATTCGTAAATAAATGAGTTCTTTTTTTACCGTTTTTGCTTTACACCGTGAAAAATGCCTTTGTTAAATTAACAAAAAACCTAGTGTAATTTATAAGGTGGCTTTGGCAATTTTTAGCCTCCCCAGAACTTCATTAAAACGCTTAAAGTTTTACATGTTAACTTGCCAATTTTTATTTGGGCGATAAATTAACAAAGTATTTGGTAATTTATACATTATTTAAAAATTTTTTACATATTTTTTGTAAATTAACTACGACCTTCTTTCATAAGTTTTAAGTTATGTGTTTATAGAACTTCAATAATTTTTCAATTATTAGAGGTTATATTTCTTCGAGCTCAAGGTCACTGCTGCTTCCCGAAGAAAACAACTGAAGAAAAACAACCAACAACAACAATACCCTATATAGAGTATCAATGACATAGCAGACCAGACAGCTGTTTCGTTGGCCGCTACACCAACTCATCAGTAGCCTTTTTTCGTGATTCTTGCTGTGATCCACTAAGCTCTTAATTTTCTACTTGTTTCACGAATGCAATTAGTAAATTACCCTGAATTGCATTGTACGACTACAAATGATATGAAAGCTGCTTAAAGTTCTTTTAATTTGTGAAGCATACTTTCAGGGAAAGTAAGTTCCTTTATTCGAAGATAGATCAAAGCATTCTAAATACTCAAAGATTTTGTTGTGCTATTTTGATTATTTGTGTTTTTTTTTTATTACACACAATAAATTAAAAATCTAAGTTTTCAAAACAAATATTCATGTCGTCATAGTTTAATATCAGCTAACTGCTGAAGCTAAGATCGACTGTGAAATAGAAGAGCAACAACAACTAGCACAACAAAATCTTTGAGCATTTAGAAAGCTTTGATCTATCTTCGAATAAAGGAAAGGAACTTTCCCTGAAAGTAAGCTTCACAAATTAGAAGAACTTTAAGCAGCTTTCATATCATTTGTATTCGTACAATGCAATTCAGGGTAATTTACTAATTGCATTCGTGAAACAAGTAGAAAATTAAGAGCTTAGTGGATCACAGCAAGAATCGCGAAAAAAGGCTACTGATGAGTTGGTGTAGCGGCCAACGAAACAGTCTGTCTAGTCTGCTTTGTGATTGATACTCTGTATAGGGTATTGCTATTGTTGGTTGTTTTTCTTCAGTTGTTTTCTTTGTGAAGCAGCATTGACCTTGAGCTCGAAAGAATATAACCTTTAATAATTGAAAAATTATTGGAGTTATGTAAACACATAACTTAAAAATTTTTTTTACTTCTTTTTTTTCAAACTTTTCTTTTTTCGACACAGTTTTTCTTAGAAATTGATGGCTTCTTTGCTGCTTGAGTTTATAATAACAAGAACATTAAATCAAGTATATCAAATATAAAAATATTTCCTTCGCCCGCAGTGGGGATTTGAACCCACACCCACCGATTAAGAGTTCACTACACTACACATCGTGCCAAACTCCTTCATTACACAGAGTCATTAATTAAATATTAATTACAACTGAAGCTATGCCTCAGCACAACACAATAATCTATCAATAGATTTTTGTTGTATGGCTATCCACAGATTTCTGTGATACACTGCATTTGTTAACATAGCTACAGTTATATCAGCAAACAGTAGCAAGGCTGTGTGGATCTGTGGGTAAGCCGATGGACTTGGGGTCATCGAATCATCCACGATCGATTCCCACGGCGGCCAAATAATTTTTTTTTTTTTTTTTTTGTTGATGAGATGTAATACAATTTTCTGATATTATTTAAATTTTTGAATGTTTTTATTTAAACTTTTAAATATAGAAGTTATTTTATTACAAAAAAAACTATTAAATTATCAAATCTATGAAACTGCGAAAAAGTTTGGTGTCTCTCACTTGTCCAACGACGCACGTGTGATTTTTTTTTTTTTTTTTGCAGAAAATAGCTCAAAAATATGCTTAAGCCATCCAAGCTAGATTTTTTAAATATTTTTATTTTTGGATTTTGGACTTAAATGAATCAAATATTTTTTTTTGCAGGTTATCGAAGTATATGCTTTTTAAGCAATGTATTAAACAATGAATTGCTTGGGTGAATAAGCATAAGTTTATAATACCCATACAATTCTCTTTACACAAGCCGACTTAGGTGATTTAACTATTGTTTTTTTCGGTGTAGCTACGCGCAACTGCGAGCAAACTGCAGTTCATAGTTTTTCTCGAAACTGCTTCATCTAACACAGTTTTAACAACTCATATAGTTTTTAATCTTTTTTTGATGTATTTTTTTTTTTTATTTTTTATTCATTAAAGTCTATAGCATGTCGATTTCAATCCGATTCGGATAGCATGAGCCGGATTTTTGATATTTTGACTTTAAAATTTTATTGAAATAATTAAAGCGTTAAATTTACGACGAAAAAAGCATACTTTTTTTAAACTAAAATTAATTTTAAGAAATATTCAAAATTCTGACTATATTTTACAAGAATTTTTTTAATTTTGCGGATGAAAATTGACTACATTGTTTTGAAGTGCAGTTATAGTAAAGAAAATTATAATTATTTAAATGAATATTTTGATTTTTATTTTGTTTTTTCCTTTCTTATATAAAATGTTTAGTATGTTTTATTCTGTATTTTATTCTGCACTTGAATGTAAAAATTTTGGTCACCGTAAAAATAAAATATTTTTTTTGAGTATTTTAGTTTAACGATCTAGGAGGGTATCTATAAAACATTACTGCCTAACTATAATTTAACAAGCGCTAGGCAAATTTCAAAGAATAAATAACTGTTATTCCTGCTTTATAGATAATAAATTAAAACTGTCAATTTCTCTTAAAAACATGAAAATAACACCAAATTAACAAATTATCACGCACAATTAACAACGAAGTTGAAAAAACATACTATATTATCTGCTAGAAGAAAAGAAAGAACAAAGACAACCAACAAACAATAATTATAAAATTAAGAGTTCATATAGCCAGCAGTATTGCCATATGCACACAGAAGATGCAAAATGTTGTTGATGTCGTACATGATGATGATGATGATGATGATGTTGCTGATAATGTGGCTGCCACTCAGAATGACTGTAATTAAAAGTTGTCATTCATGCATATATGCAACAGCAGCTTAAAGCAACAGCTATAGAAAACAAAAAAACAATATGCATGCCGTTGTATATATTAATCACACATATACACGAACACACATAAGCACTGCCACACTTCAGTTTCTTAGCACTCGATGTTGGCTCCCATTAAAAGTTCTCAAATA
The DNA here is from genome assembly GCA_914767935.1 of Coremacera marginata. Classification (NCBI taxonomy): domain Eukaryota; kingdom Metazoa; phylum Arthropoda; class Insecta; order Diptera; family Sciomyzidae; genus Coremacera; species Coremacera marginata. The sequence goes on from OU612044.1 coordinate 163,116,845, forward strand.
ATTAAGTCTGGGCTTATCTGTGTATGTGCGTTATAATCTATGAATGTGTGTTTTTGTTCTTTTAATAAATGCGTGTGTGTCTTGTTGTTGTTGTTGTTTCGTTTTTGTTGCGTTATTTTCTGCCATACATATTTTTTTCTTTCTTAACAATTTTAAGAACCTTTTCTATGAAACTAATAAACATTTCAACTAAGGCCACTTCTATTTTTATCTGCTCTTTGCTTTCTTCTTTCAAAAGTGGCACAATTAGGAGTTGGCTCCATGCGAAACAACAACAACAACAACAGCAATAAAAGCAACAATTTCTATCAAACCAAATGGATGCAAAGGCAGTGCATTCTGGTGAGAGGCTTTTCTTTAGAAAAATATGTGCGCATGAGTGCGTGTCTGTGTGCATGTGTAGTTGTGTGTGTTTGTGTCTGTTGACTTTTGCACAATTTTTGCATTTGTATGCGTTGGCATCCGGTTTGTTCCAATGGCTGCGGAAGTGGCAAAAGTCAAGCACTGTTGTTGGTTTCTCTTTTTTTTCGCTCTCTTTTTTTTCTGTATTAAGCTTGAAACACTTTTAGTTATATGTTTGTTTCTAGTTGTTTTTGCTGTTGTTGTTATTGTTGTTGCGTTTTTTTGCTAGCCTACAGTAGCGCAAAAGTATTCCATTAGCAAGATGTGCTTGTTGACGCAAACCAATTGTCGGATTGTGTGCAATGACTGTAGGCTACAGCACGAGCGTGTGTGTGTGATTTTATGTGGGGGGAGGGGTGGGGTTGGGACAAAGGTCTATATAAAAATTTCACGTATCTGAGGATAGTTCAGTTAATAAAATTAAATTTATCTGTTGCACTAAGTTTTCTTAATTTTATTGTATTAATTTTATTTATGAGCCTAAAAAAAAATTTTTTTTTTTGTTTTAAATCATGTTTAAAAAGAGTACTTTACTTTACTAATGCAACAATATCAGAATACATACTAAAGAATTTCGCAGACATTTGTAATTTTCCATAAATTTGTTTCTGTCCATGGCGAAAAAAAAAAACTTTGAGAAATACATCGATTTTACTATTTGATATTTCAAATCAAATTTCTACTCTCCTATTATACCACGCTATTAAGTGATTTTTTGAAATTTTGTTTTTCTTTAAAACGTTAGAGATTTTTTTAAAAGAACATAAAATTACGTTTAGCTAAGCATATATATCGGCTTTTTCATGTGCTTAAGATTATAGTAAGGTGGTCCTGAAAAGTTTTAACTCGATTTTATAGGAAGTTAATTTTTGATATTCTTTTCCAGAGTCTAGCTCTTAAAAAGTTATAGGATTAGACTGTGGATTTAAAATTTTTAAGATATGCATACGTTTCAGAATTTTAAGCTTGATATAGGGAAAACAAAATAAAAATAATTATTCTTTTATTAATTAAAAGTGGAAATTCACAACTCAAATTAACTTACATACTTAAAAAGTTAAAATTTAAATTAAATTAAAAAAATTAAAAAAAAACAAGAAATAAAATCAAAACACATAATTACACATAATAAATAATCAGAGTAAAACTAAATTGTTAAGAAAGGCTAAATGACTTGTCACTTATATCAAGATTTTATGCATATATTGTCAGTACGCCCCTGAGTAAAAACCCGGTTGTTCGGTCTAATAGGCTTAATGAAAGCCTTATAGGCAATGTTGGATTCTTGTTCAGCCTTGCGGCCCTTGCTCGACCGCTGATTATTTTTATTCAGGAGTTTAAGCTAAAAGTTCAACTACATCGAGAAAAAAAGCAATAGGTAAATCACCTAAGTCGGCTTGGGTAAAGACAATTGTATGGGAATTATAAGTATATGTTTATTCACCTAAGCAATTTATTGTTTAATACATTGCTTTGAAAGCACATACTTCGATACCTTGCCAAAAAAAAAATATTTGATTCACCTGAGCCCAAAATCCAAAAACACAAAATTAAAAAAACACTAGCATGAATGGCTTAAGCATAGCTTAGAGCTATCTTCAGAAATCTTCAGCTATCTTCAGCAAAACACAGCTGCATCAGTAGACACACAAGAGAAGAATAGATTTGATAATATAATGGTTTTTCTTTTTTTTAATAAAACCACTTTGAAATTCAAAAATAACATAAAGTTATTTAAAATACATACGTTTATATTCACGCCAGTAGATTTTATTACATTTCATCAACAAAAAGAAAAGAAAAAAAGAAAAAAAATTCTTTGCCCGCCGCGCGGAATCGAACCTGGAACTTTTGGTGCCAGTCCATCGCTCTACCCATTGATCCAAGCAGCCTTGCTACTACTTGCTGGCATAACTGCAGCTATGTTAACAGCTGCTGTATTAACAGATGCAGTATGTCGCAGTATTCTGTTGATAGCCATACAACAAAAATCTTTTAATAGATTATTGTGTTATGCTGCAGCATAGCTTCAGTTGTAATTAATATTGAATAAATCACTCCGCGGAACGAAGGAGTTTTGCTCAATGCGTAGTGTAGTGACTTCATACATAGTGGTAGCGGTTGGTTGTGGATTCGACCCTCATAGGCATACGAAGGTAACATTTTTGTATTCGATATTTAATTTGATTTACTATAATTTTCTTGTTGTTAGCAGCAAGAAAAGCCAAGAAGTCATTAATTTCTAAGAAAAAAAAAGACGGTGTTAATAAAAGAAAAATGTATGTTGTTGCCGATTTCAGTCCAGCAAATCATAGAACGAGAGGGGGTGGCAGCTTCAAAAAAAAAAGGAAAATAAAAAAACACCAAAATCCGAAAAAAAGTAAATACTTGAAATTCAATTTTTTTTTTTTTAAAGTTGTGTATAAAAAATTACCAAATATTTGGTTAATTTATGACCCAAATAAAAATTGGCAAGTTAATATGTAAAACTGAGGGGTTTTGATGAAGTACTTGGGAGGCTGAAAACTGTCAAAGCCATCTTATAAATTATACTAGGTTTTTTTCAATTTAACATAAGCTTTTTTCTCGGTGTATTTAACCGATTATAATTAGGGTTTTTTTCAAAACTAATTTTTTTTTTTTTTATTTTGTAATGATTTAAATCCTTAGAGTACGGATGCAATGGAGGTCCTTATCCACATTAGCAAACTATCATTCGTCATATTTTGAATTTATGTAAGGAAGCTGAGAAGTTCTTCTATACATGTCTCTTTATATACATAAAATCGGTTTTTTTTATTCCTTAGTTCTTAAACAAAGAAACTAATTTTTCCAAAACTAGAAATAAAAATTATTATTTTAAAAAATTCCAATGCGAAGTTGTTAAGAGATGCAATCTAATGCTGTCGGTTTCTATGGAATTCATCTCAAGATTTTCAAGTTACTTTTTCCTGTGCTAATCCCTTTCACTAATCATACTTTCAACACAATCATAACTAAATCAGAATTCGATGCATTTTGGAAAAAAGCTTAAATAATTCCAATTCCAAAAGTTTTAAACAAATATCGTCCCATAGCAGTTTTAACATAAAAAAAAAACGAAAATCAGCCCTTGAAAGGACTTTGACCGAGCTTCTTATGATCAATTGTGTTGTGTATGATGTGAAATGTTTGCACACATATGATCGAGAACTGGACCTACATGTTTTACGCCGACTACGAACGGCTTATGTTCTCAAGAAGCATGGCAGTTTTTACTCTCTGAGGTTTGCCATTGTCTGCAGAGAGATGACGGACGAACAGAAAAATAAATTCAATTGAAAAAATTTTCTGTGTCAGATGGATGATTCGAACCTGGGTTCTTTGGCGTTAGAGTGACACACTCTACTCACTACGCCACGGCCTCCACAACTTAAGCATATTTATCCAAATTCTTTGAAACGCGATGTACACACAAATTAACAAAATTGTTTCTTATGCATAAGAAACTGTTTTCTGGCCGACAGTCAGGATTCCGACCAAACCGCAGTTGCGAGACTTATGAAATTAGAAACTATGTATATTGATAGCAATAAAATTACATTCATGGCATTGCTAGACCACTCGAAAATTTTCGACACGATCAATTACCAAATTTAATACTCAAAATAAGATTATTTGCTCAATTTTTCCGTCACTGCAACTAGACTAATGCGCTCATACCTCACACACAGATCACAAACCGTTCACATAGGTTGCGCGACCTCTAATTTTTTGCCTGGGACTTACCTCAAGGCTTTATAATGGATCCACTTTAATTCTCGGCTTATATAAAGGTCTTACCAACTGAGCTGAAAAGTTGTAGTATACAAATGTACGCTGATGATGTACAACTCTATACTAGTTGTCGCAAATATGATATACAATCCGCTATTCAATATTGTATTAATTCGCTATTCGATATTCAATCCGAAAGACCTTTTTATAGTTGCAGTGGTGTATGGCAATGCTAAAATAATTTGAATGCATTTGTTTACTTGTAGGTAGAACATTGTAGATTCTTTATATTAATGCTTGCAATCCACCTAATACGTAAAAATCAGACAATTTTGCCAAATGCATACTCAAAACGACTGGTTCAGTGTTGAGTAGCTTTGAGGGATGCACAACAACGTTAAATAAAAAGCAGGTGAGTAAAGAGCAGGTGGCTATATGCGGAAGGCGTAAATTAATATTTAATGCTTCAGCTATTTTTATTGTTAAACAGTTGTTCATTAAAAGTTGTTGTAATTCTTTTGATATGCTCAGCACACTTTATTACAACCATGTGTTTTGACAGCAGTTTATTGGCCACAGAGTCAAGAATCTGACTGCATTTAGCAATAAGACATAACGTACGACAAGCGAAAATGGCCATTTCAGCGCTTGAAAGGACTTTGCCCGAGCTTATTATGATCAATTGTGTTGTGCGTTTTGTGAAATGTTTGAACACAAATTATCGAGAACTGGACCTACAAGTTTTATGCCGACTCCGAACGGCTTATGTTCTTAAGAAGCTTTTGATGGCAACTTTTACTCTCTGAGGTTTGCCATTGTCTTCAGAGATTAGACAGCCGCACATAAAAATTAATTCAATTCAAAAACTTTCTGTGGTCAGTTGGGATTTGAACCAGAGTTCTCTCGCGTATGAGCCACACACTCTACCCACTACGCCACGGCCGCCACAAGGGTAAGATATGACTCTATTTAATTTTAAGTCATGTTTAATAATTTCTTCGTTACACTATCTCTCTCTAAAAGGGAGAAAACTTAATTGAAAAGGTCCCTAAAAATTTCGCTTCTAAGCTCTTGGTTTTTCTTAAAATATATTTAAAATTAAAGTGAAAAAATTACTAAAGCAATCTGTGCAAAGTCTTTTCATACTAACTGTTTGACTTTTAGACTGTTTTGACTAGTGAACATTTCTAATGCCAGAGCATTATTTCAGCTTTCAAATTTCTATCATACTTAGATAAAATGTTTGTAAAAAAAAACGACATTCTTTAGAGCTATTTTCGCTCTAAACAAAGTTAGAACTACTCACATATTCAAAAGGTCAGCTTTCGCACAAAGCATGCAATTCATATACAAACTTTTTTGCAAATTTTTCATTTACCTAAGTGGGATGCTTTACAAAATTACAAAATTCTTCAACTTTTCACCAAAAATTTGCTTGTTTTCATTTCGCTTTTCAGAATATAAATCAAACTGGAAAACTTATTCAATTTACAACTTTTCGCACTCACTCACATTAATTAACTAATTAGTTTGCGCACAAGAGGTCAAAGTTTAGACAATTACACCGTCAAGCAATATAGCGCAAAGAGTGCCGCCTGCCAAGCTTATGGCGCAGACTTAAACTAAAATTATTAGCTATTCATAAGAAAACAGAAAAACACAAACAAATTTCCAGCAATTAAGAAAAATTGTTAAGCTAAACAAAGCAGCAACACGACAGTTGTTAAAAATAATTAAAAAAAAAAAAAAATACTTAAAAGAGGTCAACAAAAGAAACACACTAATAACAACAGTAAACGCTGAACCTCACTTTAGCTGTCTTGTGACAAATATAAATGCGGCAAAAAAGTTTGGAAAAAAAAAATCAATGAGGCAATTATTGAAAATACCGACTCATTTAGCTCTAATGTGTAAGGATAAAACATTATTTTTTTATTTTACAATTACAACAAGAACGGCAACAATTGTTAAACATGTCAACAAACTCATTTAAGCTTAAGTTCAAAAGGGTCGTCAATCAAGGCGGGCCAAGCAGTGTATTTGTCTGGGTGCGCGTATATTTTTAAAGTAATATAAAAACATTTAACAATATGTAAGCAAATATTTTGGAATACTTTAAGAACCTTTTTAAGGTGGAATGCAGACACCGACTATCGTTATTTAGCTACTAACATTATTTATTTGAACTTTTAATGTCTCTTTTGACATGTTGTTTTGACTATTTTGATATGTTTCTGTTTAATTTTTTTTTTTCTAAGTAAATATTGTCGCCTTCTATATTGTAGTTGTATTCTTCAGACATGGCAAGCCTTGTAGTTTAGAGTTTGATGTGAGACAAATATATTTGGTGAACCTTATATTTCTGCAGAGGAGTGGCTAAGCAATAATAAATTGCAACAATTTATTTGTAGTTCGTCATTGGCTTAACCTTATTTATTATGGGCATTAACTTTTGTATACACTACTATGAGAAATTTGGTTATTTAAAGTAATTCGAGAAACACCAGCTGCTCCGCAAAATGAAAGCAAACATTAAGAACTGTTAAGTATACTCATCGCTTAATTATTTCAGGGGTATATTTTCGTAAGCAATGTTTTGAAAGATTAAGTAATATTCTTTAAGTTATTTGATTCGATGATTACAAAAAAGTTTAATAGCAAAAATATATTTTGACAGTTGTCATCTAAGCAAGTTAACGGTTGGCTTGACAGCTGACAGTGCAAAAAAAAAATTATATTTTTTACATCAAAATTATAAACTTACTTACTTACTTAGGTGGCCGTAACAACCCGTGTCCGGGTTTCGACCGACCTCATTAGCTCTCGCCAGGCGCCTCTGCTTTGCGCGCGCCTTCTCTAATCGGATACACCAAGTGAACAGGGGGAACAGGGGGGCGAACCTTCACATGGCAACGTGTCTGACCGCCTCAACCTGGCGAGGCCAGCATTATCCATGTCGAAATAGTCTCAAGTCGACTCAAACCTCCAATTGGTGTTCCCTGGGCAACGGCAAACTGGCATCCGTCAGTTTGACGGCTAATTTGAGCGGCGGGTCGCTTAAAGACCTTAAACATGGAATGTGCGCAGGGCTTGGGTCCCACCACATTACTACTGCCCAATGAAAACTAAACCAAAATTATAAACAGCAAACTCGAAAACGAAGAATGTAATAGTCAAACTATATTTTAATACAAATGTTTGTGTCGTCGCCCTGCAATTTAATGCAGCATGCCACATTATGACACAATGTATGTACAACAAAATCTTAATACATAAAAGGCACACACTGCTGCTCCACACCTATTATCGCTTAAACTGTAACTTTTTTTTTGCCATTATTACAGTGCTTTTCGAACATATACTGTCCTGACTGTAAAATGTTCAGCCTGAAAGTATGCACATGCAATTTATTTTATACTTATCAGTGACAAAACAGCATGCATGCCTTTTATGTGTGTGCATACTTTCAGGCTCAACATTTTTCAGGACAGTACACGTTGTAAAAGCACTGTAATGTAGCACTGCCAAAAAATAACTACAGGTTGAGCCATTTTGGGTGATGAGCCATGAATCCAATACATTTTTTGACATATTTTTTGCTCTAAATGCTTTCTACCCATCGTAGGACGGTCTTTTATTCTAGTAATTATATAAGACGACATCTTGTCAGGCACTATGACAGTTTGGGTATTTTCTGTAAATTGAATAACTTGACAATTGGCTTGACAACTGAGAATGCAATTTTCAACATCAAAATCTTAATCAGTAACCTGAAAAACATAAACATACAGACAGCGAAAAACCATGACAAAAACTTTTGCTAACTCTTTACTGATAAAGCATTTATCAACTCAACCTATGAATTCGTCAATATGAAAAACATTGTTCAACAGGTATTTTCTTTGAGTGTAAGTAAATCGAAAAATTTGTTTTTAAATCAAAATATTTAAAACATAGCTTTAGTTTATAATAGTCTAATTTTAGTTAATTATAAACAGTTCATAATATAATGTTTATTATATACAGTTGAAACGACAATCAAATGAATAACTTTAGAATTTCTTGTCATTTATCCATTTTTTTTTAGACAGAAAAATAGGTGCATCAAAATATTAAAGAAAAATAAGATGATTTTTTATATTAATGCATATCTTTCAAGAAAAGTTGAACTACTGGCATTTATTTAGACAATTATGAAATTAAAAACGATAATTGTCTGCCTGTTTTTAATAAAAAGCTTTTTTACTTTTCTCGCCGAATTTCAACTTAATGTATATTGCGAATCAATTATTAACTACTACTTTAATAACTACCTTTACCTTTACCTTTACCTTTACCTTTACCTTTACCTTTACCTTTACCTTTACCTTTACCTTTACCTTTACCTTTACCTTTACCTTTACCTTTACCTTTACCTTTACCTTTACCTTTACCTTTACCTTTACCTTTACCTTTACCTTTACCTTTACCTTTACCTTTACCTTTACCTTTACCTTTACCTTTACCTTTACCTTTACCTTTACCTTTACCTTTACCTTTACCTTTACCTTTACCTTTACCTTTACCTTTACCTTTACCTTTACCTTTACCTTTACCTTTACCTTTACCTTTACCTTTACCTTTACCTTTACCTTTACCTTTACCTTTACCTTTACCTTTACCTTTACCTTTACCTTTACCTTTACCTTTACCTTTACCTTTACCTTTACCTTTACCTTTACCTTTACCTTTACCTTTACCTTTACCTTTACCTTTACCTTTACCTTTACCTTTACCTTTACCTTTACCTTTACCTTTACCTTTACCTTTACCTTTACCTTTACCTTTACCTTTACCTTTACCTTTACCTTTACCTTTACCTTTACCTTTACCTTTACCTTTACCTTTACCTTTACCTTTACCTTTACCTTTACCTTTACCTTTACCTTTACCTTTACCTTTACCTTTACCTTTACCTTTACCTTTACCTTTACCTTTACCTTTACCTTTACCTTTACCTTTACCTTTACCTTTACCTTTACCTTTACCTTTACCTTTACCTTTACCTTTACCTTTACCTTTACCTTTACCTTTACCTTTACCTTTACCTTTACCTTTACCTTTACCTTTACCTTTACCTTTACCTTTACCTTTACCTTTACCTTTACCTTTACCTTTACCTTTACCTTTACCTTTACCTTTACCTTTACCTTTACCTTTACCTTTACCTTTACCTTTACCTTTACCTTTACCTTTACCTTTACCTTTACCTTTACCTTTACCTTTACCTTTACCTTTACCTTTACCTTTACCTTTACCTTTACCTTTACCTTTACCTTTACCTTTACCTTTACCTTTACCTTTACCTTTACCTTTACCTTTACCTTTACCTTTACCTTTACCTTTACCTTTACCTTTACCTTTACCTTTACCTTTACCTTTACCTTTACCTTTACCTTTACCTTTACCTTTACCTTTACCTTTACCTTTACCTTTACCTTTACCTTTACCTTTACCTTTACCTTTACCTTTACCTTTACCTTTACCTTTACCTTTACCTTTACCTTTACCTTTACCTTTACCTTTACCTTTACCTTTACCTTTACCTTTACCTTTACCTTTACCTTTACCTTTACCTTTACCTTTACCTTTACCTTTACCTTTACCTTTACCTTTACCTTTACCTTTACCTTTACCTTTACCTTTACCTTTACCTTTACCTTTACCTTTACCTTTACCTTTACCTTTACCTTTACCTTTACCTTTACCTTTACCTTTACCTTTACCTTTACCTTTACCTTTACCTTTACCTTTACCTTTACCTTTACCTTTACCTTTACCTTTACCTTTACCTTTACCTTTACCTTTACCTTTACCTTTACCTTTACCTTTACCTTTACCTTTACCTTTACCTTTACCTTTACCTTTACCTTTATGCCCCAGTAGGAAAACCGATCATCCCAAGGTGGCTTCTTGACACATCCTTTAACAGTCAGTGATCATACCCCTTCACTTCCAAATGCCATATTTTTTTTTGTATGGAGCTACTACGTAAGGGTCATTAATCCCTTCGTCACATCTTCGAGCACGTAGAAAGTGATTAGTCCAGAATCCGAGTACATTATTTTGGCATTCATTGCCAAGGAAGGGTATGGATGTCAATATAGATATAGATTTGCTCCAATTTTATTTTGTTTTTACTTTAGCATTTTTCGCATTTTCTTTCCAACACATGGCTTTGCAGCTGCCGTGTTCATCTTCTAAGGTATAAGTGATTTTTTCAATACTAAAGGCAATAACAAAAGGTAGACTGGGGAGGAAACAATGATAAGTTTCGGAGAAAAGTTAACGGAGAGTTGAACAGAGTTACCAACAGATTATATATAAAGTAATGTTTTAGTTATTACAACATGATCAAAATTTTATTTTCTGTATTTCTTATTTGTGTTAAACTTGGTTTAAAGTATAATTTAAGAAACATACAAAAGATTATAATTGCAGAGTTGGAAAACCTATTCTGCTTTTGAAAATTTAGCGACGAGCGCTCTCACACAAATTTTCAAAATTCAACAAAATTCGTGAACGAAAAGTATGCTTACGCAAAACATGGTTGGCTCCATACAATGTCATACAAGTTCGAAATATTGATCTCTTACTTTTGTTTGCTTAAGCATGCTGACTTGGTTCTGCCTTTAGGATTGAATCTGACTTTGATCTTTCTTCACTCTAACTAGGCTCTGACTTGACTCTCACTTTACTAGACTTGAATCTGGCTTGACTCTGACTTGTCTCTGGCTTGACTTTGACTTGACTTCGACTAGGCTCAGACTTGACTTCCTTGTCTTGAATAATTTCTCAAAATTATTCACGATACGATTTGAAATTAATTGCTGCGATACATTAACTATTTAAAGCAGCTGCTTAGGTTGTTATGTTCAAAGAAATTTCAAAGTAGTTCTTTAGTATAAAAATGAGGGCGTTGCGTTTACATTCTTAACTGAATATGTAGGGGGGAAAAAAATATAATTGTTTGTGTGTGACCTAAGTAGGCGGCAACAAGATATCATTATGCTTAACGCTCTTTATATTATAACATAGATTCGTTGCTACTTAAATATTATATGATATGACACACACACACACAAACACGCACACACACACACACACACTCATACACATTTGCATATATGTTTATGGATTTGTATCTAACAAATATACAGCTTGTTAAAACGAACTGCGAGCATTTCAGTGTGTTAACAAATCGTTAATCCCGAGGCTTGCATCCAACAACTACCAGTTTATGGTCAACAAGCACGATTTGTTTGTATGACTGTCTGTGCCAGCAAAGCCGTTAAGAATAGGTTCCGGAATAAGGATTGAGATAACGAGAGTTATTGTTAGCAATAGTAAACAATAACAATAAATAAAGGATGATTACAATGTGTTGGGTGTTGTTGCGGTTTAGTTTGGAATATGAATCATTGGAAGGGGATAAAATTGAAGCAACAAAACGGGAAGTAGCATTATTCAGTTAACCTCACGTAACATAAGGTTGAATATATTTTCTTCAGACAGCTAAAATACATATTTATTGTTGCTCGTTAGTAGCTCAGCTCATGTTGCTGTGACGCTATCTAAGTGATAAAGTAGATAGAAGTACTACTTTCATCATAGAATTCGTAATAAAGTTTTTGGAAACATAGCTGAAAAAGTAACAAACAATTAGCATAAAATCTTAATAAAATTAGTCGCCACTTCATCGCAATGCTTAGCAGAGAATGGGCGGATAGACAAGACGTTCAAACCCTACATATGGTCCAAAAAGGTAAGAAAAAAAAATGCGTAAGATATTGTTTAAGTACGTAGGGTGCGGTAGGATGAAGCGTTTCGCTCTCTTTTTTTTGAGGCTTACAGCACCCCCAAAAATTATACCATAAAATAATCAATAAATTACTCATTTGTTTTTGTTTTTTTGTGTTGTGCTAGCTGGGCACAAAAACAGAAGATAAGATAGCAACATAGAGTTTATTGAAACTCTTGCAACGCAAATGCGTACATAGAAAACGATCAAGCAACGCGTGATAGCGGGGATGATTTCTTAAAAATTTTACAGTTGAATTAAATATGCCCATCTTTAATATTTTGAAAGAAAATTATTCCTATACTGTGCTGTAACAAAAAAAAAAACAGAAAAAGATATTTTAAAACTTATTTCATAAAAATCGTCCCAGTACTTTTGGAGTTTACCTGCAAACAAAAATTTTGCACTTCAATTTTATATAATAGTAAAGCTATGGGTAAATTTAAAAAAATATGGATATGACAGAGAAATTTTTTAATTTTGCCAACTTCAATACCATTTAAGTTTAAAAATCGCCGCTGTTGTGAAAATTAATGTAGAATCCAAAATCACTTTAACGCTCTTTAAAACCTCTCTTAAATTAATTTTTTTAAAGTTTTTGCAGAAGTGGGTACGATTTTTGTCTTGAGTGTTATACATGCCTCTAAAAAGTGTTTTTGTATACAAAAGAAAAAAAATACTGAAAATGCTCGACTTTGCTTGTAGAATATCGAGATGGCAACTCGAATTTAAATTTTTTTTTTTTAATTTTTTTATCATTTTTTCTAAGTTAGACCAAACTAAATATTTTTGGAAAGTTTCATCATTCTAGCTCAACATGAACATGGGTCAGTCCATAACGGGTTAAATGTCTATTTTACATGTTATACTATTCCACTTATTTCTGAGCTACAATTTTAAAACTCAAATTATATAAATTATTTATTACTAAACCTTTGTACTTGAAAATAACACAGTTCTTACTGTACTAATTTCAATTAACAATAAACATCAAAATATCAGATATGAAATAATTAAAACCGCAAAATTATAGACTCTTGACATAATAATCTATATTGACTATAATCTGCTGATTAAATTTTAATAAACACATTGAAATGCCACTTATTTAGTCAAACTGAAATCTATAAGTCGTGTGCTTTCTTGGAGCTATGCACTTGACGGCATATAAGTAACTAAAATAAAGTAAAACATAACACTCCTGACCCAAACCAGTGACAATACAAATTCTACAAAAAAAAAAAAATACTGTTATGTAAATTTAACAAATTAAATCCCCCAAAAACTCTTTGAAATTTATTCTGGCATTGCAAGTTAATGCATATTCATTTTATTTTTATTTTTTTCGGTATTTTTTTTTTTCATATCGAATAACTGCAGGAAAGAGTGAATCGAATAACTGCTGGAAAGAGAAAATAATCGCTTTTAAACAGGGTGCGGAAAAATTCGTTCGCAATTGATTAAAATACGATCTTGCGTTCATTTTTTGCTCTGTGTGTGAATTTTTCAAACGAAAAATTCAAAAACAAGCGAACGTTCGCAATCGAATGAGTAACGCTCTGCCTGCGTCGTTTTTTTTTTTATCACTGATAAATTTGTCAGCTTCGTATTTTTTTAAACGAATTTTTCACACAACAACAAAAAGCAACAACCGTTCGTTTGTTATCGTTCATTAAAAATGAGCGTTTGAAGAAAAAATTCGGGAACGTTCGTTTGAACATGGAATTGTTAGGTAAAATTTAATTTGAAAACCTTAAAACGATCGGCAAAAGCTTGCAAAAGCAAGTATCCAAAAGATTCAATGAGCTTGTGTAGGAAAAGCTTAAGCGTATGAAGATTTTTAAGGGTTCTGTAGACTCCGTGGTTGGCATTTTTAAGGAATTAGCTTATTTCGGAATTGATGTCTAAATTTAAAATTCAAGAGGGCGGATTCAAAATAGATTGCCGCCTGGACTTTTTGTATTTTTGCGAATTCTTGTAATTTTGAATTTCTGAATTCAAAAGTATCAGTATAGGGGTGGTGGGGATAATGACATAATAGGTAATTGTCTCAACAGTACTAACGACCTTACGTATTACGGTACGTACGTCTACAACAATAACATTGTGTAGATATGTCTGGGTGATGTTATTGGCTCCTTTCCATGTCTTATAGTGGAGGGAGTCAGTAGGGTTTCCGGTCATAGCTTTTTTGCGCTTAGCCATCGATATATATGTAAATATAAATATATATTTGACATGCTATAGCGTCTTCTTTCATACTTTTTCGACGTTTAAACAAAGTTGCGCTGTAAACGACATTCGGCTTCACAAATCACCCTGGTACTCAGATTTTGAAAAGAAAATATTTTGAAGGCAATTATTTATTTTGCGGAGCCCCCAGAAACCAAAAGCTATCTACGACACTGCATGCCAATATACCAGATCGTTCCGTATCTATAACATAATCCATTGTACCGTATCTATCATACCATCCCATCATGGAACACCAATATAACAAACATTAAAACATAATTTTCCTCATAGGCAGGTGCATTCCATATCCAGTCCACATGTAGTTTTGTTTCTTCTTAATTTTTTTCAGCGCATACACAAATACAAAAAACTTATGTCTAACAATTCCACGTACAAACGAACATTCCTGAATTTTATCTTCAAACGCTCATTTTAAATGAACGATATCAATAATAGGTGTGATTCCGTACTCACACTGTGTAACTTGTGGGACACTTTTTTCTGTTTCCGTACTTTTTGTGCTTAAAATGGGAGAAGAAGTACAAGCATAAAACCGCTCTCTCGAGCACACATAGAGCACAGAGTGTGCTAGAACTCAAGACTCCGAGTAAAGTAAAAACAAGCATCAAGAAGAACAAACATCAACTTCACAAGCAACATGACGATAATTTTAATTTGCGCAATTTACGTTTGACATGTCTGCAGTAAAAATCATCTGTTTTGTGCTTGAAACTTACTAGAAGCTGTTTCCGTACTTTTGCAACTATTCTCACATTTCATTTTTACTCTCTCAGTTTGAACTTACACAAATCTTATACAGTGTACAGTACGGAAACACACCTAATGTTGAATACAAGCATTTTTTTGGGCTTCAAGCTGTAGCTTCAAGCAAAGTTCTTGTGTTCTTTAAAGTGATTCCAAAATCTTCCAAGTATTAAACTTTCAGAACTCATAATTACATGCAATATTTAACCAATTTTAATGTCAAATTGGAAAAATCACTTGAATTACACAAAAATTAAGAAAAATAAAAAAAAAAGTTTCATCACACTCCAGCTCAAATCCGAAAGTTCGGATATTTTATTTTGATTTAGCTTATTTCGTTTTGTAATATGAATACACATTAGGCATCCACGAGTTATATGGATGTGCGTTTTTTGAAATTAAAGTCGAGCAAGCAGCTTAAAGCGGCTGGCGGACACTAAACGCACTTTGTGCTTTTTTTTCATATGATTGTATGTGTAGCGTTTTTTAGTCTTTCCTGCTCAGTTCGGCTCGGCACAGCAACCAGCCGGCACTTTAAACGCACTCTTACAAATCATATAGCTTTTAGGCAATAAAGCATTTTTTTTTCTTTTTTTAATTATTTTAGCCATGCAATTAATTGATTTTTTTTTTTAAAAATTCCAAAAATTTCCAAAATCTTTTGAACTGCTGTTTAAATTTGTTTTAGATTGCTTACAAAACGTTCAAAAATTATATTTGCCAGTCTTTTAATAAAATGAAAAGCAAAAACAAAGCCCCTTTCTATGTTGACAACAGCTTAAGAAACCATTATAATTTAGCTGGAACTGGAGTTGTGCTGGCGTCACAATACTTAAAATGTGTTCAACATATTTTTGGTTTCCATCAATTTAACGCCTACGTTAAACTAAGAGAACGTCTAGCATAGGAAGCGTTCATTCATTGCGTTTCATTTGCTTTTATTTAACCTTCATTACACACTTCCGCCCAATGGTGTTTATTTTCTTGTACATTTTTTGTTATACGAGTATTGTTGCTGGCTGCAAACTCCAAACCTTGAATTTTCTATTTTTTTTTTTTTTTTTTTTTTTTTTTGTAGAGCTGGCTTGTTTTATTTCAATTTGCTTGTATTTTTGCTTATCTTACTTGAGCACCGGCAAATTTTTTAGATACACAAATACGTTCATAACCACGCACCCTGGCACACATTCATACACGCATTTACAGCACGCATATTTACGATTTGAAAGTAGAAACACACGCACAGATAAATTGCTGATAAATTTTGATAAAATTTTTCTTAACTTGGCAGCGGAGGAATTTTCACTTGTTTGACAGAAATTCTTTGCACACACTCATATGCACACATTCATACACACCATACCTCATCTGACCTCTCCACATATCTGCTTTCCATAGTTCAACTACATGGTTGTTCAGAACTGTAATGTTCGCGGTTTTTTGGTAAAAAACTTTTGCCAAACTGAACTTGCTGTGAAACGCTTTTCTTTTTACAAAATTAAAGTTTTCCGCTTCAGTGAAAGTTCAAAGTTTTTGTGCTTTTCCTAAAAATTTTACGAAAAATTTGCAAATTGCGAAAATTTTTATGGTGAGCCGCATTTTTGAGGCACGTGACCGCATCAACACATTCCCGCCATTTTTGTTCTATATATTTAATAAGATATTTAAATTTAACTTTAATTTTTTTTTTTACTATTTTCTTTATTGTTTCTTATGAACTTTTTGATTTATAACGGATCGGAGAATTGACTGTTGGAATATTGCTATTGTTTATTTATTAAAATTTAATAAAGCTGAGTTGATTTAGGAACGTTTGGATAAATATTAAAACTTTTCGATAGTACCAAACTTTTACACATTCGACTGCGAGCTTTCTCAGCATTTTGTTGTTGGTTTGATGCTATAGATACCAAAAATTCTATTAATTATTTTTTAAAACTATTTTTTATGCCAAGACAAATTTACATACCACTTTTCCTCTAAAAATAGTAGAAAAAAATTATGACAACAAAAGCTCTTCAACAAATTCTTTACATTTGTACACATAAAACCGGATAATCTTAAACAAAGTCTGCATTTAAATGAAGAGCTATATATGACGGACACAAACACTGAAGAATCGTGATATGATGAACCGTAACCGTAGTCATGATTGTGTATACGTGAGCTGCTACTCATGTATTTGCTTAAAGAATACACATTAGAAACAAGTACATAGGTAGAAGCCATTACTTAAGTCATTCTTTTGTAATTACTAACGTACAATAGTAAGAACTCATTTAAAATCTGAAGTGCTTCTGAATGTTAGTAAAGACTTCAAATCAGCTGATTACTTAACCGATAAGGTATTTTGTAAATAGTAACGAACAATAGGAACAATTCAGCTAAAATCTGAAGTGCTTTATACAAGTATAGGCTTCAAATTAGCTAATTGAATAAAACATGAAAGCCCTGAGCTTCCTATAAGCTTTCATATTAACTGTGTAACTGTTTTAATTTACAGAAAGTGATTTCTTCGAATTTTGCAAGCAAATCAATTATTATTCAATAAGTGTTATGAAAAAAAAAGAATCCATAAGAGTTATAAAATTCCTGGAATCAACCTTATGAAATACAATATCAATGAAGGCAAAAACAGCAGACCAATTGAACAATTAATTATATACAAAAAGCTCAAAGGGAAGTATAAAGCCGAATTCAAGATGAAAGGAATAAATAATAACAGTTATGAAAAAGCGAAGTGATATTTCAACTGGAACTAGAATTTTTAAAGAAATGCTTTGATAGCATATTTCAGCATATTTTTAAAACATAAGAATTGAGTCAAAGCAAATATTATTATGCCTGAAGCTAAACAAATACAAAGAATTCAAACCTCGCGTCGACTTAACTCGTAATAAAAAAAAAAAAAAGCAAGGTATGTATGTCCGCCAAGTACGGTAGAAGTTTTACTTAAAAAAAAATGTCTGAAATAGCTGCTTTATTTTATGAACATTGTTTATCGGCCCAGCGTAAACACACAAAATTTTTCTTTAAAAGAAAATAAATTTTTTAATTGAAATATTATTATTTGAAAACATCGAATACAAACAAATAATTTTGCCTTCCAAATGCAAGGAATTTTTTCGTCATATTCAAATGTATGCTTTTCTAACTTAAAGGGAATTTCAGGTTGCAATGTTGCTAACCTTGAAAAATTCTATTATTATATCTACTTATGTTAGGATCATTCTAGGATTATTTTTAAAAATATGCGTGAATATGGTTTTCATCCTTGATGATATGCAAATCGATAACAATGCTGTTAGAACAGCGTAGTGCCGAATGTTTGCGACGGGAATTTTATGTAATATTTGTGGTTTGTGCATTACTATTAATATAGTCAAGACAGAAGAATACAAAAAAAAAAATATCTAAAAAAATGGATGTTTATAAATAACAGCGACCAAAAATAATTGTTATTCTATATTTTACAGCAAAAAAAGTTGAGAAATTTTAACCCATAAAAATATTCGTTATGAATAACTTTTATATTTAAGAAAAATTTTTTTAAGGAAATAAATTTGGAATTGCTTAAAAGTAATGATTAAAATTGGTTAGAATGCATTTTAGTAATGAATAACTAAAGTTATGTATTAATAACTAGTTATGAATATTTTACAGAAATTTTTTTTTTTAGGCTGGCTTATAACAGTTATTTTCTGAAATGAAATTTTTTCGGTTATTATTGTCGAAAATCAGGAAAAGTTAACATTTTGTTTTGGGATGGGCTCACACGAGCTGGCAGAATTAAAGGCTGATTTAAAATTTGAAAAATTTTTGACACTAGGGTGAACCCTGAAAATGTTTTTGCTTACTACATTTTACACAAGGTAGTTTTAGACAGTCGTTGAAGTAAATTCGAAATCAGCGACTTTCTAATACTGCCACTTCATGTACAAAATGTGTAGAGTAAAAAATCATTTGCAGAGTCCAACCTAGTGTAGCGTAAAATTTACGAAATTCTAACATCAAATTCTAAATCAGCGATCCTCTAATCCTGCCAGCGCACAAATTCCTTATATCGGCCACTGCAAGAGGTGTGAGCCTATCCCAAAAAAAAGTGTCAACTTATCCATGATTTTTTACACTAAAAACCGAAAAAACTTAATATCAGAAAATAACTGTTATTACTTACTTACATAGATGGCGCCTACAACCGTAAGTCGGTTTTCGCCTGTTGTAAGAAATTGCGCCAGCCATTTCTATTTTGCGCTTGCTGGCGCCAAATGCAAGCTCCAAGTTTCGTCAGGTTGTCCTCCCCTTTGTCCCTCCAACGGAGATGCGGTCGTCCTCTTCTGCGTTGTCCACCGCTGGGTACCGAATCGAATATTTTCTTCGCTGGAGTGTCGTCTTCCATCCGCTCAACATGACCTAGCCAGCGAAGCCGCTCGATTTTTATGCGCTTTACTATGTCGATGTCGGCGTATAGCTCATACAGCTCATCGTTCCATCGTATTCGGTACTCGCCATTGACGCAGATTGGTCCGTAGATTTTACGAAGGATCTTTTCTCTCGAACGCTCCCAAAATCTTTTCATAAAAGCTTTATATTGGTTTGTACTGCATATGACAGGACGGACATGATTACTGATTATAGAGTATGACTTTTGCTCGTCGAGAAAGGGCTCTACTTCTCAATTGCCTACTGATCCCAAAGTAACACCTTGGCAATAGTTGGCAATAGTTATCCTTCGTTTTATCGCTCTGCTGATATCTTTGGTGGAGTTAATGCTGGAACCGAGGTAGAAGAAGTCCTTCACAACCTCCAAGGAGGTGTTGTCAACAGTGACGTGGGTGCCAATACGCTGGGACTGTTTGTTTTTTGACACCAGATATTTCGTCTTATCTGCGTTTACTGCAAGACCCATGCGACTCGACTCATTTTCTAATTTGGAGAATGCTGCACTGACTTCGTGTGTGTTATGGCCAATGATACCAATATCATCAGCATACGCTAGCAGCATAACACTCTCATAGAATATTGTACCGCTTTGTCTCAGATCAGCAGCTCGAATGATCTTCTCCATGATTAGGTTAAAAAAGTCGCACGATAAAGAATCACCTTGTCTAAAACCTCGTTTGGTAACAAATGGGGGGGAGAGGTCCTTCCCGAAATAACTGTTATTAGCCAACCTAAAAATGTATTTCTCAAAAATAAAAGCATGCGGCAACCAAACAAAAAATTTCTTTAAAATATTCATAACTAGTTATTACTACATAATTTTAGTTATTCATAACTAAAATGCATTTTAGCCGATTTTAATCATTACCTTTAACCAATTCCAAAAAAATGCATAATAGCTATGCCCCTGATAAATAAACATCTATCTGCAAATCGCAAGGTAGTGGATTCGAATTACATACGAACAGAAAAATTTTTGAAATAACAATTATATCGTTTTTGTATTGCCTGTGGTAAATTTTTGATGTTGTTTGTTGTTATTGTAATCTTTCGTTATATCAATGTTACCCCATTTAATTCGATAAACGTGACTAAAAAAATTTCACTTCAAGAAGAAATAAAAAAAGATACATTCAGAAAAAATAAAGAGTTGTATAACAATATTACTGCTTATGTATTATTATCTAACAAAACCATTTAAAGCATAAAAAGCACAAAAAATATTTGCATAAATTAATTAAATTTTAATAAATTAATTATTAATTTTATTAATTAATACAAAACTAAAATTTCAAACTTTAATATAAGTTTTTATTATTTTAAGATTAATTAAGGAAAAAACTTTGGAAAACCAATACAATTTTAGTGATTGTAAGAATTTATTTGAAATCATTATTTATGCAAGCACTATGTAAAGAATCATAATTTTTGCATAAATTTTGTTCAAGGAATTACAGATTTTTTTTTTACATTTTCTTTAGCGAAATTGCGAAAAATAAACGACTTATGAAATTCCAAACAAAATCTATTTATAGATAATTTACTGATTACTTACTGAGTAATTTTCACGAATAAATTTAAGAAGAGTTCTAAATAAAGCGGAAAATTCAGTTTGACCGCATTAAATTTTTTATCAGATTTCAAGAGAAGAAGGAATAAAGAGCTCAAACAGACTCTTCTACAATATTTTTTAATACTTAAAAAAAAAAGCAATGAAATGGCCATTTCAGCCTTTGAAAGGACTTTGACCGAGCTTTTTATGATCAATTGTGTTGTGTGTGTGTTGTGAAATGTTTGAACACAAATGATCAAGAACTGGACTGTATATGTTTTATGCCAACTCCAAACGGCTTATGTTCTCAAGAAGCTTTTCATTTCAGTTTTTATTCTCTGAGGTTTGTCATTGTCTGCAGAGAGGTGACGGCCGAACAGAAAAATTAATTCAATTGAATAAACTTTCTGTGTCAGGTAGGAATTGAACTAGGGTTCTCTGGCGTATGAGCCACACACTCTTTCCACTGCGCCACGACCGCCACTAGTCCAATATTTACTAGTCTTTTTTTAAATTTCTAATTGTAAACGCCATCATCGGTAAGTTAAGATAAAGAAAGTCAAGGTAGGGTACGGTAAGGTAGGGTAACAGTTAGAGCAAGGCAAGATCTAGTAAGATATGAGTTAGGTAAGGTAAGTGTAAGGTAAGGTAAGGTAAGGTAAGGTAAGGTAAGGTAAGGTAAGGTAAGGTAAGGTAAGGTAAGGTAAGGTAAGGTAAGGTAAGGTAAGGTAAGATAAGTTCAGGTAAGGTAAGGTACGGTTCGGAAAGATCAGGTCAGGTAAGATAAGGTAAGGTAAGGTAAGGTAAGGTAAGGTAAAGTTAAATAAAGTAAACAGTTAAAAGATAAATGGTAAAAATGGAAAGGGTTAATTAGGGTAAGGTAAGGTAAAGTAAGGTAAGTTTAGGCAATAAAAATTATGATACACAATGGTATGGAAGAGATGGTATGGCAAGGTAACGAAAGTTAAGGCAAGTGAAGGTAAGGTAAAGTAAGGTAAAATAAATTAAGCTAAGATAGGTAAAGTAATGTAAGGCGAGATAAAGGAAGGTACGGTAAGGTATGTGAAAGTAAGATAAGGTAAGATAAGGTGAGCTAAGGTATTGTAGGATATGGTGAGCCAAGTAAAGGTAAGGTAAGATAAGGTGAGGTAAAGTAGGGTAAGGTGAGCTAAGGTAAGTAGAGTATGGTGAGCCAAGATAAGATAAGGTAACGTAAACTAGTATAAGGAACGGTATGGTAAGGTCCGTTAAGGTAAGGTTAGCGTAATGTACGGCATTATAAGGTTAAGTAAGATAAGATGATTCTGTGCTTTTATTTAGCCATTGCGTGTCAGGTATAAGGCAGAGCTCTGTTTATCTTTAGACCTTTTGAGTAATTTTTAAAATTTTGGAGGCAAATTTTGTAAAAATTAATCGCCTTGTGAAGTTGTTAGGCAGTTTGGGTTGAGACGAACAGCATTGATATAGTTTGTTTACTAAGAATAAACATTTTAATGTATATTAAATTTTTATGATACATTTTGTTCTTTCATTAAGAAAACTACTTTTTATTTATTACCATTTATAAATATATTTGAACGATATTATAAGAAACATAATTTTTTTTTTTTCAATAATTTCTTCGATTGATTGGAATTTTAGAAAAGTTCTTCATATACACTAAAATAAATTAAGAAAGTAAATGTAGTTAGAATGGAAGAATGGTTGTAGGAACGTTAAGTAAGATTGTGAGATTCCTAAATATGATGAAGAAAATTATACTTTAGATTCGCGACCAGTATCAATAAACAATCTTGATATCGTTGAAACTGACTATTGCTACAATTTGATTTAAAAAAAAAAAAAAAAATTAATTACAGTCTGTGGTGCTTGATAACAAATTTTCCTATCGTTGCGTTCCTTACTAGATATTTTCTCCATTAATTATATTCAAGATAGTTTTGCATGTTTTCTTGGCAAATAGATTTGTATTTATCTATTCCACACGAAACAATATTTTAAGAAAGGTTTTCACTCACCAAAAATAAAAACCATAAAAAAAATAATAAAACGGGGAAAATTCGCTTTTAAGCAAGCTTTTTTTTTTTGTTGATCGAATTGCTAAAAAAGGGCACTTTAAGAATTTTTTACAAAAGTCAAGTTCCAACAGTTATAACTATTTTTTTTTGGAATTTCAGCTCTCTTATTTCTTTGCAGGAAATAGCTCAAGATTATGCTGATACAATCCATGCCTGTAATGGCGTCTTTAAATTTTGTATTTTTCGATTTTTTTTTTATTTTTTTTTTGTAAATATACTCAAGCTCGATATTTTCAAATAAGTTCACTTCTAGCAAAAAAATTCACTACAACCAATTTATTTAACATAATCAAACAATTTTATGCATCTGCATTAGGTATAGTTGAAGAAAATACAAGATTTCATTTAATTTTTTTCAAAATTGGAGGTTTACGAATTATTTTTTTAATACAACAAGAACAAAAAGGAGTAAAAAATCACATTAAATTAAATGGAAAATGAGCTGCAAACCAGTTTTTTGAAAATTTACACCTACACAAAAGTTTTATGGGTTTTTTTAAAAAATAAGCACTTTTTCCCCATATCACCAAGTACTAACATGTATCAAAGAGTATAAAAGAAAATTACAATCTTGAACACTAATTTTCTATCCTTTATTTTTGTTTAGTTTCTCTACTTATAAGCAATTTAACTAAACTAAACTAAACTAAACTAAACTAAAACTGAAAATATGAGTTTTAGTTACTCATAAATAGACTAAAGAAGTTAAGAGCAATTTACTTTTTATAAAAAAGGATGATATATATATATGAAAAATAACGCAATTTAAAGTCTAAAAAATTTGTATGTAAAAAAAACAAATTTTGTCTAATATGACGTCTTCGAATTATGCATTACGCTTTTCGTAACCTCTTACCTACTGGGTTGCTTTATGCAAGACGACTGAGTTTAATTAGCCACGTAAAGCAAAAACCATTTATATTAGTATTTAAAATGATTTTAATCTCTTACTCTTGCTTAAGCATTCACAACAAAATGTGCACGTGTGCTTGTGTGTATGTGGTTATAAAAAGAGCTCTTGAGCAGATTTTCTTGTACGTGCTTAAGCGCTGTCAAAAGGTTATAACTAACCAAAACAACTAAATGCTTTACAAATACACATGCCAACTCTTCATTCATTCTTATGTTTGTTTAAAAAACAACAATAACACCAACAACATAAATAATAATGAACAGCAAAGATATACATTTATATTTATGCAGAGTTTTTGTGCTGTCACAGACATGCTCGTAGACAGACTTAGAAGTGGAAGTTTGCGAGCTGAAAAGGATTTAATTTTAATGTTTGCTAATAAATTGAAAAATATATCCTTGCACATACATACATAAATACACGTATACATTTTCATCACACATACAGAGAGGTATTACGAATACCACCACACCGAATATGAAGACTCGTTACCAAAACGGCTGAATCGGTGTTACTGCGACGCAAGGTGCTTCTCATTCGTATGCAAGTGAATAAAACTCAGTCAAAGAACTCAGCACTCTGCATAGTGGCAGGTTGCTTAAAGAATTCGACGCCTACACACACACACACGCACTTATTCACATTTGCTGAATATGCTTAAGAGTCACGTATACGATCAAAAAAAATTAATGCTTAAAGAGTTATTTATTAAAACAGTTGCAAATGCTGTGATTTATAATGGTATGCAGCAAGGGCTGATGTTTGTGAATGTATGTAAATGCTTTAAGTGAGTGTTTGTTCAAAAGACATCACATGAAATTTATAAACCATTTAAATACAGGAGGAATTAGAAAGAAAATACATAATAATTTTAGAATTTTAAATAACAGAAATAAAATATTACAAAATTTTTGTAGAAATCTGACACAACAAAACTTCGACTTAAAAATCATCAAATTTAAATTCCAAGTAATTCTGATTAAACTTTTATCCATTTTTTTCAATACTTCCAATCATAGCGGCTAAATTGCGATTACAAATAGTAATCGAAAAAAAAACGAAATGATCATTTCAGTCCTTGAAAGGACTTTGACCGAGCTTCTTATGATCAATTGTGTTGTGTGTGTGTTGTGAAATGTTTGAACACAAATGATCGAGAACTGCACCTACAAGCTTTATGCCGACTCCGAACGGCTTATGTTCTCAAGACGCTTTTCAAGGCAGTTTTTACTCTCTGAGGCTTTGCCATTGTCTGCAGAGAGGTGACGGCCGAAAAGAAAAATTAATTCATTTGAGAAAACATTCTGTGTCAGATGGGAATCAAACCTGGGTTCTTTCGCATACCAGACAAGCGCATTAACTAGTATGCCACGGCCGCCACAGTCAGTTAGATTGTATTTAATAAAGAATTATAATAATTATATAATCCACTTATAATCCAATAATATTTTTTAAAATTTATTTTTCCTTCATTTCGATGTTTTAAAGAACTTTAACCTAAGGTACCAACAGTTTTGAGAAATTTTATTCATTTATACAAGCAAACAATGACATGTACAGTACGATGTCGCTCATTCAAATAAATGAAAATTCGGGCACTTGCCAAAACCGAGGAAGTTGCAATAACGAAACAAAACTTTTTTTTTTTTTTTTTTGTTTATATTGTCATACATTTTGTTTTCCTCAAAATTTAGTCTAAATTCTCAACAAAACCATCTAAAAGAATCATAAATAATCTTTTAAAGTAGTCTGATTATTTTGTATCGTGCTACTTTTTTAACGTTTTCCTAAGAATGCATAAATAAAGGCCAATAACAATAACAAAAAAAAAAAAACAAAAATCTTTTACTTCCTGAAAAAAAAGCAGCATATATAAAGAGAAATAGAAAAAAGAGAGGGAGATTGTAGTTTACGAAGTTCGAAACTTCCCTCTGTGATGCGAACAAATTTCAACGGCGAACTGCATCCTCCACGCTTCCTATTGATGCAGTAAGGATGCGCTTACTTTTGCGAACATGTAGTACAAAAAGACAATGTAACTTCAGCAAAAAAGATGTGCATGTAGCTTCAACAACAACGCATCATCATGAGTGTTTCAGCGCAACTTTGCCCCGCTGGGTTATAAGCATTTTAGTGAACATATTTTTGTGCGTATCCGGTGTATATGGGGAAATATTCGAGGTTCTAATAGAAACGTAAAGTAAAGTGAGCCATTTAATTTGCTTTAATTTTAAGCGGAATCGTTTACAGCGCGAAGAAAGGGTGTTTCGAGAAAAACGCGTTTTAAATTTGACAAAGAAAAAATCGTAAGTAATGTTTTTTTTTGACACTTGCATCTAATCAGCTATTCCAGCACCATACAGGATCCCTTCCTCATCCTCAAAGAGCATGTTTTGCTGCACCAGGGCGCCAAGTTTTTCAATTCTGGTTTTTTTTTTGCAAGCTCCGAGAATTTCTCCTCCGCTGACTTCACACGCCGGTCGTCAGTCTTTACGCAGTTTGTCCCGATGACGATTCCTAATGTCTGCATATATAAATAGTCGGAGATTGGCCCAATCGGACCACATTGGGCCTCTTTTCGTCCCCATTGGACAAAATATGCTACCGCTCGGAGCACACATACGTGAGCATGCTCCTTACATAAGCATCCTTTGTCACCCCAAGCATATCCTTGTAGGTCAGCTGACCAATCTCGGCTTCGCCCATAAATGGACGTCCCAGAATGGTCAATCTTATGCTTGCCAACGCCGGGCACTGGCAAAGAATGTATGCTGCCGTTTTCGGCTCCTCTAGACATAACCTACACGCATTGTCCTCGGTCACAGTCTTCTTCCTGAGATGGTACATGTAGGGACCGTGTCCTGTGACCAGTGCAGTAAGCCAGCTTAGAGTCCTTCGATTGTAACTGATAACTTTTGCTGCCTCACTACGAGACCACTTCAAGGCCGTCTTCGATTGCCTGCAATTAATAGCTTCTTCCCACCTTGTACGGTGTTTCGAGTCCGCCCATTGCTTAATAAGACCTAAGATCATGTTGTCGCTTATGGCGATACGTGGCTCTGGTTCACAGAACTCTTCTGCTGATCCTTCTCTCGCTAGAGTATCAGAATTTTCATTCTGTTCTATGCCAGAATGTCCTCTCACCCATATAAGTGTCCGCTCATTTGTCTGAGCGCATCTATTGAGTTTGGTAAGACACTCTATGGCCAACCTGGTAGTGAAGCCTGTACGCTGCATGCACCTAATCACCGACTGATTGTCAAGGGCAATGACAATTTTCTTGCCATTGACCCGGTCATCTATCAAGTGGTCCAGTGCATGCACCATACCAAGCATTTTCGCCTGGTACACAGACACAAGCCTCCCTAACCTCAGCACACAGAATAGGCTCAACTCTTCTGAGAAAACGCCTGCTCCGACTCTGCCACCTATCAGAGAGCCGTCTGTGAATATACTTATATTATTACCAGCGATTTCTTCACAGACGATTCCATCTATTATAAGAGTTTTATAACATTTTTCTGTTATCCTTGCTCTCTGCCTGCCGTCCATTGGCATACCCGTCTCCCTGACATCTCTATGTATAATATCAAGAATGCTCATATGACCATTTAGGGCCGTTCATCAATGCCACGTAGCATTTTGCAACATCCTGAGGGCTTTTAGCGCCACCGTTTTCTTTATTTCTAAATCCAAAGGCAGCATACCTAACAGAACCTCCATAGCGCTTGTTGGAGTGGTGCGTATTGCATCTGTTATTCCAACACATACCAGCCGTTGGACTCTGTCCAGTCTCTTCTTAATGGTTTTCTGGCTGACTTTTGTAAACCAAATCACCGAAGCATACGTGATGACAGGTCTAACCATCATAGTATAGATCAATTTCATAGACTCTGGGCTTAGCCCCCATTTGAGACCACAAACGCATACACACTGAAACAGAATCCTCTTGGCTCTTTAAATTCTATCTCTACATCTCTGCAAAGTTTTTAATATGGATGAATAGTCTTCAATTAAGATGACGGAAGATATATATGCTGCTATTCTGATAGTTTGTTCGCCACAATGAAGGTGATCGGGGACCAGTTTCCACAGACAAGAGTTAAAAGATTCATTGTCGTTTTGCGTGTTTCTACCTGTGCGTCTTTGCAGTAAATTAACACTTGAAAGAGCTTTATATACGGGTCGAATTGCTTCTCGAACCGATTTTTGAAGGGCAGGTTCATCGTGGAAGTCGGGGAGTTCACTCTTGGCTTCTGCAACGCGCCACTTACACCAATTGTTTTCACCTGGTGGACAGTTTTCATGTTTCGGTTCTTCATCCGTGGAACATTTGTGATCGAACGTTGCCCATACAGATTTTTTCATCTCTTCGTCCGAATCAGGGTGTCCTCTAATGGCAAGTCCATAGTACAAAGTCAAATCTTTTATTAATTTGTCTGTCAATTTTCCTGCGCCTTTACCTACAATTCCTTTATGTTGTTTCTTGACTGCGCGCAATCTTGTGCCCATTTGCTTCTGGACGTGCGTTCTATACGTGCCTTCTTCTGAACAATAATGTCGTCGTAAGGGTCACAGTGGAGGAAAGCTTGGAAAGTTTTTCTGTCACCGTCGCCGATATATATAGCTTATTTCACGCCGTCCGCTTCTTATCGACAAAATATTTACTTTATACAATCTACCTCCATCTTACCAGCACTTCCAGTGTGGTTTATGCTGCAATGTTCTTCATGAGTTTCATACCACATATCGTACTCATTAGTTCCTGTTTTGCTGGCCCAGTTGCTACAGCTTTGGCATAATGACGACTTTACAACAAAATCCAACATTTTGTGCGTATATTTTCCGATCAGCGTTGCAATTCAAAATAACGACGAAAAGCCACGTTTTTTCAACGAACCGTCGCCCAACACGCTCAAATGTGTTTCTTCATTTCCCGCTTCCACGTTCTACTGTCTTTCATCAGCAATTGTTTTACATTGTATAACTTCGAATGTTTATCGAAAATTTTTTTAAATTTAATTCATAAAAGGTTTTTTAACTGGAGAAAAATTAATTTGAAGTGAAAAATACATAAATAGCAAAAATCTATAATACAAATAAATAATTTTTGATGTTAAAAAATATAATTTTATTGCTTTAATTTTTCTGATGTCTGCCTCTCTTTTATTTTTACGAACAGATTTGCAATATGTTTGTGATAAGCTTTAAGTCGAATTTAGTGCTGCTTCATAAGAATTCTTTGCTTTATATGTCGACGCTCTGGTTTTCCTTAGGGGCTTGCTTGTCGATGTTTTAATCGCCGCTCAAACTGGCACGGCAGTCACTGAGGTAAGTGTAGATAGAAATGGGTTGTTAAACTTGGGTTCTCATACTGAGCACGGCAGTCCCTGAGAACAATGCCAATACTCTGTCTGGATGTTGAGATCCTTAGATCATCCGGACTGCCAGAGTAAGAGTGGCAACAAAAGGTCCTCCTCTGTAGGTACCAGTCATAAATAATAGTTTGCAACTGAGCCGGCAGCTGTGAGCTGTTATTTTAACCTTTTCAGTGCTCATTGAGCACGGTCACGCTAAGAATGCACTTCTTCATAATTGTATTAGTGCATTTTTGGTCTCTTTGCGGGGATGTTGTGGATTCTCATTGACGGGATCGAGTTGCCCAGATGACTGTCGTGGGCTGGCCCTTCGGGGAGTCTCGTACTGGCTGTGGTTGTGTGAATGCTACACAGGTCTAGATTGGCCGGCGGGGTCACGCATTGGTACGACCGGGCTGGCATATCTGTCTTAATATGCAAGAGATTGGATAGGTCTCGTCTTCACCAGTAGATGGATTGTAAGTACGAAACTACTGAAATCTAATCTGGTACTGCTATTACGGGCGGTATGTAATTTGTTGCATAATGCTCCTAATCAGCAGGGCATTGGCTGATGCTTTGTGTTTGTGAAACGGCTTCCATGTTCATGATGCTACACCGGATGCCCCGTATGTTTTACTAGTTAAAACATAAACGGGTCCGTGTTGTGGTATAACACATAAGTTCTGGTTGTCTGTTTCATGAACTATTATTACCCTAGGTCTGGAAGACCCAAGTACTTAAGCCTTGCGGCAGGTGTACTTGCTAAACCTAATTCTTTCTGTGCCTTTTGTATGGGAGTCTTTTTTACAAATGTTCTTCAAGCACATGTAGCGTTTTTGTTTACACTTTGGGGTATACCTGCAGCCTTAAGTATTCATTGTACAAAGATAACATATATGCCAAAATATCAGTTATGTGGCAAATAATACGAATAACTTGTGGATTTTGTGACTTTTCTAATAAATATAGTTAAAACTAAGCAAAAACATAATCACATTTTTGTATGAAAAAAGTCATGCATACAATGTTTCAGTAGCTACTTATGTTGTTATTAATTTGATTCGTGCCGAAATCACGTACGCAAGATAGTGTCATTTGTTTAAGCAAATCGTTTAACGGTTAATTTTTAATAAGGTCACGGAAAATTATACGTTTGCTCTCAAGAAATTTCAAGAACTGAGCTTCTTCTATAAGTAGCCTAGATATAGTCATATAAGTATAAAGGAGTTCTATTAAGGGTACCACGTCTTCATATTTATTATTGTTTAAATTTTGATATGTTTCAAAAATAAATTTAATTTTGTAACTATTCGTCGTTAACATTTACAGACATTTTTAATTTTAAGTCTGTATTTTTCATAGCTAACAAAATATCACAATTGAACCGTTAGAGCTGTATGAAGGGTACTAAGTGCGTTTTTTAATCCTTGTTATTTTCTCATAAAAGATGTTCCTGACACTTAGATAACAACTTTCAAAAGTTTTTTCTATAAAATGACTGCAGTTTTTAATATATTTCAAAATAGAAGAAGTAATTCGTTGAGCTTATCTTTAACTGTTCTCTACTCAACAAGCATCCACAGATGCACACTCTTTTTTACTTTTGGTATATTTTTTTTTTTTTTTTTTTTTGTTTTTGTTTTTGTTTATTTTTTATATAAATTTCTACCATTTTGAACATGTTAACTGCCTGCTACGGTATGCATAGCTCGATTTCAATTTAACTGATTTCCCGATTTTTACGTGCGGATTTCCATTTTACTTTTCTTATTTACGAGCGCTTATTTGACTGTTGATTTTTCTGGTGTGGTTTATTTGTTCCGTTTTTCTGTCTCTCTTTCTTGTTTTTTGCTGCCTTTTTGTTGATATTTTAAAATTGCTAACGTGCGTCACGTAATGCACATACGAATTTATACAGTAGATTTGTATAAATGTCTGTATGTATGTATGTGAGTGTTTGTGTTTCTTACTACAGTGATGGATTGACAGACTGGGCAGCATGCAAATAATTCACATTCAGTATAATATTTTGTTGTTTTTTGTTGTCATTTTTCTCCATTTTTCTTCATTGCTATATGTATAAATTACAAAATTCAATAAAGTTAAGTAAAATAATTTCATTTAGTATTCTTTGTACATTTGAAATGCTTGCTTTTTTTTTGCAAATTGCAAAAATGAAATTTAAATGTTTCATAAATATTTATTTAAACCTACCCAAATCAAATTCTTATTGGAGATTTTAAAATCACTAAACGAATTTTTAATTTCGGCATGTGTTGAAACTTACCTGAAAAAGAGAAGAGAGAAAAATCGTTTTAATTAAATAATATATGTTTTATTAAATATATATTTTTAAAAAATGCAAATTATAAAATGCAGCAAAACTGAAAAAAAGGAATATTCGGCCAAAATTTTGAAATTTCTTGAATTTTATTTAATTCATTAATTTCAAAGAATGTGTATAGCATAAAGCTTTATTGACCTTGACAACGAACAGACAAAGAAATATATCACAGAAAATTTCTCAAATAAGTCAAAAAAATATTTCTATACATTCCAATCGCATTTGTAGACTTTGAAAACAAATGATTAAATTTAAAATTTTTCTATATTTTAGCCGCCATTGTAAACAGATTGTTGACCTACAAATAAATATCTCCTTCGAAACATTTATTGATTTTTTGTTTATTATTAATAAATTTGTCTTTTTTTTTTTTTTTTGTAACAAAAAAATTCATTGCCCAGCCAAGTGGAAGATGAATCGGCACACCTTAAATAAGTTGCTGACAAGATTTATTAATTTTTATTTCTTTTTTCTTGGCTTGCTTCAATAATACCAACACACCATAGCTAGCAACTAGCCCTCATCTTGTCTTGGTCAGCTTGCAGCAAGAAGAGTTTGTAAACAATGGACAGTGAATTAGGTCATTCGGGAATCCGGCAATTAACAAACGTTAAATCGCTTGGGTCAGCAGGCATGGCCCGATGATTCCATGACCACTCGAGTGCTTTGCAAACTGTAACAAAATGTGAATTTATATTCTCTGTGCAACAAAATTCAGAGCAACAACATTTTTTCCAACAGAATGATGGCAACCCGGTGAGGATGCGATGTAAAAAAATAACCGCTGCTCCAGATACAGGACAGCAAAGATATTCAGATGGGAAATATCCATTGAAAAATATTTGCACATAATTAGCTTATGAAATATATTATTCATAGAAACTTTGGCGAGGGAATTTATTTATTTATTTATCCCATCGCTCACAAATTCATGGGAATGAACTTTAGCATTAAAAGCTTAAGTCACAACATGTAGCTAAAATTTATGAGTAAATTCAGTTTGCGTAGAATTTAAATTTTTAAACTTAAAAGGAAAAATAGTGTAAAAAACATATATTATACTGTGAAAATGTAATTGTTCACATTAATTTGAAGTTACACAAACATTAGACAATAAAACAAATAAAATTTCTTGGAAAAAATGACTGCACTGACATCAAATATATATATATATATATATATATATATATATATATATATATTCAACTTAGCTTTATTTAGTAACTATTTATTTTTTGGAATTCTTAAATATATAAATTTTTAAAGAACAACATTTATAAGTTTAATGCGAAAATATGTTCGTGCATTAACAAGTTACTATATGAATAGATTTCTTTACAGACCTAGCACCAGCAGACTAGACAGCTGTTTTGTTGATCGCTACAGCAACTCATCAGTAATCGTCTACGGCTTCTGCTTTGAAAAGCTAATAGGCACAACTTGTACAAAACCAAAACGGAATTGCAATTATGTGCTTTCCGCTTCAAAGTAATGTTTTTCTACAGTTCTGCACAAAGAAAAAGTTCGAAAAAGAGACTACATTAATTGTGTAATGTTTTTTTTTTTGCACTCAATGCTACTTATATGTTTCACGATTCCATCTAGGCTCCAACAATTTGCTGGTATTAAACAATAGAAGGTTGGTATAATGTATTTTTTTTTTAATAGATTTTATATGAGTAACATATAATTTTCATCTCATTTTCTGAGGTAAGACTAGCACCAATTTTTATATAAAAACCAAATGGTGGCATTTTTAAATTACTATCAGCCCAATCATGAAACATTTTCCCCCGGGAGTTGTAAAAGGGAGTTTCTGCTTTTAAGAGAAAGTTAAGAAACTTTTTGTATCTTTGTATCTTAAATATCGAAAAATCGAAATAAAAATATATATTTTTAAGAATTGTATTTATAAGCTTAATGCAAAGACATGTTCTTGAAGTAACAGGTTGCTACACCAACAGAGTTATTTTCAGAACAAACCACAAACAGACTTGACAGCTAGTTTTGAATGCACTAGCGTTGACTATACGGCAAAAAGTTTTTGTTCAAATTTGTACCGGACTGAGCAAATAAAGCAAGAAAAAGAAAACAAAGAATAAATACTATTCTTGCATATTTATTTTATCATCTTCACTGTAATAATCACCGAGGGCGATACACATATGCCAAAGTATTTTCCAGTCTTGAAAGCATGTTTGTTCCTAATTCCCTCTGTGAAATCTCTTTGATGACTTCAATCATCTCAAAATATTTTCCACGAAGCGGCAATTTGAGTTTGGGAAATAGGAAGAAGTCACACGGGGCCATGTCTGACGTATATGGTACTTTTTGAACGATAGTGATAGTGTTTTTGATCAACTAATTGCGTGCAATGCGTGATGTGTGATCTGATGCATTACTGTGGTGCAAAAACCATGAATTCTCTTTCCATAATTTTGACCTCTTTCACCGAATATTTTCGTGCAAGCGCTTTAAAACACTCAAATAATATTGAGTGTTAACCGAGTGAGCTTGCGGAAGGAATTCCAAGTGCACGATACCTTGAGAATCGAAGGAAACAGTCAACATATCCTTAATTTTTGAACTCATGAGTTTCGTCTCATCTAGATAGCGTCACTCTGCAGATTGTTGAGCTGCTTCGATGTCATACTCGTACACCCAAGTCTCGTCACCAGTAATGATGCACTGAATATCCGTATCGTTCATTAAAAGCATCTGCTGATCAACAGTTTTGCGAAACTCTTTTTGAAGAAAATTCAGCAAATTTTGGCACAAGTCACACTGCAACCCGTCGCATTTAATTTTTCAATAAATATACCAAGCTCATCAGATCTATATCTCAAGGTCACACAACGATTTTCGAGCACATTTTCCTTTGCTTTTTTGACATTTCCATCGTTTATTGATGTTGCTGGGCGTAAAGGGTGAAACAAGTTGTCTGCGTGCGTCATAGAGCAGTCACCCCATAGGTTTTCTGGAATATTTTTAATGTATCTGGACAAGAAATTCCGTTTATAAAACACAATATTTAACACACTCTTTGCACAACATTTTTGTCCATTATGAAATTTGCAGCTCAGACTCGCGGCGAACTTGTTAATAAAGCAATAAGAAAGAATCTACGTGACAGATCACGCTAAAAACTAACGCCCAAGCCTACATATAACAGTCTTAAAAGCCTTAAAAGAATTCATTAGCTTTATGACAACTGTTATTGCTGCATTCGCACAGTCCGGTTCAATTTTAAACAGTAGGTATACATGCAGTGCTGCGCTGAAAAACAAAAACAAAACAAAAGAAGAAAAGTTTTTTTTCTCGTTTGACAACGTTCTTACCATATTTTTATATGAAGTTTATGCGCTCTATCGAGTAACAAAAATAAGAGTAACAAAAACGTGTTAGCGCTCTTAACTGTTAAAGATAAAAAGTACGTGGCGAAACCGCGGATCACTGTGAACTGCTAGTATTACTATAAAATTTAAACTAAAATTGGTTACATAGTTTTAATACATTATTTACATTAAATATATACTAATTGGCATAACTCACTTTTATAACAAGTCGTGTATGGATTTTAAACCAAACTAGTGTTCGACCATATCAAAATCGATTTTGTTTTTCTTTTTTTGCAAAACGCATCAAATCATATCCTGAACAGAGAGAACGTTGTCAGTGGCCAGCGGACAGCGGAGTTCTTTGACAAGTGTCTGAGTCACACTCACATTATATTCTCCTCGAGTATGCTACAACAACAATGTTCAACAGAGCTGTGTCGCTATGTATTTTTTTTTATTGTTTCTCATTGCCCCGTTGGGGAAAAAAGTTTTAACTTTCTTAATGAACGGGCTCCCAATGAGAGTGCACGATTTAAATTTTGTGGCATTTTTGAAAAATTTTTTAAATTTGCTAATTTGAAATTCGATTAACTCTAAATCGAACCTTTGGTACTTTCCAATGCAAAATTAATATGCACTTTTATTGAGACACCATTTTTTTTATTTTGTATCAGCAACGCTGATCGAGTGTGTCCAAAAAGCTGGGAAAGAAAAAAACAACAACCACAAAGCTCTGTTGAAACTTTTGATTTTATTTTCCACTCTCGCATTCTACTCTCAACAGAGCTGTGTGGCTTGAACAGAGAGCGTAAAAAAGTGAAAAGCTTCAACAGAGCTGTGTGGCTTGGTATTTTGCTGTTGTTTCTCTTATATTATATGTTTTAAATTTCTAATTTTTTCCTATCTTTACGACAAAACATTTGAATTAAAATTATATTGTGCACTTGTGCATTGTGCATAAACCAGAGATTTCAAGTAATGTAAGTTCATTCAAGAAAGTGTTGGTAAAAAACGTGTCTAATTTTTTTGTTCAAGTATTAATATAAAGATAATGTTACCAAATATTAAACACAACAAAAGTTTTCAAATATAAGCACAGCAATTGCATGTAGCATGTCCCACTTAGGGTACTTGTCTGTCAAACTTTTGAAGCTTCGCCATCTTTTTTCTCTCTGTTTTTTCTGTTTTCTGCCAGCTTCCAAACTGTTTTCGGCTTTGGACCTTGAACATAATTTGTCTGTTGCTTGAAATTTTTGGATGAGATTGAAGCTCTCTCTCAAATTCTAGAATTTCTTTTACCCGCGAAACAACAACAAATTTTGTCGGTGTCCGAACTGGAGCATGCACCTCTGCAAAACTTGTTTGCATAACTTATTGTTGCTCTCAAGTAAGACAGACAGAGAATGTATACGTCTATTTTGAAATGCAATAATCTCATAATATATTCAATTTTTGAATTTTTGGGACCTCAGAGACCTTTCGAATAATATAAGTTTCATTTCTTTATTTTTATTTTTATAATTAAAAAAGTGTATGACAACATGTCATGTTTGTGAATTAATATATTGAATGTAGATAAGGAATTGGTTTAAAACATAGATTTGCCTGTATAACTTTAGAGTGGTTTGAAATATTTGAAAATGTTTTTAGCAGAAATTATTCCTTAAGCTGTAATACTCTGTATTAAATATAAAAACACGATTTTGAAAAATTTTATTTTTATCAAAAAAATCAAGAGTAAGCTCATGATTTTCGATGATAGAAACACTTCATTGAATTCTGTGTAAAATGAAGCAATTTTTGCAAATGAATTATATGTCATATGAAAGATTGTGAAAAAGAATATTTAAAAAAAAAAAAAAATAAAAAAATAATGTTTGGCTTGTTCTTTGAGCATATTTTGAGTATTTTAGAGGTTTTTTTGAAAACAACATAAAAACTGAAACGATGAGATAACGGTAAATGTTTTGTTAATTCTCCAATTGCTTTGAGACAATAAAAATTTGATGAAAATCGGTTGAAAAATGGCTGAAATATTTGCTTGCAAAATCAAAACTTGAAATTTTAATTGTTTTTTTTTCATTCTGATGACCTTGCTTTAAGAAAATGCGTTGCATCGACAAAATCTACAGTTTTCGAGATATCGCAATAATTTTGATTGCATAATAACGGACATTTTTTTAACATACTATACGTGAAAAATATTACTAAAAAAGATTTCGTATATCATTATTTTTTTCTACCAACGAGTTTTCATACAAAAATCGGTGTACTGAGAACATCTATACTTTTAGAGATATCAGAATAATTTTGATGTCAATATAACGGTAATTTTTCTAAATGTTTTAATTGTAAGCAATTTTAATATCACAAAGAAAAAATGCTTATTGTAGGGTAACCGCAAGAGATGGTGAAAAATGTCTCAAGTATTCCTTGCACATCTTATCAATGTCTAAAATTCTCTCTTACATCATGTTCTTCTATCTCTTACAGCTTAGCTTTTATAATAAATGCTCTTTTTACGCTCGTATTTCAGGTCGAAGCTCACCAATATAAAATCCAATCATATTGTGAAGCCAGACCTTTCATCCGATACCTCATTCACATTTCTACCTCTTTCTAGTCCTGAGATCGCTTATTAAAATTTATATAAACTTGCAACGTTAATACGTATTTCGGATCAGAAGTCATCAATTTAAAATCTAACACGATTCGGCACATTCGTGGTGTAGTACCTTTCGAATGATATACGTTTTGTTGCTTTTATTTCAAAGTAAATATTAAAACAGTGTACGACAACATTTGATGTTTGCATATTAATATATAAGAAGATAAGATTTGTTGTGAATCTGTATGAATAATATTTTGATTAACTTTTTATACCTAAACTTTTTAGAGTGTCAAAAGCCTAATATTGATCCACGTATAACATGCGTATAACGTGATCAAAGAATTGACTTTCAGACATTAACCCATTTTTTACCAGCCTATATAAATATTTTAATATATTTATGGATTTAATATATTAATTTTATGAAAATTTAATATTTTCATGGTTTGTTAGAAATGGGCAATAAAATTATTTTTAGACATTTTTGTTTTTTTGTAAATATTTGTAAATAAATTTCCATTTAATGAATTTTTAAAAACGATTGGATAAACAACCTTATTTTAAATTTTAGTGAAAGGCTCTTCATCTGAAACTTCGTCAAGTTTAGATGGAGGTAAGCACAAAACGTTGGTTAAATGATCCAATTGTTTTCCAAAATGTCACTTGTACTTATATATTTCATTCGCTATTATTTTTTTAGAACAAGGAATTGAAGTACAACGGAATGATAACACAACTCTTCAATATGGATCTAACAACGAGAATGATGCAAAATTGCTTGAATTTGGAACTCGACCATTCATGTTCGAGACTGTGTGGCGATCAGCTGGAATAGCTTTAATAACTAATTTGCGTATATTAAATTTATTTGAAAACCTTTTTGAATCAATAATACTTTTTTTAATTTTTTTTTTTTATTCAAGTAGTTATAATTAGTTCAGAAAAATAACTATTTAAGACTACTTTTGTATCCCTCCAGGTAAGAAGAAAGACGAAAGAGCGTAAATGAGGTTATATCGAAAAGCCATAACGGCAAACTTAAGGTCATTCAATAAGTCCGCCTCAGTTTCAGCGATTACTTCATCATTGGACTTCAATTTCTTTTCAGCAAGCACTCTCTTGAGATTTGAAAACCTGTAGAATACAGTGGGTGGGTAAGCAATTCGAAACCCAATTCATTAAATTCATTTCATTGCATTTTTGGTGAAACAACACTTTCTTCTTTTGCAAATGTGGCCGTTTCTCGGCGATTTCAGCCTTTAATCGATCCAAAAGTGCACAGTAATAGTCGCTGTTGATGGTGGTTCCTTTTTGGAGATGGTCGATAAATATTCCTTTCGCATCCCAAAATACAGACGCCATCACCTTACAAGCCGACTGTTGGGTCTTTGCTCGCTTCGGATTCGGTTCGTCGACTGCTGACCACTCAGCTGACTGTCTTTTGGATTCTAGTGTGTAATAGTGAAGCCATGTTTTATCCATTTTCACATATCGACGATATAATTTGATTTTATTGCGGTTTAACAGCGCCAAACACTCCTCTGAAGCATCAATTCGTTGTTGTTTTTGGTCGACTGTGAGCTCATGCGGCACCCACTTAGCACAGACCTTTCGCATACCCAAATGATCGTGTAAAATGGTAAAAACACTACCATCTGATATTTTTACAATATCAGCTAGCTCGTACACCTTCAATTTGCGATCGTTCATAACCAATTTTTTGGATTTTTTTGATGTTTTGTGGAATAACAGTCTGATTTGGGCGTTCACTGCGCTCTGCATCATTTTTGTTGGTACGACCACGTTTAAATTCAGCAATCCACTTTTCTACCCTTTGTCTCGATGGAGCAGAGTCCGGATAATGTTTGGTTTCCACTGTATGTTTTTCATCAAAAAGCAATCAAAGCAATCAAAACACGAAATTCACTTTTTTCCATTTTAATTTTTCCAATAACAATAGTTGCACACATAATGCTTTAACTCACAAATCAATTTTCAGACTGTTGTCAAATTTTTAAAAGTATCGTTTGAAGGTTGGTACTGTAAACGGTGAAAAAAATTAAACACTTTTTAATTTGTTGTTTTTATAATTATTTTATTTAATTGCTTCAAAATACTTCTTTACGCATCAAACGCTATTTCACAACTGAACTTTCAACTTCCTTTTCCTCTGAACTATCATATTCGCTTTGTTCCTATACTTCTATTGTCTCTTTCTCTCACTTGACTATCTGTTTGCTCTGTCTTTTTTTTTTTTAAGCATTGCCACAGTACTAAATAAAAATCATATGGAAAAAAATCTAGTAACGCCATCT
Organism: Coremacera marginata; assembly: GCA_914767935.1. Taxonomy (NCBI): domain Eukaryota; kingdom Metazoa; phylum Arthropoda; class Insecta; order Diptera; family Sciomyzidae; genus Coremacera; species Coremacera marginata. Next base: position 163,156,797 of record OU612044.1, read on the forward strand.
CGTGTCATCCAATGGACTTTTTGAACGTACTGTTAATTATGAATTAAAAAAATTAATTTTATTCTACTAACTAATATTTTTAATTATTTTATGAAAAACGCAAATGTGTGTGTTCGACATCTCGACCGCTGGCACAAAATTAGATCTTATATAATTTTTTTAAATTAGTTTTATAATAATATTTGATGAAATAATATTAGTGTTCTCTAATTACGCAAACACTTGAACGTTAAGGAATATATTTATCAGAGGTTCAAATAATAAATTTCTTATTACCATATTTTTATAATTTTTTTTTATTAGAAACATCTATCCATGACTTAATCCAACAATCTGCAAACACTGTCCCCATATTTTTTAATCAAGTTATAAAGAAAGCGTGTATTTTGGTAAATAAATTTTATAATTGATTTAAATATAAATTTTCATTTTACAGCACACTTCGTACACTTCATCAATTATCATTGCTGTCATAAACATACAACAACAAGAAGCAGCAACAGCAGCACAACCAACAACAACAACAACACTTAGCTATGAAATGCTGCTAATGCAATTTATTAGTACATCCAAAGTTTATGAAGTGTAAACGAATTGTAATAGGAATAGCGGAAGAGAGGGGCATATCAGAGAACTTTCTCAACGGGGAGGTCGATAAATCTTCTTGCATATTAATAAAGTTATGTAATTTAATCGTGCGAGCAATTTGTTGTTGCCATAAGTTGTTGATGTTGATCAACTGATATCAATGTTTGTAGCGGTAAGAAAAGAAAAAAAAAGAAAGAATACTGCTAAAACATATGACAACATTGTGCTTAAATATTATTAACTTAAAGTACTTGCTGCTAAAAGGATGACGACACACCTCTAATAACAAGGACAATAGCAATAACAACAATGTTGTTGTCAACAGCAATGTCAAATATTGCATTTGCATATAGAATAAGTGCGAACGGAAAGCATCTTGTGAGTTCTCGTTGTTGTTGTTGTGGTTGTATGTGCTGAATGTCATTAGTAGCAGTTTTTGTTGTTATGCTAAATTGCTGGTTTGCTGCTGCTGTGCTGAATTACAACAACTTACTCACAACAGCGTTGCAGCTCATTTGCTCTACATTTTGCACATTTTAACCAAGTTATTTGCTGTTGTTCTCTTGATGGTTCGTTCAGTGACTCAAACATAATGTTCCATAGCACTTGTTAGTACAACATATAAATATATAAGTTTTTACGGAAACACACAGAGATACACTAACACTTAAATATATTTAGTATATAAATAACTGCATTTGCTACTTTAACCAGGTTGCAATGATGCGATGAAAATAATGTTCAAATTACATATATGAATATATTGTACAAGGCTACAAAAAAATGTCGGCCTAGTTTTGTAGAAATCATTAAATAAAATTTATATTACACCGGTCTGCATCACATATCATCACACATGATGTTTGTGTTTTGTTTTTTGAACCCTTCTTCAGTGAACACTTCTTTAGGCGCGTTGAGCCCTTTTTGGTAGAGAGCAAAACTATAGATGAGCGATATCATCACGCTGCTAGTGATATCATCACGCTTTTATCTGTACATTTCTGTTGCATTGTACAGCATTGCTTATGGCGTGGTAATGTTAGCCAAAGTTTGTGGTTGGCCTTTTTTTTATATTACCGAGGCGATAACCAACCGATTACCGAACCAATTACCGATTACCGAAGCGATTACCAACAGATTACCGAAGCGATTACCAACCTGTTACCCAACCAATTATCGATTACCGAATCGATTACTAGCCGATTACTGAAGTGACTATCAACCGCTTACCAAAGAGATTACCAACCCCGTTACCGACTACCAAAGCGATTACCAACCAATTACCAATTACCGAAGCGATCATTAACCGATTACTGAGCCAATAACCCATTACCGAAACAATTGCCAACCGATTACCAAAGCGATTACGTGCCGATTACCGAAGCGATTACCAACCAATTACCAATTACCGAAGCGATTCCCAACCGATTACCAAGCAGCGTTACACACATCTTGTCCTTTGAACCAAATATACCTTTTAGGAAAACGGGCAAAAATAAAAATACGTATATATCGTTTTTTTACCATGAACACGTCAGAATTTTTATTTTTTAACGTTTTAAGTTCTGTGATGCCCCACGGTGAGATGGCTCCATTCATTTGTTGGAGAAAAAAAAATTGAATGAGTTATGGAAATTTGGTAAAACTTCAATTTTAGATGTATAATGGCATGCTGGTTCCAAAATTGATATCGGTTTTTTGTACCGGTTTTGGTTAATTAAAAAAATCGATTTTATTATTTAGTGATTATGCTAATACCCAAATTCTTTAGTTACTTTTATTCTTTAGGCGGTGATTTCTGAAATTTATTTAAATTTTTCTTTATTTTGAAGTGAAACTTTTATAGCCGCGTAAACAACAATACGGCAAGCTACATGGGGGGAGGGGGGGTAAAAACAATGTAACAAAATGTTTCTTATGAATACAACAACACAGTAATTTGCCGCACTGCTAGCATAAAATAGAAAAAATGGCTATTTAATTATTTTTTATATTTTTGCTTTCACCGAGGATTGAACACACAGCGTTTGGATTCATAGCCGGCTGTTCTACCCACTGGGTCACGGAGACATATTTATTTAAGTAGCTCATACTTATGTTAAATTTTACAAGCAGTTGTTCTTTTCTTTCATTTATGTTTGAATTGAGTCTTTCGTTCAATACTCTGAACGTACATTACGATCCAAATTTACAAAGTAGGCCTTCCATTGATTGATTTGCAAACAGTACATGCTGCAATATTAACGATTGCAACTTTGAATCTAAAATTTGTTTTATTCTTAAATCTGTGAATTTCCATATAAATACCATATCTTTCATATAATTCAAATGCAGTTTTTAACACACATTTATATCGAAATTAAAAAAATCGCATGCTGTTGTATTTGAACACACAACCGTATGATTATAAGTTTTTCCCTTACCAACTGAGTTGCCGGACTTCCTACTCTGCTTTTAAAGAAATTAAAAAAACTTGCAGAATATTCCTTACCGCGTCTGGCTTGTATTTGTCAATAACAGACTTGCAGAATATTCTTTAACTCATATGCATTGGTTTCGTTAACATTAAAAAAAAAAAACAAACAGAACAAAGAAACAACGAAAAGTAGAGTAGAGTATAGTAGAGTAGAACACTCGAAAACCGATAACTCTTCTTTCTTGTATTTCTTGTCGAAAATTTGTGTCGGATCGTTCATTAAAAAATTTGCACAAAATTCTTCAACCTTTGTGTTCGTTCATGTTTTCCCTACAAAGGCTTATATTTCGTGGTTATTTTTTCGTTAAAAGTTACAATATACATCTTTTTAAAAATGTGATGCAGTAATGGTCTGTATGACTGATATATCAAAGATTACAAATCGGAAATAATCTGATCCAAAAAACATGTAAAATAAAATGAAAGAATAATATAAAACTGGAAAACAATTTATTTCTCATATTTCTGTCTTGTTTGTTGACGAAACTTCCTCAACGATTCAGTAATATATTTATGCACGAAAAATCTCAACATTTCTGTATTGCGTTCGTGGGAATTTTTTATGGGATTTACGTCAATGAAATGTATGGCCGAATCAGCATGTTTCGTCAAAGATGAAGAAAAATAGTACATGATTAATTTATCATGATATTCTTTAAGACTTGGACTAATGACATAATGAGAGAAACACAAATTAGAAAATATGCGCATTAAAGTGTAAATGTCACAGTGACGAGTATTGTCAGCCGACATTAATCAGCCGCTAGAGTTCAAGTCAATGCTACAGGAATAGGCAGCAACATAAAAGGAGAGCATTTATTTTCATGTGCGTTAATAATGCAAGAGAAAAATACTTTCACATTGCAAACGCACAAACGCAAATATACCACCTCTAACGCCCACTTACGGCACACACATACCCATGCTCATAACATATACATACGTAAATGAAAATAAGTATTCACCAATATTTCTTTATAAAAATACGCATATTTACACAAAAATTTTTATTGCATATGTTTAATTTAATATAACTGAATTTTTACACGTTTACCTGGAGGAATTTTGCAATTTTTTTTAAGCCTACATAGAATGCGTGTCAAATGAACACAGTTGAAATTTTTTAATATTAACCCTATAAGAATTTTCATATATATTTTGGTAGTGTTTAATTCTGTTTCTCATTGCTTGTTGCTAATAATTTATATAATATACTTTTGCCTTATGTAGACATCTTTTGAAATATTTTGTTTTTTTCCAAATGTTGCGAGATAATTCAACACACCGCGTTCTGCTGTTAAAAACATGTAAAAATTATGGATGTTTTTTTTTTTTCTCAATTTTGCCGTTAATACCGCTGTTGCTGAGTGCTGAAGTTGATTAACTACAAGATAAATATTTATTTTTCATTTCGTTAAAATATGTGCAATTTAAGATAAAATTTACACATATAACAGCATGTTTTTTTTTCGTTATATTTATTCAACCCAAAAGTTAGTGTAATTAAAAAATATTCAACTTTATTAATATTCCTCTTTTTTTCTGCACACGGATTTAAATGCAATGCTTAATTAACGCTCATCTGACAGTTACTCTTGCGGGCAATGTTATCTGACAGTCAATACAGGATATTTTCCAATAATTGCATTAACCAGCCTGCTGGTTGCATTAAGAGTCGCACATGATTGACGTCAAAAAGTTTTGGAAAAAAAAATTGCAAATATTGGTCATGAGTTTAATATTTCAAATAATTGCTTCAACTTGAATATGTGTAAAATTTATATTATATAGTGGTGTGGTTACTGGGTTAAGCAATTAAATTAATCACTAACAAACTGTAAGCCAAAATGTTTATAAGCAAAAATCAAAATAAAAGTTATAATCATATAATTACGTTTCGGAGTATCTTTGGATAGCTGCGGACAATATTGTTACTTTAGTTTATTCGTTAATCTTCCAGCAAAACTACGAAATGATAAATTATAATTACTAGATACTTTTCTGACTGCGCTGAAGCTACTGTTTCACTACTACTGCTACTGCTTTCACAATATTATACTAGTTATATTATATTAGTAGGCTGCAATGGTCCGGACGATTGTCAGTGAAGAGCTTTAACACTTTTTTTTTACTTTAACAAAAACTTTTGGACACCGTTCAAAGGATCACCGTGTGACAACAGCCCTTAGGACAATGCATGTCAAATGAAATAAAAAAAAAATTTTCGTTTGGTTTGCAGCTCAACACTGCATTGATATGTATCTCTCTTTTTGCCTTGCGCGTGGTACAACTGTTTTTTTATGTTGTGCTGTGCTATCTGAGCAGAAGAGAAGAGATGAAAACGATCAAGCAATTCGTGGCATCGATGATGATTTCTTAAAAAACTTAACACTTTATTTAAACATCCTTGTTATTAAAATTTCGAAATAAAAATACAGCCATGCTGTGCTGTAGTAACAATATGATATTTTGAAACCTAATACATACATGGAAACAAAAATGTCCACTTCAATATTTTATAATAGTATAGATAAGTCACTGCCAAATGTGATATAATTAAAGAAAAAATACTATCATTATGTGAATTTCCTGATCCATTGGATTCAAATAGAAACTCTTGTTTATATTGACAACATTGCTCTTAAAATTATTTTACATGTTTTGCCAGACAATTATCTTCAGCGGACGTGAAGTATTAGCTCAGGGCATAGAAATTTGTTTTAATTCAAATCAAATTTGTTTTAAAAAAAATTGCATTCATAAATGCATGCGTCGCTGTAAAGAAAACTATTAACTTTGAAGATATTCAAACTAACATTCCGATTAATTACAAGTCTAAGCTTATAGAAATTTTAAATGAATTCAAAACCAATTTTGTCGACGATGTACCAATTAGACCTGCAAATGTTGACCCGGTAAAAATTTGATTAGTTGATCAACATAAGACTGTTTTTAGACGACCATACCGTTGTTCCTTTTCCCGAATGAGCTACTGGCAGCAAAAATAATACGACCGAGTATCTCTCCTTTTGCTAGCTCTATCCTTCTTGTTAAAAAGAAAGACGGTACGGATCGCATGTGCATCGATTATTGCGAGCTAAATTGCAATACCGTTCCCGACCGTTTTCCTTTACTTCTTACTTTGGACCAAATTAATCGGCTTCATGGTTGTCATTATTTTACCACGTTGGATATGGTCAGTGGCTTTCATCAATTGCCTGTACATACTGACTCTATCGAAAGAACTGCACTCGTGACTCCAGAAGGTCATTATGAATACTTGGTGATTCCATTTGGTCTTCGTAAGGCACCAGCTGTGTTTCAAAGAGCTGTGAATAAGGCTTTGGGTGTACATGCTAGCACTTACGTTGTCGTTTATAAGAACGATATTCTTATTATTGGTGACTCAGATGTTGATTAATCTCTTGAAAGAATTCGTAGGGTGTTGCATGCTCTCACTAAAGCAGGATTTACATTTAAATTTAAGAAATGTTTTTTATGAAAGAAAAGGTTGATTATTTGGGATATGTAGCTAGTCGGGGAGAGATTCGACCTAACCCTAAGAAGATTGAAGATTTAGTTTCGTTGCCACTTCCCCCATATATAATAATAATATATAATAATAATATAAATCAGACAAAAGATTATTACTGTCTTGACTAGTGATCCTGTTTTGATGATCTTTGATCCCGACTTTGATCCTATTGAACTTCACACTGATGCAAGCTCTGTTGGTTATGTTGCTATATTGATTCAGAAAAGGGAAGGCAAAGCTCATTTAGTTGCTTACTTTAGTAAACGCACCACAGTTCCAGAATCCAAATATCACTCTTACGAACTAACAACTTTAGCTGTTGTAAATGCAATCAAACACTTGCGACATTTTTTACATGGAAATAAGTTTCTGATCGTAACGGATTGTAACTCTCTGAAATCTTCTCGTAAAAAGGCAGATTTAACACCACGTGTGCATCGATGGAGGGCCTTTTTTCAAGCCCACGACTTTCAAATTATATTTAGAGATACTTTCCTGATCCACTTAGGAATTAATTTTCTCTGAGCTTGTGTTTTCTTTTAGGAAAGGAACACATTTAATTTAAAGTAAAAACAGAAATTTCTTAAGGCGGTCTTCTCATTCAAAACCCGTTTTTTGGACCCTTTTTAAAAAATTCTTATTTGAAAACGCAAAGAATAATTGAAAACTTTTTTTATTTATTGTATTACAAAAGGTTCAAAGTAAATAAAAAAATTTTTTTTGCCTCGATACGTGGGCTGTTCAAAAAGTAATGAGACTTCAAAGTTGGTGGTGAAAAAAAAAGGTGTCGTCACGGCGGCCACGATTCCGGGTCTCCGGAGCGTCTGAAATGAAAAAAAAAACGGGGTTATAATCAGTATAGATGTAATTCTCGGGTGAACCTCAAGCTTAATTTAGTGATTTTTTTTGACAAAATGGCGGCCATTCAAAAAAAAAATTTCAATTTCGGGTTTTTTTTTTGTAGTTTAGTGTAAAAAAAAAATAGTAAAAAATTTTTTAAAATTATGGTCGAGGTTCACCCGAGAATGGTGACAATTCTGCGTCGATTCCATTTTGAAAGATGCCTTGGATCTGAAACTCAGAATTCCAATGAGTCCTACAATTCTGTTCTTTGGTCACTTTCGCCCAAACACATCAACTCAGGCGCACGCACCATCGAAGTGGCCAATTTCATTGCAACGTGCCTCTTCAACGACGGTTTTATACCCATACTTAAAATTATGGGTTTGATGGGTATTGCGATTGGCAAAAACGCATACGAATACGCACTTCTGAATCGGTATGAATACGCACTGAAAATCGGTTCAGTTGAACTGGAGATATCATGGCCGCCAGTTCGAAAAACGTGGGTTCGAGATAAACGCGTTTAAAGTTTGAAGTAATTTTTTTGGGGAAAAAAAAAAAAAATCAAAAATGTTTAAATGCAGTTTTAAAGAGCTGACAATTTTTACTTACAAATATTAGTCGGCGAAGCCGGCTCCATACAGGCCACCTTCCTCTTTTTCGTAGAAACTGCTTTCTGCTGCCCTCTCTGCTCTGCGAGCCGTTCTGCCAGCTTTTGATGATGCCGCAGCTCGAGTCTCTGATCGGTTCAATCTGTCTTCATTGCGAGATAGTGCGTATTCGTATGCGTTTTTGCCAATCGCAATACCCATCAAACCCATAATTTTAAGTATGGGTATAAAACCGTCGTTGAAGAGGCACGTTGCAATGAAATTGGCCACTTCGATGGTGCGTGCGCCTGAGTTGATGTGTTTGGGCGAAAGTGACCAAAGAACAGAATTGTAGGACTCATTGGAATTCTGAGTTTCAGATCCAAGGCATCTTTCAAGCAAATTATCTGCCGACAGCGCTTCGTAAGCTGGTTTTATTACCTCCATCATCTTCTTGTCCATCAGACCTTGCTTCACAAAAAAGGCTGTATCTTCTAAAGTATTTCGAATTTCTAAAAATCCTTTTAGGGGCATATTCACAACTACCCAAGCTATAAATAAATGCAAAAAAAAGTTGAAAAAAAAAAGTTGCTCAATGAGAAGACCCCCTTAAGAACTCACAACTACTACGCATAGATATATATAATTTTTATTTGCTTTTATTTGTTATCCTGTTAAAAACACAATTTAAGTGTTAACTTCTCTATGTTGTTTTTTTTTTGTTTTGTTTTTATTGACAATAATGTTATGCAAAAAAAATATAGCATAAGTATGCAATTATATTTTCCTTTAATGTTCTTATCTATAAAAAAGTATAAAATAACAATAAAAAGTTTCACCCTCTGACTTTGTCAAAACTTCGCAATAAAATAGGAAATTATTCAAATATATGATGAATGTTGTGAGTGCTATGAAAATAATAGAATCAAATGATATGTACCATATATGCAGAAACATATTTTTTTAAAAATATTTCTAATAACATTTTAAATAGATGTCAAGCTTACACTTGACTTAAACATATATAATAAATGACTTCGAAGTAACGGCAGTAGATAAAAAATAAAAAAACTTTGAAAGTAAAAAGGGTGAAAAGGGATACAATTTGAGCATACCGTATGGATGATTTTCAATATTTCAGAATGTTTACAAAAGTTTTGTGAAGTTAACGACAAAGTGCTTTTATTGTTCTATATATATACAAGTTTAAGCAGATAACATTAAATCAAATAGTATAAGAAAAAATGCCATTCAAATAAGTAGTAAGATTTTCCTGCTTTTAAAGGCTTTTAGAGGCTTTTACGCTTTGTTTGTGTTTTGCGCATCGTAGAATGTGTAAAGGCAACTTATAGCATGAATAAGTAAATAGCTAAGAAAATACTCTAAGTTTCCGGTAAAGTGCGTAATAAAAAAGAAAAAAATACCAAGTCTAACCAAGGTAGGTGGATATTATCCACTTCTATGATGTTACCTGTTGTCAATGTCTATTTATATAAATTTAATTTCAAATGTTGATACTTTTTTTTTGTATGATTTATTTCTATTTTTAAAAAATATAAGAAAAAATGTTTCCTTCAGCCTTTCACATTCCAAGGACTTCATTCATTTAGAGAGCTTATCAGACAAAATAATACTTTTTAGAAACTGAAGTAAGCCTATTAAAACTAGCATTCTACCCACATTAGAAAAATTTAACTTGTCATTTAAATGAGTAAGTATTTTACAAAGATTGTATGAAAAATTTGTTTAGACTTAGCCAACAGTCAGGGGTGCCTCCTATAAATGCGAAAGTATTGTGTTGATTCGGAAGACCTTTAATAGTAAGTTAGAAGGTTGAAAGGTGGGGCTTACCGCAAAATCACCCAAAAAAATTAGTGAAAAATCACCCAATGAAAAATGACCCAAACATTAATGAAAAATCGCCCGAAACGAAAAAAAAACGAAATTTCACCCAAGAAACGAAAAAAAGCTCAAAAATTTCATATGAAAAATCACCCAAATTAGTATGGAAAAAAGTGAGTGATTTTACATTCATTATTTTGGGCGATTTTGCTCAGAAGTGGTCAAATTGGCTCTCAGCAAAATCGCGAAATTTGAAAGAAAGAAATAACCCAAAAATGAATGAAAAATCACCCAAAACTAAAAAAAAAACGAAATTTCACCCAAGAAACGAAAGTAAGTCCAACAATTTTTGGAAAAATTACCCAAAAACAAAAACGAGAATTGACCCAAAAAAATTAAAAGTCGCCCAAATTTTTGCATTGTGTTTCCACATGAAAAACGAAAATCCCATGCATGAAATTAGCATTTTCAAGGTACCCATTTTTTTTTAGTTCCTTTTAATTCAATCATTTAAATTTGAAAATTTAATTTATTTTAATTTTTTAATCTCATGCTTAAACACCTATGAAAACACTACGTACAAGGGAAATAACAAGAAAAATATAAGAAGAACCGCTGCTTTTACTCTTAATAAAAATATTTTTAAGAACTGTCAGATATAAGAACGTTTCTTGTCAAATATTGAAATGAAAGATTATAAAAAAAAAACGAAAAGTCACCCAAAAACCAAAAGTTAAATTCGACAACACGTTTGGGCAAAATTTTGCCCAAAAGCAAAAACGAAAGCTAACCCAACAAAAATGCAAAATCGCCCAATGTTTTTTTTTTTGAGTGATTTTTCATATGAAATTCGTATGGAAAAAAATGTGTGATTTAAAATTTTTTTTTTGCGGTTTTTTTTGGGCAACCTATATCGGTGATTACAAATCAAAAGGCCCACATTTCTGACATCACTATTTATAAAAATGTTTATACTCTTTGGTTTAATAGTCCTCTTGAAACGTATTATATCTGCATAATTCTGTTAATTCTGTTTTTTTTTATTTCTTTTTAGAAGATATACACTGTAAAAAATTGGAAAATATGTGACGAACTTTTTTCTTGCCGAGGTATCACTCGCCGGTGTCCAGGGTTCGTTCACAAAATTTAATATACGGTGTTAAGTTAGTTTATCGATTCTTGCTAATTTATTACACAATAGTTAATTTGTAAATAAAGAAAATAATATATACTATAAATTTGAGTTCACGAGTTATTGATAAATCTGATAAATGATAAATTTATATTGCATTTGCTTAGAGTCAATTTTTCTCAACCTTTGTTCATGTCATTACAATGTTTTCGATACGAGTTTCTTCGTGGCCTGATGTACCAATGTACCACCGTCAGCTGTTGGAATCGTCAACCGTTCTGGCGCAACGCGTGGGTAGGACTTAGAATGGAAACGCCGTCCTCAATGGCACAACGCGTGGGTAGGACTTAGAATGGAAACGCCGTCCTCAATGGCACAACGCGTGGGTAGGACTTAGAATGGAAACGCCGTCCTCAATGGCACAACGCGTGGGTGGGACTTAGAATGGAAACGCCGTCCTCAATGGCACAACGCGTGGGTGGAACTTAGAATGGAAACGCCGTCCTCAATGGCACAACGCGTGCGTGGAACTTAGAATGGAAACGCCGTCCTCAATAGCACAACGCGTGGGTGGGACTTAGAATGGAAACGCCGTCCTCAAAGGCACAACGCGTGGGTAGGACTTAGAATGGAAACGCCGTCCTCAATGGCACAATGCGTGGGTAGGACTTGGAATGGAAACGCCGTCCTCAATGGCACAACATGTGGGTGGGACTTAGGATAGAAACGTCGTCCTCAATGGCACAACGCGTAGGGAAAAGGTTTATTAGGAGGAAGGTTTATCAGGAGTTAATTATTTGAAGTTGACTAACCCGTGTGGCTGCTGCTGCAAGACTCACTTTTAATTTGCCACTCGTTGTGTAAGTCACCCCAGCTTGACTGTACAGTCATGGTCAAGGTTGATTTATAAGGTTGTCGCAAGGGAGAGAGCGAGTACCCATAATTGTCAAATCGAAGTTGACAGCTCATAGAAAATCTGCTAGTGCTCTCTATTATCATCCGCTTTTCTTTCGTAGTCATTCGCAAAATTGGCTGGTTTTGACAATTATGGGAACTGAGAAGAGAGTGCGATCAGCCCTGCGACAACCTTATAAATCAACCTTGGTCATGGTGTGTTGAGTTTATGTTTCAGCTGTTTCCTTGTTCTTGACACATTGCTTTTCACCTCGGGCTAGTATTGCCATCCGGGTGAAATTTAATTAAAATGTATGTTACATTTTGCTTATTCAACACAGTGCTGCTTCAGTATTTAACTACCCACGTTATTGTTGTTTTATTTACTGGTGATGTACTAAGAGGTATTCCGATAGTGCGTATACATAAATGAAATAAATGTGATGTGTAAAAATAAAAGCTTTAATTCATGTTTTCGTTAATAATCCAAATAAGGCAAAAACAAAAGTATTTCAATTAATTTAAAATAAAAGAAAAAAGGTCATGACTGGTACTGGGTGTGCCTCTAGTGTGTGTGGAAATGAGTTCCGACTTCCACCTTCACAAATATCTCCAAAAATACAATTAATGCATGTATACAAATAGCTATAACTGCGAAACCGTAAGTGGTACAGAAAAAAAACTTGCATATATTTTAGAGGCCTTATGAAATTTTTTTTAAATTTTTTTAGACTGAAGTTATTTGTGACGTCTTATTAATGTTCACAATAAATTTTTCTCCTTTTGTACATTGTATCGTTAGAATACATTAATTCTTAAGGCTCACACAAAATTTTAGCTTGGGATACTAACGATTTGCTATTTTTAATGAATTTTTAAAAAATGTCTAGAAAAGATTTCTTCCTTTTATACCGAAAATTCCATATCATTATATATGAAATTCTTCTTTACATTGTTTTGTCACTGAACTCCTCCTGAGTGTCTAGTCCGATTTTGATCAAATTTGGTGTGTGTGTGCGGCTGGGTACACAAATGTTTTTGGTCTAAAGTTTGACCCGGTAGGTGGCGCTTTTGCTGCTGCGTCAGTGTTTGAAGAGGTATTTGAAAGTATAACTCACAAACGTATTGTAAAATTGTCTTGATTCTTTCCCTACACCATTATTTTTTATGTAAAAAAAATTACAAAATGAATAAAAATAAACAAGAAAAAAAACTTAAATTTGTATGATAGGTTTTATTTTTCGATTTATAAAACATTTTTAAATTTTAACGATAGGAACTTTAAACAAACCCTGCATTTATGCATACCATATGAAAGAATATTAAAAAAAAAAACATTTTTGCTTTTGAATATTTTTCCAACAACAAATATTTTAAGCAAACTTTTTTGCGAAATAATGCAATTCGTTAAGTTTTATTATTACAATTATAAAAATTAGATGGGAAATGAAAATGGAAAAGATTGAAACATGATTGGACGGACAATTAATCCAAATTTTACACAAAAAAAATTAATGCAATCCTTTGTAACATGATCGAGTTTTTCACTTTCAAGGCAAAGTATTGAGCAAAATATTTTATCAATTCATAACAAACATCCTTCCCACAGACGATTCAGTGATTTCTCTAAGTATAATTTTTTTACCTTGAATCACGGCTTTCTCAAAATCCTGACATGATGAAGAAATTTGGGCCAGAAATCAGATTCGTGATAAGAAGCTCGGGAATAATTGAGAACAGTTGTCGGTTTCTTACTCACATAAATCATATCAATTGATTTATCTGCTTTAAGTCGTGAATTATCTGGTATGAGTTGGATGAACTGCTGATTTTATAGCTCGGTAGACGATAAACTAAGAGTTTTCATGGATCAATTAATTAACTTATTTGACCGTCATGTACCTTTACGCTCAATTCATATTTCTAATAACTCACGTCCTTGGTTTAAAAATCGTGCATTGTCTGCTATAAAATCCAGAAACGAACTCCACTCTAAATGGGAAAATAATCGAACAAACGATTACTGGGACAAGTAGAGGAGAGCTCGAAATTATGCTGCACTCATGGTTGGACAAGAAAAGAAAAATTTCTTCAGTTCTAAATTTAATTCTGTCTTAAACTCAAAACAGTTATGGCAAAATATAAAAAAATATAGAGTGTTGAGTAAGGAGGCTAGTGTGTGTAATTTGGGTCCGGACTTACTTAATAGCTTCTTTTTGGCTAATGGATGCCCAAGTCCTTTCTCGGGACGTTACTCAGACAGGATATTTAATGGCAACAACGGCGTGTTGACAGCTTACACAACTAATTCTTCCTTGCCCTCTTTTGAATTCTCATCAGTCAGTAAGGATTATGTAGCCAAATGCATAATGAAAATTAGTTCCAATGCAGTAGGGATTGATGAAATGCCAATCAGATTTATTAAATTAATTATTCACTTTATCTTAGCACCCCTCACTCATATTATCAATCACTGTATTGCTTGCTCCCGTTTCCCAGAATTATGGAAAGATGCCACGGTCATGCCTGTGGCTAAATCTGCATCTGTCTCTGATCCCAAAGACGTCAGACCTATTAGTATACTCCCTGCTCTTAGTAAGGTTTTTGAACGAATAATGACCAATCGAATTTCTGAGTACCTAAATGTGAACAACCTTTAGTCCCCATTGCAATCTGGCTTTCGCTCTGGTCACAGCTGTTCGACAGCAGTAACGAAAATATTGGATGACATTAGAATATCATATGATAAAAATATTATAACTCTTCTTTGCCTTGAGTGACAGTGCAGTTAAACTAGTATCCAATTACCTAGAAAATAGAATGCAGCAGGTTAAAGTTGGTACTAATTTTTCGACCCTTTCCACTGTTTCTGCCGGTGTGCCCCAAGGGTCCATTTCAGGTTCTTTACTTTTCTCTATTTTCTTAAATGATGTGTTCTGTGTTTGTAAATATTCAGCCGTTCATGCCTACGCTGATGACATTCAGCTATACCTCTTTCGAGCTACTGGTCTCTGAGAGGACTTAACTTATGATCCATGATTTTAAACTATTATGATATTAAACTATGATGACGTGCGCAGTCACTAACCTACTTTTTATATATCCCTTAAAATCTAAAGTGCTACCAATTGCAAGGATTGACTTATGCTTTGTGGATATTCCACCTTTGTTAATACAACCTGATAAATTGGTTGTTGTGAATAAAGTGAAAAACCTTGGTTTCATAATTGGTTTCATTGTACTGACCACATTAATAACATTATAGTCAAAATCTACGGTACTTTGCGTTATTTACGAACTTCTTCTGACTTTATCCCTCTTGAAACTCGTCGTATGCTTGTAGTACAACTAATGATGTCACATATCACATTTTCAGATGTTGTCTATAGTCAGCTTTCGATAGTATAGTATAGTATATAGTATGTCTTTAAAATCCAACGTTTTGACCATATTTCGTGGAGAAGTAAAGAAATTCTTGGTTGTGGTTTTGTTCAATACTTGAATATGCGTAATATTACCTTTTTACACAGGCTTATTAATACACAATGCCCAGGGTATCTTTATGAGAAATTACAGTTTTTTCAATCAGTTCGGCCTACCAACATCATTGTTCCCAGACACAGCTACCTCAACAGCAGTATATTTTTCTTCATAAGCACCATTAGACTTTGGTATTCATTACCCAACTATTTGAAACAATTAACTTCTAGAAGCAGCTTTGAACATGCAATTTATAATTACTCTAATTCTATTGATGGATATTTCAATCTTTAAATTTATTCTCTATCTACTTTTCGTACTGGCATATCTTTTAAACGTTTTCTTCTTCATTTATTCTTAAAAAAAATTTTTTTTTTCTTTTTCCACTTTAATTATTTCTTTTCATTTCATTAAGTTCTCTTATACTTAGCTGTTTGATAGTAATAAATTTAAATTTGTTAATTTTCGTGAAATTATTAACCAAAAAATAATTCGAGTTGGTCTGCTAAGCATTGCTGAGGATCTTCATCTTTATTGTTCCTGGTTTTCATCGCTAAAAAAGCTGGATAATCCTTCTCAAAATATTTGAATTCATACTATATATAGGTACATATATATATTTCTTTTTATTTCAGTTTGTTTATTATCTAGCAACAACGACTTTATGTTTTGCTTGTTCATGTGAGAGCGAAACTTGGTTTTTAATTTCAGTTGCACTTTGACGCTAGCTCACTATCTTGTCGCTGGTGCTTCTCAAACTGTTTTGACAAATAATTTGTTTGATTCTCAAACTGCCACTGAAATAGAGTTGCCCTAGTACTTTTATTGCACTTTTTATTACACTTTTGTAAACTAGATTTCTTTCATTAAAAATGCACTGCAATTTTCGCAACTGCACTGTAAAAGGTGAATCTGACCAGCTGGTTAATTGCTGGTTGTGTGATGCTTTTTGTCATGTAAAGTGTGCAGCATTGAATGCGGAAATTTTTGATGCACTCAATGAAAGTAAAGGACTTCGTTGGTCTTGTACAGACTGCAGATCTACTGATGTAGATATTTTAAAGCTTATAAGGCAATCTCGAAGAGGCTTTTTAGGGGTGTCTAAGGACTTGGTGGCGGCTCAAGCCAGATTGGCTGATTTTGAAGATTTGTTCAAAAAATTTTAAATCATGGATGAAGCTTCTGTTTCCCATAAGCCTAAACGACCACCCATGAATCTTCGAAGTTCTGCTAAATCTGCTAAGCCTGGCGCTATATCCATACCTCCGTCTGTTAACAATAATGATTTCATTTCGCTTTCACCTGTTTTGAGCTCACCTTCCAAAGCGCAATCAACTGAGTCTGTAAATAAAGATCAAAATGGGAAATATATTGCCCCTACTAATGAGGCTGCATCAGCTGATCTGAATTTACATCCGGTTGAGTCTTCTGAAGTAGTACCAACTATAGTCATAAGTGATGATTCTCCGGGTAATTCTGGTATGAAAAAAACTTATGCCGAAGCCTGTACTGCTACTAATACTATTCCATCAACTTCCGTTATGAGCTCGGTTTTAACTGGTGCTATACCAAAACAAAAATTGAAAAAAAGCATTATTCACCGTCTTGTAAAGAACTTGTGGTTGTCCAGCCTTCTAGATCTATATTTGTATCTCGTTTTGCTCTTGATACATCCGAAGAAGACCTTTTACATCATATAAACTCTAAACTGAATATTGTTAACAAGAATATTTCGGTTTACAAATTCAAGTTTTCATATGAGCGTACTGTATCTTCTTTCAAAATAAATTTGCCTGGGAATCTCTTTAATACGGTATTAGATCAAGGTTTTTGGCCTAAAAATACGTTGACCCACGAATATATTCCTAGATCACAACCTAGAACTTCACTGGCTACTTTACCTATTCGTACTACTAAACAAAAAAACTAGATTGTTGCCTTGCATTCCTTATTTTATTCCAAAATGTTCGAGTATTAAATACAAAGTAAAAATATTTACATAATTTCAGCCACAATCTATTTTTTGACATAATTGTTTTCAGTGAGCTTGGCTTAAGCCTGACACCCTAAATACTAAAATTCTATCTAATAATTTCAATATTTGCCGCAAAAATAGAAACGCTATTGTTGGTAATTCTTTTAATGACGGTAGAGTTTTAATTGCCGTTAAATCTTCTTATTTCTCACAAGAAATAATAATTCCTAAGGCATCTGATATTGAATTTTGTTGTGTTCTTGTAAAGTATGGTTCTTTAAATTTTTATGTAACATGTTCATATATTCCTACCGTTTCCAACGTAGAGGTATATTTGAAACATTTGGCTTCGATAAATAAAGTGTGTTTAAAACTTCAGCCTCATGATCACATTCTAATAACGGGTGACTTTAATCTTCCAAGGGTCGCATGGAACTGCTGCACCGAAAACCCTGCAATATTATTGCCTTCGTCTGAATGCTCATCTGCTAATTCATTTTTAAATGAGCTTTCAAGTCAAGAACTTTTTCAATTAAACAGCCACTTTAACAAGAATAGCCGTTTGTTAGATCTTGTACATTTTGACGACAGCAATATTATTTCAGTTTCAAGGACAGATCCACTCGTGCTCCCTGAAGATCTGTATCATCCAACTTTAGAAATTGCTCTTAATTTTTCTAAACAATCTGTAAAGAATCGTATTGCTCAACCTCCTGCTGAGTTAAATTTTAAAAGAACCAATTATGTTTTGTTAAAAAACAATATATCTAATATTAACTGGACATCCGTACTAAATATCGTTAATACACAAACATCGCCAGAAAACCTTGATTCGAACTCTCAATGATTGTTTTCTATCATCAGTACCACAGAGAAAAGCCCGTTTAGCATCTGGTCCTGTATGGTTTACTGGAGAACTGAGAAAATTAAGGAACTTAAAATCCATGCATTATAAAAAATTTCAAAAAACTCATAGCATTACATATGTTGGTTCTTATACCTCTATTAAGTTATTTATTATTATTAATACGATATTTATTTAATAAAGGTAAAATTAAACATCAAATCTGATGCTAAATCATTTTGGAACTTTGTCAACACAAAACGCAAGATTGATTCCTATCCTTCTTTTATGAAATATAAAACTGTTGAATCAGATAGCGAGGATATCATTTGCAATCTTTTCGCTGACTTTTTCAAAGCGACCTATTCATCTTCATTCTATGATAATCTAAGCTATCCATTCAGTGTTCAATCTGGGGATATTTGTCTCCCAATAATTAATACTAACACGGTTTTATCATACTTAAAAGCTCTTAAAACGTCATATAAAAGTGGTCCCGACAATATACCGTCATGTATACTAAAATATTGCTGTGATAAATTAGTAATTGCTTTTTTCTTCTTCATTAAAATCTTGCTATTTTCCAGTTGCCTGGAAGTCGTCTTTTATTATTCCATTGCACAAGTCTGGTAACAGGTCTTTAACCCTCTAGTTCCCAAATTTTTTTTTTCAAAAAAAAAAATTATTTTTGTATTGGTTTCGCCTCAAAATGAAATGTTTGTTCTGGAAAAATTTTATATTCTTAGAGAATTAGGACTTATAGCGTCAAATACTTACCCCGCCTACAGGCGGTCTTGGGAAACAAAGCCAAAAAAATTTACGATACATAAAATTTTTTTTTTTTTTATTTTTTTGTTTATTAACATAAAAAAGTGGGTAAAATTCATACATTTTTAATTTTCTTAAAAAATAATTCTAAAACTGAACAAAAAAGTACATATTCGGTGAACAAAAAGGGACTATTCCAATAGTTTCAAAATAAAATAATTTAAGAAATTGATGAAGAAAAGTTCATTTGTGATGAAAATCAAAGAAACAATCTTTTTGCTGGGAAAAACAAAGATTTATTTTGCATTTTCGGCACATAACTTGCGTTTCAGAAGCGCATCCTGGATTTTTACAAGTCTTTTTCCCCCCATTTCGTGGCAAAAATTCTGGAAAATGTTCAACTCCATCAAAGCGAATCTCTACAGGCGGTAAAAAAGTCTTTTTACCATGATCTTTGTTTTGAGGAGCTGCGCGTGGACGTCCAGCACCTTTGGTAACGTTTTTTAACGTACAAAGCACTTGTGCAACCTGTGCTCGGAAATTCGGCAGTTGATATTGCTTATCATTGGGGTCCGGATTGTTTATTCTATGAAACAAAATGTAAGAATTCACCATTGCAACATCAATTAAATGTGTAAATATGCGATTGGTGTACTTTTCAGTTTTCCAAGTAATTTTGTATCGACCAATAAGTCCATCTATATGGTCGACGCCGCCCATATGGCTGTTGTATTCATTTATTGCATTAGGACATTCGATATCAACAAACTTTTTTTCCGAGCGTACAAAACGCGAGACAGTTGTTTTTGCAGATGCTTCATTCTGAAATGGTTTGACGCCAACGTATGTTGAAGCGAGTCGGACAGCTTTATTGTCTTTCCAAACCGTTAATGAAATATCAATATTTGCTGCAGAGCCACAGAATTCAGTCGAGTATCCACGTGGATGCTTCTTGAGATCATTATCTGTTGGGAGTTTGCAATTGGGGATTCGGTTTGAGCGAATTGTCCCCAAAGAATAAATTCCACGTGATCGGAGGAACACAAGCAGTGGAAGCGATGTATAAAAGTTGTCGAAAATTATAATATGGTTTTTGAATGCTGGCACAATACGTGACAATCGAACGACTACGTTTGACGACGCTCCAAGATCTGGTGCACCAGGTTGAATGACATTGTCGCCTGCACCACCATATACTTCAAAGTTGTAACAGAAACCGGACGAATCGCACAAGACGAATAGTTTCACTCCCCATTTATGTGGCTTATCTGGCATGTACTGCCGAAGAAAGGACTTCATTTTTGTTGCGCACATTTGTTCGTCTACACACAGATACTGAGGCATTGGCACAGACTGGAAGTTTTCATTTAAATGTTTGGTAATCGGACGGATTTTGTACAAAGGATCGAAGTCCGAAGAGTTTTTGGCAGGCAATTTGCTATTGTCATTAAAATGTATATTGCTTCGAATTTGGTCAAAACGATTTCTCGACATTGTGTCTTGGATGATTTGAAATGCATAATTGCTCCAATAAGAACGGATACTTGGATAGTTAAATACTGACATAAAAATCAGAATGCCAATAAATTGACGCATTTCCAAGTTGTTTGTAGTAAATGTAGTCGCAATGTTTTTTTGGGCGGCATAAATGTTGGTCTGCTGAACGATGTGAGTTATTATTTCGTCATTTAGAAAATATTCAAAACATTTATATGGTGTGTCGAAACTTTTAAATTCTTCCAGATCGGGATCACAAAATGAGATAGCCGATTTATTTAGCACAAAATTTTTTTGACGTCATAATATCTTTTTGAACGCCTCTGATTTCGGATTTATATCCAGAACTGATCCTACAAATGCACCAGCATCATTTACGTTGTTTTCTGTAGGCTCATTATCAGTGGCATGACTTATATTTTTAGGCTCAATGATAGCAAGCGGACGGCGTTTACGTTTCAGTATCGGAGAATTTTTTGAAGTGTTCGAAGTTGATGGTGATAACATTCAAGCCGTACTGTCATCTAAGCAAATCGCTGACTGAAGTTCTGATTCCGACATACCTACAACCTCGTTCATCCCCATATCGATTTCATTATACTCACAAGGATCTTCATCTAAATCGTCTTCATTTTCTTCTTCATTATCCGTGTCGCCATCAAAATCTATCATATTTAAAACTTTTCTGATGTCATCATCAGATAACGATGATAATTTAAGAGTTTGTTTACGATCCATGGCTAAGGAAAGGTCTTTTAACATAAAACGATTCATATATAATAACTCTCTTTTGAAACTTACTTTGAAATATTTTTTTGACAAGCTATCCCAATACCGCCTGTAGGCGGGTTACCTATGCACACAGCTAAAAAGCTCACAAACACGTTCCTTTTATAATTAAATGACTTTTTGTTAAATAAAGATATGCAGCAACACACAGATAATTTTTTTTTTCACCTACGTTTATTAATAATATTTATTTTAATTATTTGATTTTCGCACTCCGCGCAAAATAATTATTTTTGGTGATTTTCACAAACTTCTGCATTCAAATGACATTGACAACTGACTTTCGTACTAGCGCAAGCTGCAAAAGCACCAATATGAAAATTTGGGATTCCCCAAAACAGATGAAACGAAAAAAAAAGCAAAACCTAATTAGAACCATGATTGACCGTGTACTGAACTTAGACCGCCTAGAGGCGGTCTTGGGAACTAGAGGGTTAATCGATAACTATCGTGGAATTGCAAAATTAAGCGCTTTGCCGAAGCTTTTCGAGGCAATCATTACTTCACAATTATCACATAGTGTTAAATCTTTATTGTCTCCACTCCAACATGGATTCGTTTTTAAAAGAAAATAATAATCAGACTTTTAATCAGAAGCGCCAACTTCAAAGCTTTTGTATTTGTAAAGAAATTAATATATTGCCTACCCTTATCTACGCCCCTTTCTCGAATATCGCCAACTTGGGCACCTCCGTGTTTATGATATCTATCTATTTACCAAAAATGATGGTAATGAAGCATATGGTTTAGGAGTTATCGATGTACATACATTTAAAAAAAAAAATTAAAATAAGACAGAAAAACCGACGAATTTGAGAACCTCCTCCTTTTTTCAGTCAGTTAATAACGCGTCTTTAAAAATAATTGTTTAAAAAATGGATGTAAATTTCAGTACACAACGAGCTGAAAATTTATTTTAAGACTCATTTTTAAAAAAAAATTTGCTATCGGCAAACTCACACAAATCACGATTTTTCCAACTTTTTCTCATAATTTGCACATGTTGAAGCTACAATTTTGCACACTCCGCAGAAGTTACCAGTTTGAAAGCTGCACACAATATCGCATCTTCTAAAGTTAGTGAAAACATTTTTCAAATCGGCAAATGCGTTCAAAAAGTACCTATTTATATGAATTCTTAAGTAACACCGATTATTCAGCTAGTACCAAACATAAAATTACGATCAATGCTGTTTTCAAACGATACTTACACGAATTTGAATTCTAATCAAACAATTTCGTTTCTTGCTTTGGTTACCATAATTTTTTTTTATCCTTTTCGGAAGACAAAAGATGATTTAAATACAAATGATTTAAAACTACAATAAATTTGAAATTTAAAAAAAAAAACACCGCTATTTCATAGGTTTTAGTGTTCACTTCGGTCGGCAGTCCACACTGCCATTTTTTTCATCAAAACCTCTCCACCATGGAAAAGCCTGACTATTGCCAATGTACAATGTAACAATGTATAAAATGAAAAAATTTTAGTTTTGGAACTTTCTATCAATTAATCAATTATTTGATCACTTTTACCATTTTCGAACTATTTAGAAAAAATTGACTTTTTGAGTATATGTTTTGTATATGTCACTATCTACTTTTTATAGTTCAAATTTCACTTTAATCATTGTGGCTAAATATAGGCTTTTATGTTCTTAAAAGTTTAATATACTTCGATCTCTTTAATATCTAAAAATTGGAACAAATTGAATTTCTCCAATCTTTTCGTATTTATTTTTGTACACACTTAAGTTTTGTACACTATTCAACCAACTTTAACCCATTCAAAGGATTATTCTTCACAACACACACCTTCGCACACACCCACTCGAAAGTCTTAAAATAATTTCTATTAAATTTCAGCCTCTTGGCATTTTAATAAATAATTTCTTTGGCCGCAAGCAAGTGATTGTATAGTGAAAAACATCCCCGTCCACATAGACGCTAGAGCAGTTCGAACAAACAAACTTAACTGCTCACGTGCCAAACTTAAGTGTAGCGACCACTTGGCTCAGCCTTTGTTAGTGACACGCGCTAAGCTTCTTTGGGGTATTTTAAACAATTTTATAGCTCTGCACACACCACGCTTCTAACTCTAATAAAAATACCACAGAGGTGTTGATTATGTGTCCAGCATTAAAGTGGTGTTAATAGCGGTTTTGGTCAATATTGTGCAACAGTTTCGGAAACTTATTAATAGTTTAATAGCACATTTAGCCACAAAAAATGGCTAGGAAAAATTTTCTATCCCAGCTCGCACGGCCTGGGTATATTTTTTTTTTTTTTTTTTCTTGAATAGCTAAACCTGCTTTGTGTTGAATTTTATTTAATTGGGTGGGATTTGTTTATGGTACCCACGGGATGCCATTTTAACCCAATAAATTTTGACGGTAGTCATTGAGTTCATTTCTGTGTAAATATGCAAAGTTCCTAGAAGTTTTCTTAATTTGCTCTTTTTGTTGTTTGATTTATTTATGGAAGTAATATTCTTGTATTAATAGTAATATTCAAGTTATATTCTTGATTAGTGCATTTTGAAGCTGACTTTGTTCTTTGAAAATATTTAAAAATTTTCATAGAAATAATACTATTATACTGTTCACTTTCGAAGAAAATAAACCTAGTCTTGAAATTAACCTAATTACAAAGCTTCAAAAGTATCAAACCAACTAATAATAAAGCATAATTTGCAACTATCTAGTTCAAATTCTAAGAAAAATATAGCAGCTCACAAAAACTTGATAGACTTTATACAAGATTATGAACTCCCTAGAATTTTATGCAGCTTATGCTCTTATGGATACGTAAAGTTTTTTGCAAAGGTGGTGTATAATTATAACTTTTAAGATGAAAGGAAAGTAAAGAAGTCTTATCTATAACAGCCCATGTTCAACCCAAAAATAAGTTTAAGTCATACTTGAACCAAAAAAGATATTGTTACCGCCCCAGAAAACTAATGGAATTGATTAAAATACTCTAAATATTGCATAAAATTAACTATAATTTCCTGCTGGGATAACAATAAATCAAGAAAAGATTATTGTTAGTTCCTGATGTTCTTTGAAGGAGCGAAAAAAGCAATCGATCAGCACTTAAAGGCACACCAATAAGTTTTGCAATAATTGGATGACAAAGACAATACAACAAAAGAAACAGACAATACATACACACACACACACACACACACTCATACATAAAAAGCAATGCGTTAGTATCCTTGACAAGGTTAAATGCATAACGAATTTTTGAAGTTGCTTTGATTTGTTTTTCTTTTCCATTTATTCTTGTTATTTTTGAAGGCTTTGTTTTTCCTGTAATTCCCTTAAGTACAAATAACTGCTTGACACACGCTGTATAACTGGAGGCTATAGCTTTGAAAAACATATAAAACACACACACGAACACATACCATACACTGCTACACACAAAAAATTCCTTTGTGTTCAAGTCAGCTTGACAGCAACAACAAAAACAACAACGAAAGCAACATCAACTTAAATTTCAAATCTATTTCTTTATATTTCCAACTTTTTTTCCATTACATGCCGCCAATATAAGATCAACACTCTATGCTGGGCTCGAAAGTTGGCGAAGGCCTGGAAGATGAGGCTGTTGATAGCACTGGCATTTGTGGTGGCGGCATATTACCCCCAGACTCACCCACATTAGCTGTTTGTGCGACACTTTAGACGCATGGCACAAAAACGACCCTTAATAGTCTGATCATAACATGTAACAAGATGTTAGATGGATAGAAACAAAGTATCTAGATATGTGTCTAGAGATACCCGCAGATAGATGATATTTGTTTATGCTTACATAGATATGAAATGCCAACTTATGGCAAACGACGATGAACATTGTTGCTGCTTTGATTGTCATAGTCATTGCGTTGTGAGACGCAAGTTATGCCAATCAAAGTTATGCAAATAAATCTTTTCCATGGAGAATATTTTATTTTAAACGTTAATGGAATATTTTGAATTGGTTTTGTGTTTTATTTATTGAGATATTAAATAATTTTTTTTTGTTAATTAACGAGCTCCCGTCGATGAGTAGAAAATATTAAGAGAAATATGTATTTAATTTTTTTGGTTGGTTTTTACAAAGGTTGTTAAAACAATCAAATGAAAATATTTCAGATAGTGGATTTTTTTTCTGACATGGTGCTTATTGTAAACAAAGTAAGCAAAGTAAACAAAGTAAATAAAGTAAACAAAGTAAACAAAAAAATATTTAAAATAAATTCTTGACGATTTTAATTAATAATAATTCTCTATTCGAAATAGTTCAACTTTGGTTCAAACAATATGCAAATCATAATTGTAAAAAAAAAACAAAACGAAATGGTCACTTCAGCCCTTGAAAGGACTTTGACCGAGCTTCTTATAATAAATTGTGTTGTGTGTGTTGTGAAGTGTTTGAACACAAATGATCGATAGCTGAACCTACAAGCATGATGCTGACTTCAAACAGAAAAATGAATTCAATTCCAAAAACTTTCTGTGTAAGGTGGAGTTCGAACCAGGATTCTCTGGCGTATGGGTCATACACTCAATTCACTGCGCCACGGCCGCCATAATAATTTTTAATGAAAACATAAATCATTCAATTGATATATCCAATTTTTAATTGCAATTGCCGTATATGTATTTTTCCATAAAACACTCCAACAAAATTAATACAATATAGTGCCCTGGGACACTTCAATTACTTAACAAGAGCGTTTATGAAGTCACGAAAATGCATCAATGCTTTTAAGCAAAAACAAAAAAAAATTATGCGCAATTAAAAAAAAAAAGTTTTGTTTTCTATTTTTTAATGCGTTCAATAGCTCTGTGAAAGAGCATTCAACTGCAATTTTAGAAGCCACGGTTGGTGTTACAGCTTGGGCGAAGTTCTAATAATAGATATAGTAAAGATTCAATTTGTAGTAACATAACATTAACATAACATAACATAACATAACATAACATAACATAACATAACATAACATAACATAACATAACATAACATAACATAACATAACATAACATAACATAACATAAAATAAAAAAAATTTCTCTACCATTAAAAAGAATTTGACACGTTTGATAAGTTTTGTACTTCAATAAACAAAAAGTAGGCAGTCCCCCTCAACCAAAGTCAAAACTTAAAGCTTCGGTAATCGGTTGGTAATTGGTTGGTTATCGCTTCGGTAATCGGCTTGTAATCGCTTCAGTAATCGTTTGGTAATCGCTTCGGAAATTGGTAATCGGTTGGTAATCCTTAAGGTAATCGGTATCGGGTTGGTAATCGCTTCGGTAATTGGTTCGGCAATCGGTTGGTAATAGCTTTGGTAACCCGTAATTGGTTTCGTAGTCGGTTGGTAATCACTTCGGTAATTGGTCCGGTAAAAGATTGGTACTCGCTTCGGTAATCAGTAGTCGGTTGATAATCGCTTCGATAATCGGTAATGGGTTGGTAATAGCGTCTGCAATCGGTTGGTTAATGCTTCGATAATCGGTTGGTAATCGCTTCTGTAATTGGTAGTTGGTTGGTTATCGCTTTGGTAATCGGTAATCAGTTGTATTCACTTTGATAATCAGTAATTGGCTTAGTAATCATTTGGTAATCACTTCAGTAGTTGTTAATCGGTTAGGAATCGCTTCGATAATCGCTTCGGTAATCGGTTGATAATCATTACGATAGTAATTGCTTCGGTAATCGGTCTGTTATCACTTCGGTAATCGGTAATTGGTTCGGTAATCTGTTTGTAATCGTTTCGGTAATCAGTAATTGGTTCAGTAATCGGTTGGTAATCGCTTCGGTAATTTGTTCAGTAATCGGTTGGGGATTGCTTTGGCAATCGGTAATTGGTTGGTAATCGCTTCTGTAATCGACAATGTGTTCAGTAATCGGTTGGCAATCGCCCAGGTAATTGGTTCGGTAACCGGTTGGTAATCGCTTCGCTAATCGGCTTGATAATCGGTTCGGTAATCGCTTCAATCTTCGGCTTGGTCGATGCTAGGTACTCTCTAAAAAGGAATGCTGTACAACAAAAATTTCTGTTACGCTAACAGCGTGATGATATCGCGAATCTATAGTTTTGCTCTAGGAAGAGAAAAAAGTTTAAATTGCCGTCATTTAGCGAATTCTTAACCAATTTCAATGTTCATGATTTCACGTTGTGATTTTTCATGTTGTGAAAAAACAAATGTAACTTATAGCACATTATTTGATGCAAATTAATAGAAGCAACAATTTTTTTTTTTTTTTTGATTAAAGAAAAAATACCAAATTTCGTTTCGGTACACGCATTATTCTGTATTTTATTGGATATCTTTTTAATTAGCCTTATTCTTAGTTAAATTCTAACCAAAAAAACTGAATTTTATTTTCCATAAAAATTCAATGACTGTCGGCACAAGAAAATTCACTTCAAAAATACTTCAAAAATAAATAAAAACTACAAAAACAACTTTAAATTCAAAAATAAAAAAAAAAATT
This sequence comes from Coremacera marginata, assembly GCA_914767935.1. Lineage (NCBI taxonomy): Eukaryota > Metazoa > Arthropoda > Insecta > Diptera > Sciomyzidae > Coremacera > Coremacera marginata. The sequence continues at coordinate 163,184,542 of OU612044.1, forward strand.
GTCATGACACTGAGAGGTTAGACCAGGTGCGATAGACTAGCAAAATATCCCCTCTATAAGAATTTATATAAAGTCTGGCCGAGCTTTTTTTCCATTTCGTCACACTGTGATATGGTTTACTGTACGTTTTTTCTACTTAATGAATTTTTTCTATACTTCTTTTTGAAGTATACTTGCACATAAATACGAAACGAACGAACAAAAATGTCCATTTCAGCCTTTAAAACGACTTTGACCGAGCTTTTTATGATCAATTGTGTTGTGCGTGTTGTAAAATGTTTGAACAAAAATGATCGAAAACTGGGCCTACAAGTTTTATGCCGACTCCGAACGGCTTATGTTCTCAAGAAGCTTTTCATGGCAGTTTTTACTTTCTAAATTTTGGCATTATCTGCAGAGAGGTGACGGCCGAACAGAAATTAATTTAAATTAATTCAATTGAAAAAACTTTCTGTGTCAGGTGGGAATTGAACCAGGACTCTCTGGCGCATTGGTAACACACTCTACCCACTATGACACGGCCGCCACGGTCTGCCAGAGCAGACATTACTAATATTAAAACATGAAAATAACAAAAAAATATATTTTATCTGAAATCAAGGTGTATGCAATTTAGTATATTCTTAACTCTTGCCTATTTTAACGTATTATTTAAATAAAAATATACGTGTGATTGTAACGTGACAGTCTAAATTTCTGCTCATATGCTGCTATACTATTGTTTTATTTGATATTTTAAACCTTAAATGACACATTTGTGCAAAAAAACTAAATTCACTAAAAACTAAATAAATGGACTCCTCATAGAATTTCCTAGTCTATACCCTACGAAAATTTAATTTATCCTTTTGTTGGTGCTGAGTCATAAGCAATCAAAAACAAATGGTGCGAATTTGTATTGTGTCATTGAAGGTTTAATGAATGGTACAATGGTCTGAGAAAATCGTGCGAAGCTTTCAATTTATAGTTTCATTTTATAGTTGTACAGGGTCCGCCATCTAACGTTTTTTTTTTTTTCAACTAGTGCTTATTTCGTGAATGGTAACACTAATTTGATAGATAATTAGTTGTATCCTTCCGCTGAACGAATATGGTTGTGTATACGCTTGAGCAACGCTGGGAAATATTGCCTGCGATCGACTTACAGAAGATGCCGATTTTGCCAAAAAAATAATCTTTTCAGATGAAGCTCATTTTGATCTTGGCTGGTATGTAAACAAGCAAAATTGTCGCATTTGGGGCACAGAAAACCCACAGAAAAACATACATTGAAAAGCCGATGCACCCAAAACGAGTCAATGTTTGGTGCGGAATTTGGTCCAGAGGCATAATTGGGCCATTTTTCTTCGAAAATGAGCAAGTAGTGTCAATGTCAATGGCCATCGTTATTGGGCCATGTTGAACGAATTTTTGTTCAGAAAAATTGAAGAGGAGGATATTGGCAACATTTGGTTTCAACAGGACAGCGCTACGTGCCACACAGCCGAAGCTACACTCGATGTTTTGCGCCCTGTTTTTGAAGATCGCACTATCAGCCGCAGAGCTGATGTCGTTTGGCCACCTCGGAGCTGCGATTTGACACCGTTGGACTATTATTTGTGGGGTGCCCTCAAAGATAAGTGTTACGCCGACAAGCCAGAGATAATTGACGCTTTAAAGGACAATATTCGTGAAGCCATTGGTGAAATACAGCTGTACACAATCGATAATGTGCTTAAAAATTGGACCAATCGTGTAGGCTACTGCATGGCCAGCCGAGGCAGCCATTTGAATAAAATTATTTTCCATTATTAACCGGAAGGATTGTACATTCAAATAAAAAAAGAAATTTGAGATAATATTCAATAGTTTTTTTTTTGCATTTTCAAAAAAAAAAAGTTATTTGGCGGACCCTTTATATATGTGTGAATACAGGGAAGCGCCAAAATCATATTGTAGTTTGCCTGTTCCAACGAAATGGCTCGGAATGCCCCACTTACATCTCTTCGAATCATAATGTGCTCTGAAGAAAAGGAAACAAAATTCTGAAGTCTTTTATTAGTTAGGAAGATTATCATTTCATACAATTTTTTGTTATTATTGAGCTGTAATTTAATAAGCATCACTTTTGCTGTGTAACTGTAGCTTAAATAGTGTACCCCCTCCCTCCCCTCCCCCCCACGAAACCAACCACCTAACACCGCGGCTGTATAGTGCAAAGTTTATTTTAATGTTTAAAACAAGTTTTTACATTTGGCAACGTTTCAAAGATATTTAGAAATTAATTGTTGAGTACCATATTCAAACTATTGTTTATCCAAAATCACGCATTATTTAAACACACCGCCAAGCTGCTGCTTTTCTTCGCTATAACAACAGCACTTTGTCGTAGAAAGTTACTCTAGCACAATTTTAATATTCCTCCTTCTAAATGCGTAAGCCACAACAATAACTTGTCCTACACCTAGTAAAATAACCTTGGGTTGGTAACCTTCAACAGAGCTAAGAAAATATTAAAGCTTTTTAAAATAAAAGTGAAAACAGTGAAAATCCTGTTAAACTTGCAATATCAAGAAACTTAACTGCACAAAACAAATAAGGATAATATAAAAAAAAGTGTATGTGTATGCTTGTATCTTATCATATGAATAAAGTGAGTACGTTGAAACAAGCTTGTGTAGGTGAATATCACTAACAATCATCTAGCTAGGATACAGAATAAACTTTAAGGCTTTGTAAATAAAACGAAGAAATCTCTGCAGAAAACTACAGATAAAAGCAATTCAATGCCAAAGTAAAGAAGGACAAAAAGACAAAGGATAAAAGCAAAATACTCAAGTGTAAAGTGTTAATATGTATGTTGTTTGTAGGCATGGTGCTTATATACGGTGTACATAGTATATATTTAAAGATTCAAGTGGGTGTTAAAAAGAAGAAGAAGAAAGTATTTTGACACGGATACAGAATTTTCATAGTTTACTATGACTATGACTCAAGTTAGCTAGTTGATAGTACGCAGAGGCTGGTTATAGGATATAGAGAAAACTGAGTACAAATTTGAACACCTTTTTCAAGAGGTGCTAGGTGTGTATGTCTTAACTTTCCTACCAAGAAATAGTAATTCAATCTAAAACGTGAACTGAGCGTTGAAAAAAGTTATTTCGTGATAGACGCCTCACAGTGAATCGTATAGAGTATGCAAGGTGAACAAAATTAGTTTAAAAATTTTCAAATTTTTTCCACATATTTTTAATGCAATATATTCCAGTAAGTAAATAATCATAAAATCACTTTTCAAAAATTGGTCATGTTGCAGTTAAAAACGTAAAAAACTAGCTGCTTAAACAAAAGTTAAACTAATATTTTTTTTGACTCAACTGCGCTTATTTAAATTAAAGAAAAATAAGACTGTGTTAAAAAAGGTTTTAAAAAAGTTAAGTTAATGACCCGCATTAATAAGACACGACCTAAATGAACATTACACTAAGGCCTAATTGTTCACTTCTGGATATTTCAGCACTATCCAGCAGATAACTTATCCAGGGCATTAAAGCTTACCAGAAGTTAAAATCCCTGGATGTATATACTTTTTTTGCACTTTTTGCATACTTTAGATACCACTTAACAGGTGTGGATATATCAACGACTGGTTAGTGATCCAGTCTAGGCTTGTGCTTAACAGTTCCGTAGCCGGAATTAACATGGAACGATTCTTTCGTACAGAGAAATTAGTTCGCGGTAACATGTCCGCGGAGCCATTTAGTTCGTTTGATCTGTAGTAGAGAAAAATGTGTTTGTGTATTGAATTTAAAATATAATCTGCTAAGGATATGAATATATATTATAAAATCAGGTTTTGAAAAAAGCTATACTCATATGCATGATATAATGAATCCTATTCTACATTCTTTACATATAATTTTTCACTATATATTTTAAATGTTTAAACATGTTCATACGTAGCTTTTCTCTCGGAGCCAAAACATGTCCCGGAGCTATCTGGTTCCGCCAGTTAGCATGTTCAACCAAATAAACGAAGCAATGCACATGACAAGGACGGCGATATATCTTGTAATAGTTGTATTTGTCATTTCTTTCAATTGCTTTTACCAAAGAACTAAAGAAGAGGATATATATATTTTATTTACAACCAACTCGGCTAAGCAGTAACAAGTACGAAAGAGATGTCGGTTCATGCTGTTTATATGAAAAAAAAGATCATTGCAACCGAAACTGTTTGGATATGTTAAGAATGAATCGAAGGAATGATTGTAACTAAGTTCGACTGTGAACATGGTTCCGTGTCTATACATGTTCACAGCGACTCATCTCTAATCCAGTCGGGAGTGATGAACTATTATCAAAAGTTTTTGTTGTTTTTTGTATGGAGACACCCAGAAGGGTGGCAGATACAGGGTAGATGTATTAAGAGAAATGTTAAAGAGCAAAAAATAATAGAACCAGCTCATATATATGAACCCAGGCACTTTTTGAGCGCGCTCAATTTTTTGAGCTAAAAAAAACTGAGCGAAATTAAGAGCCCTGTCTGATCTCTACAGAGGTCGATTCATGGAAGATATAAACTTTTATAAGCATTTCTTGTGTTTTCTGCTTAGGGACGCCCGAAGATAACTTTCTCCAGAAAGGAGAAAGGTGTGTTCAGAAGAAAGGGTAAAAATAATAGGACCAGCTCATATATCGTCGCTGAAGCGACATACTTTCGTGACCCTCAGTTTTTTCGAAATCGAGTTAACACCACCAACGCACTTCTCAAGCTAGGCCTCACCTGCTCTGAAAGTATTATGGTGATAATTGGCACAGGTGAGCGGAAAATATACATTTCTTAATATTGTAACCCACAGAGTGTAGGTAAACAAATTTTGCAAACAGTAGTAACCCATAAATTTTGAAATATTATTTCTAAGAGCAGTTTCACTTTATCAATTTTTAAATCCAGAAGTTGCAACGATGTTTCAAATGTTTCGGTCTCATCAGACGCTTAACTCCTAACCAATATTGCAAAAAAAAAGTTCAGCTCATTAACTACTGCTCAGGCTTGCGAAGTTGTCTATTGTAGTGCCAAACTCTTAGCTTATGTTTTCGATGCGGCTGTCTATTTAATTAGTGTTGTTCATCAACAAATTTTGAGAGATTTTTGGGCAATTGGTTCTCTTCAATTGCAAACAGAGTACATCCGATGAGAAAGGTTGCAACGCTGTGAACATCTTTGCTGATGAATGTAGTGGCCTAAACAAAAACTCAATTGCTGCCCCAACGCAACGAAATCAATTATCGAATAGCTCTACCTTCTCATGGACAAAACGAATGAGACACAGCACGCAGTGCCATTAATTAATTAAGTAATCGGAACATATTAATTTTTATAACTCACTGCACCGGGAAAAAAAATCAACAGGTAAATCATCTAAGTCAGCTTTGGTAAAGAGAATTTTATGGGAATTATAAGCTTATGCTTATTCACCAAAGCAATATATATTGTTTCATACATTGCTTTGAAAGCTCATACTTCGATACCTTGCCAAAAAAAAAAATATTTGATTCACCCAAGCCCAAAATCCAAACATACAAAATTAAAAAACAACGTCATTAGACACACGAGAGAAGGCTAGATTTGATAATTTAATGGTTTTTTTTTTTGTAATGAAACCGCTTTTAAATTCAAAAATAACATAAAATAAATTCAAAAACACACGTTAATATTCACACCAGTAAATTTTATTACATTTCATCAACAAAAAGAAAAGAAACAAAAAATTTCTTTGCCCGCCGTGCGGAGACAAACCTGGAACTTTTGGCGCAGTCCATCGCTCTACCCACTGATCCAAGCAGCCTTGCTAATAATTGCTGACATAACTGCAGCTATGTTAACAGATGCTGTATTAACATATGCAGTATGTCGTAGTATTCTACTGATAGCCAAACAACAAAAATCTTTTAATATATTATTGTGTTATGCTGCAGCATATCTTCAATTGTAATTAATATTGAATAAATCACTCCGCCCAACAAAGGAGTTTAGATCAGTGAGTAGTGTAGTGACTTCAAACACAGTGATATCGGTTGGTGTGGGTTCGAATCTCAACGGCATGCGAAGGTAAGTAAAATTTTTGTATTTAATATTTAATTTAATGTTCTTGTTATAATAGACGTCAAGCAGCAGGAACGCCGAGGAGAAGTAATTAATTTCTAAGAAAAAAACTGTGTTGATAAAAGAAAAATTTTAGTTGTGTTGCCGATTTCAGTCAAGCAAATCTCAGAACGAGAGGCTGCGGCAGCAGCTTCAAAAAAAAGGAAAAAAAAAAACCAAAACCTGAAAAAATTATGTATTTGAAATTCATTTTTTTTTTTTTTTTTTAAATAGTGTATAAAAAATTACCAAATACTTGGTTAATTTATCATCCAAATAAAACATGTCAGGTTAACATCAAGTTAACATGTCAAACTTAGGCGTTTTGATGAAGTACTTGGAAGGCTGAAAACAGCCAAATTCATCTTATACTAGGTTTTTTTCAATTTAACATAAGCTTTTTTCTCGGTGTGCTACATTAGTAAATTTCATATAATAATTCAGTTTATTCGGGATACTATTTAAATCCACAAGTAATAATTTTTTTTAAGAAAAACTGAAAAAATGAGAAAAATAACACAAATTTAAAAAACTTCGCTTAATCAATAAACATTTTTTTTGTCCAAATGAAAGATTAACTTTGCTTATAAAAATCATAATCATTATATTTGAATTTGAATTTGAAGAAGTTTGTTTATTAAAGAACCATTTTCAATTAACGATTTTTAGTATTCAAAAAGTTCCTGATATCCGAAAAAAATACATATTTGAAATTATACCTTGAACGCAAATATTTTTTTTTTTAATTGTAGAAATCATTAGCACAATTATCTTTCCTATCGTCAACTTTCAATGGAGGCACAAAACGCTCGCAACAAGGACATTCATTGATTTAGTAAACACCACACCCAAAAATGTTCTCGTCAAGCAAAAAAAAAAGAATTTATTAATCCACTTCTTTATTTCATTATATTCAGAAAATATATTAAACTAGAATTTACTAAAAAACAATGAAATGAAAGAAACAAATATATCAATTTTTAATAATCGTATCCAGAATATGAAAGAAAAAGAATCAGAAGAAGTAAGCGATTTCTCATAGCATAAAAATGTAGTACTTTTTTTGTGCAGTCAACATTTATTGATTTGTCATCAGAATTAATGAATCATCATTAGAAACGAGAAACCATGATTGTATATCAAATTTTATATATGCTCAACTATATATATATGGATGACCTTTTATGTATTCTTAAAAACAAAAATTAAATTTTTTATAGAAAACTGGATAAAATGTGATTATCTCTACTTTGAATGAGCCAAGGCGAAACTTTTCTGATATTATAATATTATGTATACATGAAGGAGCTTAAAAAAGCCAAAAAAATAATTTTGTTCATCTAGCATACTCTTTACGTTTCACTGTGCGCCCCTTAAAATCAGCAATGTGCTTGTGTGTATGTGTGTGTGTGAGAGAAGATGGTTTTTGCAATGCAAAAATTCCAATTAGAAAATTTTCACAATAGAAAATCGCAGTGCTAAGCAACTTTAGAACAACAAAAAACATTTGTTTTGTTTTGTTTTGTTTTGTTTTAACAAAAACCAAAAATAGTACAAACCCTGGCGCAGATGAAAAAAAACATGTTTCCACACACACACACGCACTCAAATCTATAGGAAAGACAATACTCAACAGCAACTGACTTAAGGAAGCAAAGCTCACATTTATGTTTATTCCCAACATTTTGCACGCAAATTCAAAAAATTCAAAGTGCCATAACTTAATGCACAAATGTAGAAGGATTCAACACAAACATACAATCACATAATGGATTCTGCGTATCCTTGTTGAGACTCAAAACATGCTGTGCTGCTTGCAAAAACTTTATGCTTTGCTGATTTGCTCGTTGTTATTGTATTTTCTTGATAAATAACATTTTTGAATTCAGTAGTAGTTTTTTTTTTTTTTTTTTTTTGACTTGGGAAAAAAAAATTAAATGAAATAGGAAAATTTATATATACCAGCACTTAAATTTCATGAATGCAAACGAATAACCTTCTATCAAATGATTATGAAATCAAATACAACATAGAAACATTATTCCACAATTAACCATATTAATCAGTGTGTGTGTGTGTTGGTGGTTTTTTTTTTTTTTTTGTTATTGATGCGATGTCGATAAACTTAACCTTGAATGTTTTTATTGATGTTCTTATATATCTAGATTGTGTGCTCCCGGCTAACGGTAATAACTTTAAGTACTATTTTTGAGTAGCTATCAAATTTTCTGAAATTTTCCGCCTAATGTGCGGTTAATTTCATAAAAAAAATATTTTTATAATCATTAAAATAATAACAGCAAAATATGAATATGTTTAGTATATTATTTTCATTGAAAACGATTGCGTCTAATTTGTGAATCAAAACAGTGCAAAAAATGCTGATAATGAAAAAATTTACTAGTAATTTATTTTACATTTACATTTAATAATAGTATTTAGATTTCATTTAAAATTTTTTTTTTGTGTGTGTCTATTCCATTACATTACTAGTTTTAGTTTTTATATTAATACATACTATATTATAAAAATACCCTTACACTATACAGCTACTTTTACAAACCTTTTAAAGACAAGTACAAAGACTAAGAATTATATTTATAAGTTCTTTACAGGGTCTTATAAGGCCAATTTGGCATATGGGATATAACGATATATTCCCCTCCAAGGTGTTTTGACGTAGAATTACGTCATTCTCGGAGGTTAGCAGGGTGGTTGATAGCGGTCAGAAATCTTTTTTATGTCACACTTTAAGCCTTTGGTGTGCTAAAAGTACTGAAAGTATAATGTTGATGTAAGCAGTTGTTGGTTTGGTTGATCCTCACTGGGAGATAAATTCATGTTTGAACTCTCTAACTTATATAAATTTTACACACTTACATGATGTGCAAAGCCAATATTTGATGTTTCTGTAATATCAAGGAAAACAACCAAAGCATATCACAACACAAGAAAAAAAGCTACGTTTACTGTGTTTTATTTATTCCTTTATTTATTGTGGCTGTGTTTACAGAGAACCCATTTCAAAAATTAATTCAATCTTTATAGAATTTTTTAACATTTCTTTAAAGGACTTTCCTCAAAAATTTTTAATTAGGTACTATTTTTTCGGAAGGTCATGCTTTTTTATATATAAAAAAAAACATTATTACTGTTTTTTTAGTCCAACAACAAACCATGAAAAATAAAAGAACTCATTACTAAAACATTTTATAAGAGAAATACAATAACGGTAAAAATTTTTTTTCTAATATTTTTCACCATTGTCTTCAAAATAAGAAAGTTACAAAAAATCCCAGACCTCCACAATTGGCCGATAATTGGTGGAATCGCTCATATATTTCATATTATAAATATATTCTATTTATTTAAATTTAAATTTTCAATTTAATTTAGAATATTCTTTAGTTCAGTTCTTTACTGCAGGAAAAAATATTAAATTCATATTATTTCGAAATATTTATTTCCATTTATTAAACATAAGATTAAATTAATTTTATGTTTAATTTCAATTTCAATTTATTAAGCAGAATACGTTAGCATATACAAATAATATTTCTTTAGCATGCTGCACAAAAAAGTTGAATAACAATAAAATTATTAAGAGATATTAAACATTAAATTAAACATTAAATTACAACATTAAATTATTAACTTATAAAACTGAGATGACTTCTTATTTAAGAAAGAATTAAGGTTAAAATTATATACAACAATTGTAAGGAAAAATTAATTCATTGCAACTTAGAGATAACAATACAAAAAATTTTAAATTTAATATTAAAAGATAAAAGCAATCCCACAAAATCATACCATAATTTAACAATATGCACATAATAAAGAAAAGAAGTAGTAGAAATGGAGAAAAGAAGAGAACTATGAGAAATATTCGAAGATTAAACGCTTAAAGGCTCTTTGGTTGGAAGTGACCTTTATGTTATTTGGCAAAGAATTCCACAGTCTAATAGCGCTGACAAAAAATAGCCTGCTAGAATTTTTATAGTAGTAGCTCGGAATCAAGAGGTTCATACTTCTATGCGATCTACAGAACTGAAGTTTTTCATATAGGTAGTGAGGACAACGTGAGTAGATTACTTTGTGTAAAAATCTTCAAAAAATGCTTCAAGATAACGAAATAGGCATCATCCAAGTAGCTTAGTGCGAAAGAACGATGCATGGTCGTATTTCCTCAAGGCATATACATAACGGGAAGCATTATTCAGAGCAACTAGCAATTTGTGGGATGATCGCGAATCAAGATTACAATAAACGACTTCCGAATAAGTGATAATTGGCATCAACAGTTGTAAGACAAGTTTACGTCTCGTTTCAATGGGAACAAACGCTGCAGTCATTCTCAGATTTCTTAGAACATAGTAGATTTTGCTGACGCAGGAATTGATGTGGTCCTCACAGGACAGGGAACTATTTATTTGGAACCCAAGATTGGATGCCTTACTAACAACTTTTAAGTCGACGCCGTTGAGTAGAATTGGCTGAAAGTGCAGCTTTGTGAAGGGTGTTTTAGAGATTGGTAAAACGTAAGATTTAATGGGGTTTAATTTAAGTTTATTTTCTCTAGCCCAATCTGTTATAATATCTAAATCTTCATTAATTCTAGCACACAGATCTTCAATGAGTCCAATAGGTCTTGACAAATACGAGTATAATTGCAGGTCATCAGCGTACGCATACATTGTAACATTATTGCATTTATCGAAAATGTCATTGATGAACATGGAACACAGAAGAGGGCCTAAAACCGAGCCTTGCGGTACTCCAGTAGTAGTGTTCTTAAGTGTACAAAAAATATTTCCTATTTTCACTCTCTGCGTCCTTCCACCTAAATAAGAATTTAAAAGACGAACTGAAGTATCAGAGAAACCAAAATTGAACTTGAGTTTATTGCACAAAATTTCATGGTTCACTGTGTCGAAGGCTTTGGAAAAGTCCAGTAGACAGAGTAACGTCAAGTGTCGCATATCAAAGGGTATTCTTATATCATCCATGACTTTAACGATAGCGAGATAAGAAACATAAAAATTAAGGCGGTCTTCTCATTCAAACCCCGTTTTTTGGACCCTTTTTAAAAAAATTCTTATTTGAAAACGCAAAGAATAATTGAAAACTTTTTTTATTTATTGTATTACAAAAGGTTCAAAGTAAATAAAAAAATTTTTTTTGCCTCGATACGTGGGCTGTTCAAAAAGTAATGAGACTTCAAAGTTGGTGGTGAAAAAAAAAGGTGTCGTCACGGCGGCCACGATTCCGGGTCTCCGGAGCGTCTGAAATGAAAAAAAAAACGGGGTTATAATCAGTATAGATGTAATTCTCGGGTGAACCTCAAGCTTAATTTTGTGATTTTTTTTGACAAAATGGCGGCCATTCAAAAAAAAAAATTTCAATTTCGGGTTTTTTTTTTTGTAGTTTAGTGTAAAAAAAAAATAGTAAAAAATTTTTTAAAATTATGGTCGAGGTTCACCCGAGAATGGTGACAATTTTGCGTCGATTCCACTTTGTTTCATAAAAATCGGTTCAGTTGAACTGGAGATATCATGGCCGCCAGTTCGAAAAACGTGGGTTCGAGATAAACGCGTTTAAAGTTTGAAGTAATTTTTTTATAGCTCATTTTGACGAAGACCTTGCTTCACAAAAAAGGCTGTATCTTCTAAAGTATTTCTAAAAATCCTTTTAGGGGCATATTCACAACTACCCAAGCTATAAATAAATGCAAAAAAAAAGTAAAAAAAAAAAAAGTTGCTCAATGAGAAGACCGCCTTAAGAAAAACAACAAGTCCATCACTAAATATATAAAACAAAAAATTCTACGTACACATTTACGATACTATCGAAACTGTGTCTTTTTTATGAGCTCGGTTTTTTGCTTTACTTAAAAAAACACTTTTGTTTTACTTAAAATTATTTCCTTTTTAATATTTTCTTGATTCGCTGTTTTTATAAGGATTTATATTAATTCAATTTTATATAATACTACTAGTATCGTCTGTTGCCGAAATTCGGCCATATCAAAATTGGTTTTTCTTTTATTTTTTTGCTGAACGCACCAAGCCATAGCGTAAACAGAGGAATTGAGCAAAATAAATAATTATAAATGTTTTTGCATGTTTTATATGAAGCAAGCTGAAGTTTAACAGTTTTTTTTGACGCTGACGCGGTGGCAAATTTATTTTGTTGAGAGAGATATTAAGAGAAAGCACCAACAACAATAATAATGCACAGCTGTATTGAAGTGTCTGCGTCTCTGTGGCATTCAACTCTTGCTCGTGTATGCAACAATGTTTAATATAACTGTGCCGCTATGTATTTTGTTGTTGCTCTCTCATTGTCCCATTGTGAAAAAAGGACTTTTTCATTTGCTTAGTTTTACCTATCTTAATGACAATATAATCGAATAAAAATTATATTGTGCATATCTACTCGAAAATACCTTTCCATTGATATAAGTTTTATGTGAATATGTTGAAGTTAACACAGGTAAAAAAGGCTGACAAACTTTTTTGTTTGCGTATTAATATATAGATTTTCCATTTTTTTTCCACTTACGCTTTGTATACCAGATTTGAACCCATGTCCCAAACGCTCTATAGTCGTGCACGCTATCCACTAGATTATCTGTCTAGGTAAAGCCAACTAATTTATATTTCAATACTTTCCGGCTTAGTTTTTAGATTCTTAACATTCAGATCTGTTATGATTCAGAGTTACTTTTTCAGAGTTTTTTTTATAATTCTTTTATAACGTACAGTATAAAAACACTAACGAGACATGCCAGAATGTCTTTATAATCATTTATAATGAGCTTTAAAAGTACATATTAAAAAGATTTTCTTACATCTTTCTTTCTAAATCTTATATCTGCCCAAGCAAGACCAGATCTATTATAAATACATCGCTGCTTTGTAAGCTAGATTTTGCACTTTTAACTTCAGCTTGTGCTACTAGGCTGTAGTTAATAGCATTAGATTGTGCATTGAATTGAATAGCATTCTATTATTTAATTGAGGGTTTATCTTCATGTCTCTCATTAAAGTATAAACTTTCAAAAAAATATCAAAATATTTGATAAATTTCGAAACATCTATGTAATGTAATGAATAATGTATGGTCTAGATTTTGCACTCTTAACTTCCGCTTGTGCTACTAGGGTGTAGTTAATAGCATTAGATTGTGCATTGAATTGAATAGCATTCTATTATTTAATTGAGGGTTTATCTTCATGTCTCTCATTAAAGTATAAACCTTCAAAAACATATCGAAATATTTGATAAATTTCGAAACATCTATGTAATGTAATGAATAATGTATGGTTTAGTACCCTTAGAAAACCAACATAATCGTCTTCACCAAGAAAAGAGTCAGGAAAATTCTAACTGAACCTACTCTTCTCGGTGAAACTATAAACTCTCAAAAGAAGTTAAATACTTAGGTGTGACGCTTGATGATAAACTCACATGGAACCCACACCTAAGCAACACCGTAAACAAAGCAAGGGCCTCATTATGGGTCAGCAGAAGCTTTGTAGGTTAAAACTGGGACCTAAGTTTCAAACTAGCCATGTGGATGTACACTTCCATCACGAGACCTATCGTCTTATATGCCGCACCAGTATGGTGGAGTAAAACAATCCAAAAAACAGCTCAAGCCAAGCTCAGCAAATTGCAACGACTAGCTTGTGTATGTATCACATGAGCGATGCGTTCTGCTCCAACTGCTGCTTTGGAGATTTTGCTTGGTATACCACCATTACATTTTCTAGTTAAGAAAGAAGCTCTGCTCTTCACAGTCAGGCTCATCATTGACAACAATTTGATTATACCAATTAATACTCACTCAGCGCTGTTAGACGAAATAACCAAGGTCGAGAATCTAAGGTTATTACCCTGCGATCTCTGCCTTCTAAAATTCCACTTCTACAAAAACTTCCAAGTCTCCTTCCCAAACAGAACAACATGGGAAAAAGAGAGGCCACGGTTCACTGGTGACTTTCAAGCCTGGTATACTGAGGGCACAAAGACAGATGAAGGGGTGGGAGCTGGAGTTTTTGGCTTAAGGCAGGGAAAATCTATATATGCCAGCATGGGCACAGATAATTCAGTCTTCCAAGCTGAAGTCCACGCCATTGAGAACTGCCTAAGAGAGTATGTAAACAGTCCCACTAGGAACAAAACCATTTACATTACTCTGATAGTAAAGCAACTCTAGTTGCACTTAGCGCATATAAAATCACGTCAAAACTCGTATGGGATTGCCTACAGCTACTTATCAAGGTTTCTACCCATAACAGATTCCATCTTATTTGGGTACCAGGTCATAGCGGCTATTTTGGCAACGAGATCGCGGACGAACTAGCCAGGAAAGGGGCTGCAAGATCCTTCATAGGCCCAGAACCATTCTGCGGGATACCATGGGGCACTATGCGCCATAACATTAAAATGTGGCTAAACAGAGAGGCACTTCATTACTGGAGGGAAACTGAAGGTAACAGACAGGCTAAAACATGCATGCCAATCACTTCGCTCCAAAGAACTAAACAGTTCCTGACTCTAAGTGGAAGATCTATCAGACTTGTCACAGGTTTCCTAACTGGACATTTTAAGGTAAATAAACACCTATCAACCATGGGTATAGTCCCGGAAGATCTGTGTAGATTATGTAATGAAGATGAAGAAACAGCAGAGCACATCTTATGTCACTGTAACGGTCTAATCAGGACCCGTCTTCGTTATTTAAGTGCATTGTACATAGAACCGCATCTAAAAGCGGATAGTTCACCCAAGGACATCACTCGGTTCCTAACGCACTTAACGATTAAGGATGAACTGTAACTTATAGAGGTTTGTTACAATAGGCACCTTGAGGCCGCAGTAACTAGGTGACTTGCTTCCTCTTCACCAAACTAACTAACTAACTATGGTTTATTGAATTCAATGTATAGTTCATTGAATTCAATGTACAGTTCATTAAATTCAATGTAAAGTTCATTGAATTCAATGTATCAATGTAAAAAATCAATGTAATTGAATGTATGGTTCATAAAATTTAATGTATAGTTAATTGAATTCAATGTATACTTCATTAAATTCAATCTTGGTATACTGGTTTTTCCTGTTCTCAGTCTTATTTGAAATGAAACATTCGACACGTCTTGACATGTGAAAATTTTAAATAAAATAAAATTTTACTGCATACTGTCTGGAATATTAAAAGTGAAAAAATGTTGTGCCTTCAATGCAAAAAATAATAAGTTTTACATTGAATTCAATGAACTATAATTGAATTTAATGAACTATACATTAAATTCAATAAACTAGTCATTGATTTCAATGAATGGTACATTGAATTTAATGAAATATGAGTTTAATAAACTATACATTGCATTTAATGAATTATGTATTGACATCCATGAACTAAACATTGAATTGAATGAACTATGCATTGAATGTAATGAACTATACATATAATTTAATGATCTATACAATGAATTTAATGAAGTATACATTAATTCAATAAACTATTCATTGAATTCAATGAATGGTACATTGAATTTAATGAACTATACATTGAGTTCAATAAACTATATATTGAATTTAATGAATTATGTATTGAGTTCAATGAACTATACATTGAATTTAATGAACTATGCATTTAATTAAATGAACTATACATTTAATTTAATGATCTATACAATGAATTTAATGAACTATACATTAAATTCAATAAACTATTCATTGAATTCAATGAATGGTACATTGAATTTAATGAACTATACATTGAGTTCAATAAACTATACATTGAATTTGATGAACTATGCATAGAATTCAATAAAATATACAGTCAGTTCAATGACCTATACAATGAATTTAATGAACTATACATTAAATGCAATAAACTATATTTCATTGTATTCAATGTAGAGTTCATTAAATTCAGTTTATAGTTCATTGCATTCAATATAAAGTTCATTGAATTTAATGTAAAGTTAAATCAATATTTCAAAATCAAGATAAATTGAATAAACTATGCATAAAAGTATGAACAAACTTCATTTAAACCAATAAACATAGTTCATTGAACCAATTTTAAAGAATAATTTATTCAAATCAAAGCATTTTTTCATTAATATAATGTACCTTTTTGTTTCAGTATATAACATTCTCTTTTCTACTGCTGGTTTTACCTTTCTGAAGTTTATCGAGATGTTGGGTGTCACATTGAAATATCTATTGATTGCATCTTTTTTTACACTTAATTCCGACCACATCAAATTTTCGTCTCCAAATTAATATGTGCTGCACAATATTATACAGCTTTATATGCGGCTTAGGGTTAGTTTTTCCTTTACATTCATATCTAAGTGCTTCACTTTATTGTAGATTGCTTTCTTGTTTTGCTTTTGATAAACTCAAGCACCACCGTTGAGCCTTAAACGATCAAAAATAAACCGTAAACTATACCAAATATCAACAACAAACAGCACGGACTGTTTCTTCAGTTGAAACATTTTCTATTTTCGTTTTGTCCATTAGAGCTGTTGTTTTTTTTTTTTTTTTTCTTGTTTTCTTTCTTTCTTTTATCACACGTCTACATCTCAATGGCAGCAAACTTTATCTGCTGGCCAACGTATTCTGTCCTGTGTGTGATTTCATGAAGAGCATGACCACAATATAAACACATCCGGAATAACCCGGGATATGATTGTTGGGTGAAAAACTCAATATTAAATGGTTTCTCATTCATATGCAATGCATAGACATAAAAGTGTAGGTTTCCAATAGCAGGTCTAAAAAAGTCACATACACAAAGCTAAACACACACACAGTTACACATCACTTTACCGTTTCTTGGGTTTGCTTGGCTGTGCTTTCTTTTGTGTTCTGCCTTTGCTTGCTTTATGCTTTTTATGCCTTGCCAGCCAAGGGATATTGTTACCATTTTTATGCTGAACTATGACCTGAAGCAATATTGTTTATCTTATGGCTTAAAGATGTGTACGTTTGTTGATAGAATGGTTGTTGTTGCTGATATTGTGAAAAGTGTTGGTTTATGGCGGAAGAGAGTGGAAAGTGGTGCTTGCTTTTATGGATGTTATACAGTGTTGCTTAGAGTGGAATTTAAATTAAAAACTGCATAAATGTGGTTACGTTATGTAATAAAAAAAATGAAATTTCTATGATATATGAAGTGTATTAAGATTTGGCTACTATGTAGCTGGCCATTAATACGTATGTTGCCAGCATATAAATCTAAAATCTGTGCAGTTTTTTAAAGATTTTTTTTTCATGGGAGAATCTACTGATAAATGCTTCTAAAAACCTACAGTTTTAAAAAATATTAAAAAGTGCAGAAATGGAATGCATGCAGCTCAGTTTATAATGAAGTTAACTTTTGTAGTCGAAGAAACCAAGTCAAAAATATGAGAATTTTTGATGTGCAAAAAAGTTGACTGCACTATTTTTGATTTATTTAATAAAATATGTTTAGCATTGTGCGAGATGTATGCACAAATTTAAATGATGGCATTTCTTTTATAATGTTATATATAATGTTATGGTTTTTGAAGTAGTGCTATTTTAGGTTAAGGTAAGCTCTACCATAAAAATTACTAGAAATTTAGAACTTGTGCTGTGATGCTTTCACATTGTGCTACGATGTGCTGTAAAGAGTTTTACAAAATGTTCACTCTCTGAAAATTTTTCAGTAAATACCTGGCTCGTTAAATTTTTTCCAATATTAGAAAATTATTATCTGATGTGCTCAAAATGTGCTGCAATGTGTAGTAAAGCGTTTTAGTAAATTTCAGATAAATCTTTATTTCTTTGAACTTTCTTTAAAATTTGGAAATTTTGACATTATGTGCTCGAGTTGTGCTCAAATATGACAAAAAAAGTCTTACAAAAATTTCAATTAACTGCCAGTTTTTAAGTAAATGCCTGCTTTTTTAAATTTTTTTCGAAATTTGAAAATTGTTCTGTGCTGTGCTTAAAATGTGCTGCAATGTGCCGCAAAGTACTCATTTATTTACTTATTTTTTTATTCTAAATTCCGAAGTTTTGCCATGATATGCTGTAAATATATTTTAAAAATTCACAAATTTACAAATCTAAGGAACTTAATCGGCTTTTTCAAAATGAATATTAAATCTCTAAAGCGTGAACTGTTCGGTTATTTAAGATACATACTAGCTTATGCTACTTAAAAATAAACTTTGAACAAAAATGTTAATGCATAATATTTAAATCAAGACTTATGATAAGAGTCATTTATGAAAGAAATTCATCTCAAAAAAATTTCGTAATCGACTTCAATATCTGTTGAAGTAACAACAAAATCCTCATCTAATATCTTCAGCAAAACTAAGCAGTTCATTGCTCTAAAGAATCCTGCCACGGAATCCTGCTAAGAATTTTCAAATACTTTTATGATAATTTCCTTAGATATATATCATAACAGCACATTGCAGCACAACTTGAGTTAATCAAAGCACATTTGGATGAATTTCAGAAAAAAATCAAATTAAGTTTTTTCTAAACAATTCTTGTATATGTAAATTCAAATTTTTTTAAAACTGTTTACGGCACATCGCAGCACAAATTAAGCACATAATAACACAATTTTCATAAGCAAAAATTAAATAAAAACAGTTGATACTTTCTTTTAAGCTTCGCATAAATGAAAATGTTTTAAGACTTTCTGTGGCACAGCACAGCACAACCAGAAAGCATCACAGCACAATTGCTAAATTTCTAAAAAAAACTAATGTTGGAAGTACGTCACACAGTGCACGGACTTGAAAAAATTTTTTTATTTTATTTATTTATTTATTTATTTTAATTCTTTCGAAAAACCGGCACAACAAAGTTTAAAAACCTTATAAGCAGTACCGGCAGTATATAGCATAAAGCATCGATTTGGTATATGACTTATGATAACAATTAACATTTATAATTATAATTTAAAAAAAAAATTTAATATAAATAAAGAAATTTAAGTAAAATAGAATTTAACATTTCAAATTTAACATTAAAAAAAAATATATATATATAGCAACCATTTAACTATTAAACTATTAAACTATTACAGCGAAGAAAAGAGTAAAGCTAATTTTGTTTTGAATTGCACAGCGTTACTACACGATCTTAAACTATTAGGAAGTGCATTCCAAAGACGAACAGAGTGTACAAAAAACTGCCTTTCCGAAGTTAAACAAGAAACTCATATACAGTTAATCATGTTAGTTCGAGTGGACCGTTACAGATATTCTTATGCAACAATATAAGAGTGCGATAGTTCAGCAAGTTTTCAAAAGTGAAGCCATGGATCTTTTTTGAGTATTCTGAAACATGGTCATTTCTTTTCAACCCAAACACATAACGAGCAATATTATTAAAAAGTACGTTTAGTTTAGTTTTACTTAAACTATCACAGTTAGCAAAAATTTCACAGCCGTATAGCATTACTGGGACGAGATATGTTTTTGCAAGTAGCATACGTATATGAAGAGGTGTAAAGTATTGAGTTGTCCAAAGGACGCGAAGCATGCCGTAGACCTTCCCAGCAGTAATACTTATGTGGTTATTCCATGTCAGCGTCCTATTGAAGATTACTCCCAAATTTTTCGCTGTGTCAACATATTCAATATTGCCACCATTTAATGCAAGGTGAGGAGCTGTAGAAATGTCGATAACTTTCTTTGCAATCACTAGACACTTGGACTTTTTAGGATTCAGACTCAGACCATTTTTGAGTGCCCAATCACCAATTTTAGAGAGAATACCATTTAAATAATTTGTGCAGTCATTGAAGTTCTCACGTTTACAGTTTAAATATACCTGAACATCATCTGCATACATATGGATTTTGCAATTTTCTACAACACTAGGTAGTTCCTTGAGGAACACCCCTTTTAGTGCGAAGAAATGATGATGTCATATTATTTGCGAAAACGGCTTGCGATCTTTCTGATAGATATGACGCAATTAGATTAACAGCAGATGATGTGAAATTGAATATTTTAAAAAGTTTGGTCTTCAAAATATCGTGGTCGACTGTGTCGAAAGCCTTTGAGTGGTCCAAGAGAACCAAGAACCCGACTTCATTATTATCTAAACCAGCACGCAAGTCTTCAGATACATCAATGAGGGCGGTAACGCAGCTATGTTTGGCCCTGAAGCCCGATTGTCTATCAGTTATAAGGCCATTTCTGTGCAGGTGAAAGTTAATTTGCTGACTTATTAACAGTTCTAACGCTTTGGATAAAAAAGACAGGATTGCTATTGGGCGGTGCTCATTATTACTTTTAGGTACTGGTATAATTTTAGCTTTCTTCCATTCTTTCGGATAAATTGACATTGTGAGAATGGTATTAAAAATATGAGTTAGGTAAGGAAGTACTTTCGGTAGCAAGATTTTTAGAAAAATTGGATTTATTTCATCAAACCCGATCGCGTTCGATTTGATGGATGAGATACTTCTAAAAACATCCTCCTGACGGACACATGAGAAACTGAAGCTAGATTCGATGTTAAAAGAATTGTTGATGTCATTATAAACGTTATGACTAATCGAAGGCATTGGAATATCAACAAATTGTTTATTTATATCATCAACGTCCACATTATCACAGAATCCTATAGTTTTTTGACTCAGACCAATATTTCTTATCTCACGCCACTTCTGCTTGCTGTTGGCAATGGAGCCAAACCTATCACCATAGTAATTCCTTTTTGCAGCTTTCACTTCCTTAACTGCTCTCAAACGGAGAATTTTAAACTCTTCATACAATGCTTGCGTTTTGAAACGTTTCCATCGATTGTACGCATTATTGCGCACTAAAATATGTTTTTCAATTGTTCTGTTGAACCAAGGTCGTTTTTTATGACTGGCTACTTTATGCTTAAGTGGGACAAACTCATTATATAATTTATTGACATTGCCATGAAAAAACTCAACTTGATCATCAACTGAGTTCATATGGAAAATTATGTTTCACTTACACAAACAGCATCCACGCCAGATCCCTCAAACACGTATCGCAACTCATCTATTTTATTAACTAAGCTTTGAGCATTTAGGTGGTAAATTTTAAATTTTAAGTCCAGATCTTTGTTTAGAGAGTATTCTTATCATATTATAGCTGTTGTCTTTGGAATGAATAATTTCAGAACTCAACATAATTAATGAGTCTAGAAAAAAGAATTAAAAGTAACGCGTGCGTAATGACTAAAGCAGTTTTCTTCACTGCTGTAACGTATAAAGATATTAAATTAAAATTATTATAAGTTATAATATTAACTCGTGAAGTCACGAAAATAATTAGTTCTATTTGCTATACCAGGATCAACGGGATCATGGCCGGTATTGAGACTTTCAATAATTGCTTCCAATTTTGCCAGTGTCTCAACAGATGTAGCGCTATCATTACTCCGTAGTTTTATGTGCGTAATTCCTCGACGAGTAAAAGCGGCAGATAGAAATTGTTGCTTTTTGTATCGGAGTGCACGCTGTAGAATAGCAGAGTTCGCTCTCGTCAAGCCTTCATTTACATAAATGGGTTTATTAGACTGGAAACCCGCATGTTGTAAGCGAAGCAAGTCATTATTTTCACGCCGAAATTTTGCAACAGAGCTTAAGACAAAGTTTCTATCAAAAGGCGTTTCGAATTTGGCTATTATAGTTGAATCTTTGTTGTTATTTTGATAGGTCGCTTTCTGATTGAGCCGGAACAAAGTCTTGACGTTAGGAAGTTTTATATTTATGGTGGCACAGATATTATTTAATATATCCATCAGGTTTTCGCCTTCAGAAAATGGAACTCCATTCAGACGCAAATCACAGGCAACGGCTGTATTATCGTGTCTAGCGAGTTGAGATTTTAACTCATCCACCTCCTTTTTTAAATTTCCAACCTCACCCACTTTGTCAGGTGAAACCTCTCCAGCAGCAGCACACTGTTGTTCAACAAGCCCCCTTAATTCATTAAGCTCACTTTGGAAAGTGCTCATATCCGCTTTAAGCGTGCCTACCTCAAGAGCAATATCTTCTAGTTGTGTTACTCTACTAGCAACTGACTGTAGAACGCTATGTATTTCAGCAACGTTTTGACGTAACTCAGCCAGAACTCTCTGCTCACTCTCATGTATTGCATTGGTGAGCCCATCTTTAATTTGAGAAGTGATCTGCTCACTAAGCTTTGAAAGGCGTAGTTCAAACCTTTCGCTCTGTTTCTCAAACTTCTGTTCAATAAGAGCAAGCAGCGTCGAAGTCGTAGGTTTCTCACTGACATTTTTAGTGCATGCACTCACTATAGGCGCAGAAACATTGGCAGTCACTGTAGAGCCTGTCGGAATAGAACATGAATCTAACGAGTTCGCACTTGTCTCAATTGGTGGTGAGTGGACAAGCGATTCCCGACGAGCCGATAGACATTTTGCACATTTGTAATGCTGTTTATTATTTTTCATGAACTCAAGGTCCACTTTCTGTATGCCCACACAGTGGCAGTGGAAATATTCATTACAAGTGACACATTTAACTTTTATATCATCTTGCAAATTACGTTCAACCCTTCCTAGGCAAACACAAGGCATTTTCTCAACTGTACGACTATTAGTCGATACGTTTCGTTGTCGCAAATTAAGTACAGTGGCTGTTTTTAATTTGTACTATGTGGCAGCACTGTATCAGTAATAGTTTGACAGTTCACAGCTGATCGCTTATCTCTTGTGTTAATCAGTTCTGGCGCAAAATTACAACAATTGCAAAAAAAATTGCAAATTGCTAGTTATTTTCTTAATTTAAAATCAACTCACACCGATTTAGAACGCATTCAAGTTCCAGCAAACCAGGAAATAAGCACGGCCTCAAGCAGATGTTTCCAGGACAAAAAGCAGTAGGCACCAGTCCAGCAAGCAGCAACAGAGACAGCACTCCACAGATTCGGGCAAAGCAGCCAGCAGCAAGCAGTCAGGGAGATTTAAGTTTTTTATTTATATTTGTGTAAAAATCAATTGTTCAGAATTGATATTTTTATAGTTAATAATTATTGTGTTCACTTTATCATTAAACACTTTTACACATTTTACAAGTTATCTTTTAGAAGTCTTTTTTAATTTTTTATTAGGACGCAAAGATTTCGTGTCCGCACAGTTTGACAGTTCGCTTGACCTCCTTGATTTTCAGTGGTAAATTGAACTCAAAAATTATGGTAGATTGAAATAATATGTGGCAGATTTGATATTTCATATAAGAACTATATATGTATTTAATTAAAAAAAAATGTACATAACACAGTTTACAATAACAAATATAGTATATCTTCAATATTTGGAACAAATCTAGTTTAATGAACCCGCTTAAATTTCAGAAAGTTGTTTGGTACAAGGCATGAATGTATTTTAATTGTATCATTCGTACAAGGTAGCATTTTTTTTGTAGATTATAATGGTATTGAAAAAAGGCTGCTATCCCCCCGGTGTCCCCCCTGTGGCCAAGCAGCCCCTTGAAACTCAGCGGGTTCGTTAATGTTGACTTAAGCCCAAAATTTTTTTTTTTAACTAAAATAGAATAAGAACGAACAATTTTTCAGTCAATAAAAGAAAAAAAAAATCAATATGGAACAAATCTTGTTTAGAGGCAGCAGCCTAATTTTGTTATAAATATGTGTTTTTACCCCTTTAAGGCCCAATTTATTCACAGTTCGGTAAAAGTTACCGTCCCGGTAAATACACAATACATACGGAAATAGAGGTAGAATTTTCTGGCAAGTTGTGAGTTTACCGGGACGGTAACTTTCATCGGACTATGAGGAAATAAATTTATCTAAAAATGCCAATACCAAAAACATATTTCCTAATCCTCCATCTCAAGTATAAAAAGGCTTTTTCTAACGGTGGAAAATCAACTTTACTCTATACGCCATTTCAAACGTATTTTGATGTGAACCCATACACTTTGAGCAAAGTAGTATTAATAAAAAATTTCACACACTTAAAATTTTTGGTCAACAGCAGTATACACATTTACAAAAACAAAGAAAGAAAAGGAAATCCGTAAAACTTTTTAACAAAAATCATTAAACATTTTTTTATTTAAAAAAAACCAAAAAAAAATCTCTTTTTGTTAATTAATTACAATAACTTTTATGTTATGTGTTTTATAACTCTAATCATTTTTCAATTACTAAGAATTCTGCTTTTTGAGCTCTAGGTCTATGCTGCTTTCTGAAGAAAACAACTAACAACACCCTGTATAATGTATTATGTATAAGTAAACTTATAACTAAACCGAGGCTCTAAAGTAGGCTTAGTATAAAAATAAGTAAGAAGTTTTCTGGACTCCCGCCCTTCCCGAAAACGTTTTCTCACTCTTAATATTTTCTTACACCTGATTTACAAATTGCTTTAAAATTCAGCACCCGCACAACCAGGGTTAGAAGGGTGTATTTGAATATTCTTGACAAGATGTTTTGTTAATAATAATAATGACAATAAAGTCAATCAAGCTATGTACGCAAATACTTCGGCATTCTTAACATAACTCTTATTTTCAACATGATCTACTTTTCCACTTCTTTCAGAATTAAAAATAAAAAAAAAAACACAAAATAGTTAATAAAAAAATAATAACTAGTCACAACTATGTTAGCTAAATGTACGTTGAGCAAAGTGGTTTTCGTTAATCAAGAAAAAAACTTTGTACTGAAATTTTGCTCTATACGCCATTGAGTGGGGCGTATGGAGCAATAGGTCACCAAAAATGTCTGTTTAAGCGGATGTAGATAAAAATGGACACGAAATATCTCAGTTTCTAGAAGCGATAGCCAAAAACGGATTGCAGATTTGAAAAATTTCGAATCTAAAACCCGGGATTTTACCATTAACTCAAAATTGTCAAAATGGCGCATGAAGCACATGAACCCCCGGACGATGATATGTCAAAATCTAATGATATTCAGAATAAAGCTTTCTAGTAATGTGTTTATTAAAAGTATTTCATAGAGAACAATTTCATCAAAAAAATTTTATGAAGGTGGAATAGTGGTAGATTTTAAGTAAAAGTGGTAAAAGAGGTAGATACTAAAATTCTGAAAAAATGTGGTAAATCTGCCACAATAGTGGTAAAGTCCGTGCCCTGACTTCACTCCAAAAAAAGAATCCCTTCATGAAAATTATGAAAAAAATGTATTTTAATTTTTTTTTTTGGGAGCAGCACATATGTTAATTGTACACATCGGAGACATTGCAGATAATATAGTTCTTTTTTTAGAAGAAAGCCAAAATTAGCCAACTAGATTTATACTCATGATCTATTAAACTAATCGTCGCAAGGAAAGTTGAAATTCAGACCATAAAAACTATGATGCTTGCAAAATTTTTTTACATATTTAAATACTATACTATTAACAAAAAATTGAAATCCTTGAAAGGTCATTGCTCGGCTGTACCTAACCCACAAAAAAAAAAAAAAAAATAGAATAAATAAAACTATGAATAATGTAAATTAATAAAGCGAGTCTATCGTTAAAACTGAAAACACGTGCAGCACTTAAGTAATATTAAGTCATAATTCAACTCTTATTATGTTCTTATCCATTGTTATAACGCAAACTCAAGTATAAGTTAACGATTAGTATATCAGAAGCTACAAAAAACCTTACTACCTTCGAATTTCATTCTTTTTTTTTTTTTTTTGATGGATGAGGCGTGTCTCATCAAATTCATTAATTTTTCATTGCTTTTGTTGTGAGAATGTAGCTAATATTATGCTTAGCTATAAAAAGAGGCAATAAAAAAATATTATGCCAAATAAACGACGGAATTAATTCCGGCACTACAGGTGGCGCAAATGTAACATTTCTATAATTTTCTGATACTTTGTTCCCCTTTCTTAATTCTGGCTTTACTCGTTAAATAATAGCAAAAATAAGAATGAAACAAAAGCAACAGAATGATACCTATAAAGCATGGAGTAAGTAAGTTAGTAACATGAGTAACCATTAAACGGATATCATTAAATTATTTATGAGCGAATTTCAAGTTCTACAGCATGATATACAAAGCATAAAAAAATATATACCTATAAGAGAAAAAATTCTTTTGAAACATATATGGCTTTAAGGCAAGAGCAATATTTGTATGTTGGTTAATAATAAATATATATGTATGAACATCGACATAGTTACAAGCATTATGCATGTTGTAAATATTATACAAAGAGAGTTCCGAAAAAGCAGCCAAAAATCATTTGAGTGCTTAAGGGGGTCCTCTGGTAATCCGAAAAATTTTTTCGAATTTTTTCATATTTCTATTGCTCAGATACTCAAAAACATTTTCCCAAAAGGATTTTTCAAAATTCGAAATAGTTTAGGAGATACAGGCATTTTTGTGTAGGTATGTTTTCGTCAAAATAACGCATCAGCAAAGTTGTTTATTTGCCTGCAGTCATTAGTCAAAAATTCTGTGGAATTCTTCCAAAATATGTATTGATATTACAAAATATACACACACAGTATGTATACATGCAGTATGTATACATGCATGTTTTGATTTAGGGGTTGAAATGATTTTGAGCCCAGGTGTTCACATGAAAGAAGCAAACGAACGAGATTCAGTTTATTTTCGAACGCTGAAAGCTACGCGTGCGCGATAACTGCTGTTGTAAAATAAAAGAAAAATCGTTTTGTGTTTTTTTTTTGCTATGGATAAAAAAAGCCACCCAAACGCGCCGCGTAAGTACGCGTATCGAACAAAAAAGAGGCATTTCCGTGGAAACCAGCACTCCCAAGTAGAGGACACCGACTTTGCCAGCACATCGGCCAAAAAATTGAAGAAAACGCAAGACAATGAAGTCATCATCGAAAACAACCTCCAGTTCTGTTTCTTGGAATTTTTTTCATTTTTCCAAACGCTTGCTGCTCTGGTTATCTGCGCCCAATGTAAACAAAAAATTCGATTTGGAAAAACATGTATGCGTGGAGTCGGCTTCAAATTGAGTCTGCAGTGCCAATGTAAAGCTACACAGTATATTAATTCTTCGCCGGTGGTCGGTAAATCTTTTGTTGTAAATCGCCGGTTGATATTTGCCATGAGATTGCTTGGAATAGGGAGAGAAGGTATTAATATGTTCTGCGGATTAATGGACATATGCCAAGGATTGTGCCTTGATGCGTACTATGGCACCTTGAAAAACATGCATGTGTCTGCTAAAGCAGTTTACAAGCAGTGCCTGTTGAATGCGGTTAAAGAAGAGCAGGAACAGCAGAAAGAAAAAAATCCTGACTGTGACTCCTCATTGCTGACCGTTTCAGGGGATGGCACCTGGAAAAAACGGGGATTCTCGTCTCTTTTTGGTGTCACTACGCTCGTCGGTAAACATACCAAAAAAGTGGTTGACTCCGTTGTCAAATCAAGCCTTTGCCAGGCATGCAAAATGTGGGGGAAAAAAAATGACTCTGCAGACTTCGAAGAATGGTACGAATCGCACCAGAAAACATGCACAAACAACCACAGTGGGAGTGCGGGCAAGATGGAGGTAGATGCCGTGAAGGAAATGTTTGCCTCATCGATCGAAAAACAGCAAAACCTTCAAGGCCATTATAGACCTGGATCCGTATAACGGCGACCCCGTTGTCACAAAAAAGGAGTGCATCGCTCACGTGCAAAAACGCATGGGCACACGGACTCTGTGGAAAACATGAGAAAAGAAATATGGTCAACATATTATCACAAAAGTTCAAGTGATAGTAATCCACAACATATGTATTGCCCACCTGGTGAGTCCAGCTGGTGCGCCTATCAAAAGTCAGCAGCAGAAGGCTCATTAGCCTCATTTCACCACACGTACGCCCCACTTGATGGAAAGGTTCTGCAAGTAATGAAGCCCATATACGAAGCGTTATCATCCGACGATCTACTCAACCGATGCACTGGAGGTGAAACGCAAAATTGTAACGAATCGTTCAACTCGCTTTTGTGGACCTTTGCGCCGAAACATATCCACTGTGGTGCTACCACAGTCGAAATCGCAAATTTTCTGGCAACCTGCATTTTCAACGAAGGCTTCACAAGTATTTTAAAAATAATGTCAACAATGGGTATTGTCATCGGCCCACAAGCCGAGATGTATGCTGAATCTCGCGACGGAAAACGACTTCAACGCTCAGAGCTAAAAACGTACGCATCATCGAAAGAGGGTCGCACAGCCCGCAGAGCCCAAAAAGCCATGGAAAACTCGTTTTATGAGATGGAGGAAGGCACACTTTATGGGGCTGGAATTGCCGATTAATATTCGTAAGTATTGTATTAAAAAAATATGTGTTAATGTCATTTGTGTGCCTCAAAATTGAAGTCAAAACTTTAAACGCGTTTTTCTCGAAACCATGTTTTTCAAAACTTTGCGCACGATAACTCAAACAGTTTTTGACCGATTTTGATATATGAGGCATGAAACGACGCAGAATTTACGCCGCTATAGCCCCTACCTCAAACTTGCCGAAAAAATAATGTTTACTATTTTTTTTCTACACTAGACTACAAAAAAAAGGTCGAAATTCGATTTTTCATTTTCAAAGTGGCGGCTCCCCCCCTAAAAAAATTTTGATTTTTGTTTCCGAGGTAGGGGCTATAGGGACATTCATTCTAAGTAACTGAATATTTTTTTTTCGTACACTTGGAATCGTGCGCAATTTGGACCCACCTTTTTTCCGGAGAACCTCGTTACCAGGCCGAGAACTTTCTGAACGGTCCATAAATTCACTTTTTCAAACTTTTGTATTTTTTTCAATAAATTAAGTTACCCAAATCAAAAAACGGAACTAAAATATCTTTACTCGTTCTCTTTCCACAATATTTTGAAAAAAGGCTAAAATTTGGCATAGATTACCAGAGGACCCCCTTAAACGAATTTAACTTTGTATTTTAAACTGAAAAAATATGGAATTTTATGATTGCCTCCATTCACATTAAATGCAAGAGAAAAAATTTCATGAATAGCATTAAATTAAGTTTTCATTAATGCTCGTACATAAAGATATATCTTTCATATCTTTTCTATTCTATACAATTTATTGAATATTTTCCCATCTGCCTTTTTCCACCATCCCGCCCGTCTCTATGTGCCATTACTTTTATGCGCTAACATATTTCCGCCTATTCTACAGAACATTTCAATAAAAATTTATCTCATGGAAATATTATACTATAACATTTCTTGCATGTAATGCACAATATTTTCCATCTTTTTGTTGAATTTCTCAGAAAATACTCGTCAGTAGTCATATTTATTGGACTTACTATAAAAAAAAAGAAAAAAAAATAATACAAGTAGGCATATATGTATACTTCAAATATTTTGCTCTTAGTTTGCATGCAATCATTGAGATCATGCTTTTTTTAATACTTTTTTTCATAATACTTCACACTCTTCAAAAGATTAAAATTCTGCTAAACCAAACATGAAAAAAAATGTATGCTTAACACTTGATTTACAATGGATTAGTTGTTAGAGTAATAAACTCATAACCGGAACGTTGTGGGTTCGAGTCATACAGACTTTATTTTTTATTTTTGTTGAAAATATCCTAATATAAGCGCTTATAACAATTTAGTCCCGTGAGGGAACAAAACATAAAAAAAACAAAATGGGCATTTCAGCCCTTGAAAGAACTTTGACCGAGCTTCTAATGATCATTTGTGTTGTGCGTGTTGTGATGTGTTTGAACACAAAATAATCGAGAACTGGACCCACAAGCTTTATGCCGACTTCGAACGGCTTATGTTCTCAAGAAGCTTTTCAAGGCAGTTTTTACTTTCCGAGGTTTGCAATTGTCTGTAGAGAGGAGACGACCAAATAGAAAATTTAATTCAAATCAAAAACATTCAGTCAGATGGGATTGGAACTGGGCTCTATCGCACACAAGCCACGCACCTCAAGCAGTACAACACGGCCGCCACAATAAATCTTATATATAATTTAAACATTTAAATTTAATTTAAACGTTTAAAAAAACTTTAAAAATAATTTCTTTTAATATTTGACGACGATAAATGGTAACAATAAAAGATTTCCAAAAATTTAGTCCAAGATTTTAAACAGTATAGTTAAAGTATGGCTACATATTTAATAGCAGAGCATATTTATTTATTTATATTTTGTTTAAGTCAACAGCACTCAAATAAAGAACAAGAGAATAATGTATTTTTGGTCTTGATTTTTTTTTTTTTATTTGCTTTTTGAATTTTTTTGACAAAAACTTTTTTTGACAAAAGTAATTTTGACTAGTAAGGAATATCTTCAAAAGTTCTAGAAGTGAATTTGAGGCTCTCCGCAAAATCGTCCAAAAAAAAAATAAAAATCACCCAACTTTTTTCCATACGAATCATATGAAAAATCACCCAAAAAAATTGAGTAATTTTGCATTTTTGTTGGGTAAAATTTCGTTTTTTGCTTTTGGGTGAATGTTTGCAATTGTTATTTTTGGGTGATTTTTCTATTTTTTTTTTTTTTTTTTTTTTGTGGGTGATCTTTCGTTTTTAATATTTGACTAAAAATGTCAATCAGTTCTTAAAGACAACAGTATTTAAAGTAAGAACAGCGATTCTTCTTTTGTTTTTCTTGTTATTTCTTGTAATATTGAAGTGATTTTACCCTTGTATGAAATATTTTTATAGATTTTTAAGCATGAGATCATAAAAATTTAAATTGAATTACATTTTTAAATTTAAATAATTGAATTAAAATGGACTTTAAAAAAAAATTAAAAAATGGGCCTTGAAATGCTTATTTCGTACAAAAAAAAAATAAACGAAATGGCCAATTTCAGCCCTTGAAAGGACTTTGACAGAGCTTCTTAAGATCAATTGTGTTGTGCGTGTTGTGAAATGTTTGAGCACAAATGATCGAGAACTGGACCTACATGTTTTACGCACACTCCGAACGGCTTATGTTCTCAAGAAACTTTTCATGGCAGTTTTTACTCTCTGAGGTTTGCCATTGCCTGCAGAGAGTTGACGGCCGAACAGAAAAATTAATTCAATTGCAAAAATTTTCTGTGTCAGATGGAGATTTCGAACCTCGGTTCTCTGTCGTAAGAGTCACACACTCTACCCACTACGCCACGGCCGCCACAAGGGAACACATTTCTCGGTTGGGAACACAATGCAAAAAATGTGCGATTTTTAATTTGTTTTTTTTTTTGGCTCAACTATCGTTTTTGTTTTTGGATCATTTTTCCAAAAATGTTTGGGCGTTTTTTTGTTTTCATCGGTGAAATTCCGTTTTTTCGTTTTCGGCGATATTTCATTAATTTTTGGGTTATTTTTCATCGACGATTGGGTGATTTTGCGGAGAGCCGAATTAGAAGTCTTCAGCCTTCTTTAAAATATCTTAATATATAAAATATCGCTGAAACTGTAATTATTGTTTGAGACCAGCCTGAAAGTATTTGAAAGTATGCACAGAAAATTCATTTGATGCTTATCAGTGGCATGCTTGCCATTTATGTATGTGCATACTTCCAGGCTGAACATTTTTCAGAACAGTTTCAAAAAATAAGAACAGTTCAGTTGAAAATAATGTTTACTATTTTTTTTCTACACTAGACTACAAAAAAAAGGTCGAAATTCGATTTTTCATTTTCAAAGTGGCGGCTCCCCCCCTAAAAAAATTTCGATTTTTGTTTCCGAGGTAGGGGCTATAGGGACATTCATTCTAAGTAACTGAATATTTTTTTTTCGTACACTTGGAATCGTGCGCAATTTGGACCCACCTTTTTTCCGGAGAACCTCGTTACCAGGCCGAGAACTTTCTGAACGGTCCATAAATTCACTTTTTCAAACTTTTGTATTTTTTTCAATAAATTAAGTTACCCAAATCAAAAAACGGAACTAAAATATCTTTACTCGTTCTCTTTCCACAATATTTTGAAAAAAGGCTAAAATTTGGCATAGATTACCAGAGGACCCCCTTAAACGAATTTAACTTTGTATTTTAAACTGAAAAAATATGGAATTTTATGATTGCCTCCATTCACATTAAATGCAAGAGAAAAAATTTCATGAATAGCATTAAATTAAGTTTTCATTAATGCTCGTACATAAAGATATATCTTTCATATCTTTTCTATTCTATACAATTTATTGAATATTTTCCCATCTGCCTTTTTCCACCATCCCGCCCGTCTCTATGTGCCATTACTTTTATGCGCTAACATATTTCCGCCTATTCTACAGAACATTTCAATAAAAATTTATCTCATGGAAATATTATACTATAACATTTCTTGCATGTAATGCACAATATTTTCCATCTTTTTGTTGAATTTCTCAGAAAATACTCGTCAGTAGTCATATTTATTGGACTTACTATAAAAAAAAAGAAAAAAAAATAATACAAGTAGGCATATATGTATACTTCAAATATTTTGCTCTTAGTTTGCATGCAATCATTGAGATCATGCTTTTTTTAATACTTTTTTTCATAATACTTCACACTCTTCAAAAGATTAAAATTCTGCTAAACCAAACATGAAAAAAAATGTATGCTTAACACTTGATTTACAATGGATTAGTTGTTAGAGTAATAAACTCATAACCGGAACGTTGTGGGTTCGAGTCATACAGACTTTATTTTTTATTTTTGTTGAAAATATCCTAATATAAGCGCTTATAACAATTTAGTCCCGTGAGGGAACAAAACATAAAAAAAACAAAATGGGCATTTCAGCCCTTGAAAGAACTTTGACCGAGCTTCTAATGATCATTTGTGTTGTGCGTGTTGTGATGTGTTTGAACACAAAATAATCGAGAACTGGACCCACAAGCTTTATGCCGACTTCGAACGGCTTATGTTCTCAAGAAGCTTTTCAAGGCAGTTTTTACTTTCCGAGGTTTGCAATTGTCTGTAGAGAGGAGACGACCAAATAGAAAATTTAATTCAAATCAAAAACATTCAGTCAGATGGGATTGGAACTGGGCTCTATCGCACACAAGCCACGCACCTCAAGCAGTACAACACGGCCGCCACAATAAATCTTATATATAATTTAAACATTTAAATTTAATTTAAACGTTTAAAAAAACTTTAAAAATAATTTCTTTTAATATTTGACGACGATAAATGGTAACAATAAAAGATTTCCAAAAATTTAGTCCAAGATTTTAAACAGTATAGTTAAAGTATGGCTACATATTTAATAGCAGAGCATATTTATTTATTTATATTTTGTTTAAGTCAACAGCACTCAAATAAAGAACAAGAGAATAATGTATTTTTGGTCTTGATTTTTTTTTTTTTATTTGCTTTTTGAATTTTTTTGACAAAAACTTTTTTTGACAAAAGTAATTTTGACTAGTAAGGAATATCTTCAAAAGTTCTAGAAGTGAATTTGAGGCTCTCCGCAAAATCGTCCAAAAAAAAAATAAAAATCACCCAACTTTTTTCCATACGAATCATATGAAAAATCACCCAAAAAAATTGAGTAATTTTGCATTTTTGTTGGGTAAAATTTCGTTTTTTGCTTTTGGGTGAATGTTTGCAATTGTTATTTTTGGGTGATTTTTCTATTTTTTTTTTTTTTTTTTTTTTGTGGGTGATCTTTCGTTTTTAATATTTGACTAAAAATGTCAATCAGTTCTTAAAGACAACAGTATTTAAAGTAAGAACAGCGATTCTTCTTTTGTTTTTCTTGTTATTTCTTGTAATATTGAAGTGATTTTACCCTTGTATGAAATATTTTTATAGATTTTTAAGCATGAGATCATAAAAATTTAAATTGAATTACATTTTTAAATTTAAATAATTGAATTAAAATGGACTTTAAAAAAAAATTAAAAAATGGGCCTTGAAATGCTTATTTCGTACAAAAAAAAAATAAACGAAATGGCCAATTTCAGCCCTTGAAAGGACTTTGACAGAGCTTCTTAAGATCAATTGTGTTGTGCGTGTTGTGAAATGTTTGAGCACAAATGATCGAGAACTGGACCTACATGTTTTACGCACACTCCGAACGGCTTATGTTCTCAAGAAACTTTTCATGGCAGTTTTTACTCTCTGAGGTTTGCCATTGCCTGCAGAGAGTTGACGGCCGAACAGAAAAATTAATTCAATTGCAAAAATTTTCTGTGTCAGATGGAGATTTCGAACCTCGGTTCTCTGTCGTAAGAGTCACACACTCTACCCACTACGCCACGGCCGCCACAAGGGAACACATTTCTCGGTTGGGAACACAATGCAAAAAATGTGCGATTTTTAATTTGTTTTTTTTTTTGGCTCAACTATCGTTTTTGTTTTTGGATCATTTTTCCAAAAATGTTTGGGCGTTTTTTTGTTTTCATCGGTGAAATTCCGTTTTTTCGTTTTCGGCGATATTTCATTAATTTTTGGGTTATTTTTCATCGACGATTGGGTGATTTTGCGGAGAGCCGAATTAGAAGTCTTCAGCCTTCTTTAAAATATCTTAATATATAAAATATCGCTGAAACTGTAATTATTGTTTGAGACCAGCCTGAAAGTATTTGAAAGTATGCACAGAAAATTCATTTGATGCTTATCAGTGGCATGCTTGCCATTTATGTATGTGCATACTTCCAGGCTGAACATTTTTCAGAACAGTTTCAAAAAATAAGAACAGTTCAGTTGAAAATAATGTTTACTATTTTTTTTCTACACTAGACTACAAAAAAAAGGTCGAAATTCGATTTTTCATTTTCAAAGTGGCG
Organism: Coremacera marginata; assembly: GCA_914767935.1. Lineage (NCBI taxonomy): Eukaryota > Metazoa > Arthropoda > Insecta > Diptera > Sciomyzidae > Coremacera > Coremacera marginata. The sequence continues at coordinate 163,219,402 of OU612044.1, forward strand.
GCTCCCCCCCTAAAAAAATTTCGATTTTTGTTTCCGAGGTAGGGGCTATAGGGACATTCATTCTAAGTAACTGAATATTTTTTTTTCGTACACTTGGAATCGTGCGCAATTTGGACCCACCTTTTTTCCGGAGAACCTCGTTACCAGGCCGAGAACTTTCTGAACGGTCCATAAATTCACTTTTTCAAACTTTTGTATTTTTTTCAATAAATTAAGTTACCCAAATCAAAAAACGGAACTAAAATATCTTTACTCGTTCTCTTTCCACAATATTTTGAAAAAAGGCTAAAATTTGGCATAGATTACCAGAGGACCCCCTTAAACGAATTTAACTTTGTATTTTAAACTGAAAAAATATGGAATTTTATGATTGCCTCCATTCACATTAAATGCAAGAGAAAAAATTTCATGAATAGCATTAAATTAAGTTTTCATTAATGCTCGTACATAAAGATATATCTTTCATATCTTTTCTATTCTATACAATTTATTGAATATTTTCCCATCTGCCTTTTTCCACCATCCCGCCCGTCTCTATGTGCCATTACTTTTATGCGCTAACATATTTCCGCCTATTCTACAGAACATTTCAATAAAAATTTATCTCATGGAAATATTATACTATAACATTTCTTGCATGTAATGCACAATATTTTCCATCTTTTTGTTGAATTTCTCAGAAAATACTCGTCAGTAGTCATATTTATTGGACTTACTATAAAAAAAAAGAAAAAAAAATAATACAAGTAGGCATATATGTATACTTCAAATATTTTGCTCTTAGTTTGCATGCAATCATTGAGATCATGCTTTTTTTAATACTTTTTTTCATAATACTTCACACTCTTCAAAAGATTAAAATTCTGCTAAACCAAACATGAAAAAAAATGTATGCTTAACACTTGATTTACAATGGATTAGTTGTTAGAGTAATAAACTCATAACCGGAACGTTGTGGGTTCGAGTCATACAGACTTTATTTTTTATTTTTGTTGAAAATATCCTAATATAAGCGCTTATAACAATTTAGTCCCGTGAGGGAACAAAACATAAAAAAAACAAAATGGGCATTTCAGCCCTTGAAAGAACTTTGACCGAGCTTCTAATGATCATTTGTGTTGTGCGTGTTGTGATGTGTTTGAACACAAAATAATCGAGAACTGGACCCACAAGCTTTATGCCGACTTCGAACGGCTTATGTTCTCAAGAAGCTTTTCAAGGCAGTTTTTACTTTCCGAGGTTTGCAATTGTCTGTAGAGAGGAGACGACCAAATAGAAAATTTAATTCAAATCAAAAACATTCAGTCAGATGGGATTGGAACTGGGCTCTATCGCACACAAGCCACGCACCTCAAGCAGTACAACACGGCCGCCACAATAAATCTTATATATAATTTAAACATTTAAATTTAATTTAAACGTTTAAAAAAACTTTAAAAATAATTTCTTTTAATATTTGACGACGATAAATGGTAACAATAAAAGATTTCCAAAAATTTAGTCCAAGATTTTAAACAGTATAGTTAAAGTATGGCTACATATTTAATAGCAGAGCATATTTATTTATTTATATTTTGTTTAAGTCAACAGCACTCAAATAAAGAACAAGAGAATAATGTATTTTTGGTCTTGATTTTTTTTTTTTTATTTGCTTTTTGAATTTTTTTGACAAAAACTTTTTTTGACAAAAGTAATTTTGACTAGTAAGGAATATCTTCAAAAGTTCTAGAAGTGAATTTGAGGCTCTCCGCAAAATCGTCCAAAAAAAAAATAAAAATCACCCAACTTTTTTCCATACGAATCATATGAAAAATCACCCAAAAAAATTGAGTAATTTTGCATTTTTGTTGGGTAAAATTTCGTTTTTTGCTTTTGGGTGAATGTTTGCAATTGTTATTTTTGGGTGATTTTTCTATTTTTTTTTTTTTTTTTTTTTTGTGGGTGATCTTTCGTTTTTTATTTTTGACTAAAAATGTCAATCAGTTCTTAAAGACAACAGTATTTAAAGTAAGAACAGCGATTCTTCTTTTGTTTTTCTTGTTATTTCTTGTAATATTGAAGTGATTTTACCCTTGTATGAAATATTTTTATAGATTTTTAAGCATGAGATCATAAAAATTTAAATTGAATTACATTTTTAAATTTAACTAATTGAATTAAAATGGACTTTAAAAAAAAATTAAAAAATGGGCCTTGAAATGCTTATTTCGTACAAAAAAAAAATAAACGAAATGGCCAATTTCAGCCCTTGAAAGGACTTTGACAGAGCTTCTTAAGATCAATTGTGTTGTGCGTGTTGTGAAATGTTTGAGCACAAATGATCGAGAACTGGACCTACATGTTTTACGCACACTCCGAACGGCTTATGTTCTCAAGAAACTTTTCATGGCAGTTTTTACTCTCTGAGGTTTGCCATTGCCTGCAGAGAGTTGACGGCCGAACAGAAAAATTAATTCAATTGCAAAAATTTTCTGTGTCAGATGGAGATTTCGAACCTCGGTTCTCTGTCGTAAGAGTCACACACTCTACCCACTACGCCACGGCCGCCACAAGGGAACACATTTCTCGGTTGGGAACACAATGCAAAAAATGTGCGATTTTTAATTTGTTTTTTTTTTTGGCTCAACTATCGTTTTTGTTTTTGGATCATTTTTCCAAAAATGTTTGGGCGTTTTTTTGTTTTCATCGGTGAAATTCCGTTTTTTCGTTTTCGGCGATATTTCATTAATTTTTGGGTTATTTTTCATCGACGATTGGGTGATTTTGCGGAGAGCCGAATTAGAAGTCTTCAGCCTTCTTTAAAATATCTTAATATATAAAATATCGCTGAAACTGTAATTATTGTTTGAGACCAGCCTGAAAGTATTTGAAAGTATGCACAGAAAATTCATTTGATGCTTATCAGTGGCATGCTTGCCATTTATGTATGTGCATACTTCCAGGCTGAACATTTTTCAGAACAGTTTCAAAAAATAAGAACAGTTCAGCGTTAATGCTTCCAACCCGTCGTAGGATTTTTATAATAGTTTATGTATAATCTGCAAAAGTATTTGTCATACGTTTAATTTAATTTAATCCAACCCTTTGCTGTCACATGTAGTAGCTCGTTACCCAAGGCTATTTTGTCAATTCACCTTTTGAAATTTTAAGGCCCTGTTTTTTTTTTTATAAATATCTGAAGTTGGATTAATAGATTTGTGTAATAGAAATTTAATTATTATTGTGGTAAGCCAAAAAAATTTAATTTCTAGTTTTGAGAGTGATGTTTTGTAGTTGGGGTAACGAGGTTCCCCAGTGTGGCAGCTATGTCACTGGAGCGAGGTCTTGCAGCCAAAGCTAATCACAGCTTATGGTTTTTCTATTTTGGGGACGTCACTTTGTATGGAAGTTAGTTTTCTTGCAATTTTCCCAAGTAGAAACTCAGAGCCAATATTAAAAATGAAAGTAAAATTTTAAGTATAATTAGAACTTTTTTGTATGATTTTAAAAAGTAATTTTTGGTGGAATTTGAGATTTTGGCATTTGATGTTATCACTTTGTATGTCCTTTGTCCTTTGGGAGGAAGGAGTGATTTTCAGTCAAGTTTGGCAAATTTCATTGTCGGTCAGTAAATTCACTTTTCTGGAGGCCGTGGCGTAGTGGGTAGAGTGCATGGCTCATAGGCCAGAGAACCCAGGTTCGATTCCTCCATCTAACACAGAAAGTTTTTTCAATTGAATTAATTTTTCTGTTCGGCCGTCACCTCTCTGCTGACAATGGCAAACCTCAGAGAGTAAAAACTGCCATGAAAAGCTTTTTTGAGAACATAAGCCGTTCGGATAAACCTGGTAGGTCCAACTTTCGATCATTTGTGTTCAAACATTTCTCAACACACTCGTTCACAAGCTCATTCAAAGTCGTTTCAAGGGCTGAAATGGCAATTTGGTTTTTTTTTTTAATCACTTTTAGATGTAATTTAAAGAAATGTTGCTGTTTGCTTGGCGTACATTTGCTTCATTTTACTTATTAGTAATTCAAGTAAATAAATAAATTAAATATTTTGGAAACATGAATGATAGATGCTGACTGTATTTTGTATTCCTAGGAAATTGATTTTTCGTATTTTGCGCAGCAGTTTGTGTTTCTGGGAGCCGTTCTGCAGCTGCCGTTTTTTGGTTGAAGTGTAAATGAGCCTATTTATGCATCAAGCATAGCATCGATGTCGTATTTGGTGTTAAAATTTCGGTAAACCAAAGCGTTTACGTTAAAAAGTAATCATCAAGTAATCAGTTTCAGAGTTATGCTCATTGTGTATGAATGTATGCTATCAAGCCGCAAACATCTAAGATATTGAAAAATAAAACAACTGGCCAACGTTGGGTACTACGTTTTTGGTAAAATGAGTCAACATTGTATCTATATTTTATCTATATCAATCTAACTCACAGGAAATTTGTAATCTCTTTGCGGATCATTTTAAAGAAGTCTTTTGTTCAACTACTTCCCAAAATCAACCTACATTTGCCAGTATAACTAGTAGACCGACATTGGTTTGTGAAATAAATATTACATGGAGTGACATAACCAATTCCATTAAAGAATTAGATTCAAATAAATCTCCAAGTCCAGACCTTATACCACCAATTTCACTTGTTCAATGTTTAGACCAATTAATTACGCCGTTACATATGATTTTTAACAAATCCTTGCATACAGGTATATTCCCAACTTTTTGGAAATCTTGTCATCTTACGCCAATTTATAAAAATGGCGACATGAGATCAGTTGAAAATTATAGGGGTATTGCAATATTGTCAGCAATTCCAAAGCTATTTGAAAAAATTATATGTTCCAAACTCACGAGCATAATTAATCCGTGTTTAAACGAGCAGCAACATGGTTTTCGTAAAGGACGATCAACAACCACAAATCTTGCAATCATGGCATCAGACATTCTTACTAAAATGGAAAAGGGCCACCAAATAGATGCAGTCTATACAGATTTTAGTAAAGCCTTTGATCGTGTTGATCACGAAATCCTAGCTAAGAAACTAGAAAAATTTGGTATATCAGGTACTGTGCTGAAATGGCTCAAGTCTTATCTCTGTGAAAGATCCCAATATGTAAAATTTCAGGGTTCTTTGTCTAAAAAGATTGTTGTCTCGTCGGGTGAACCTCAAGGTAGCCATCTTGGCCCACTTCTCTTCAACATATTTATTGCAGACATATCTGAAGTTTTGCATGAGGTCCCCCATCTCTTATATGCAGATGACTTAAAATTATACTATAACATTAGATCAGAAGTGGATTCAGTATTCTTACAGAATAAGCTTTTTTCTCTGGAACAGTGGTGTAGTAAAAATAAACTTTATTTAAATATAAATAAGTGCTACGTTATAAGTTTTGCCCGTAAAAACGTAATCACATATAGCAGATACATGCTAAATAAGGTAGAACTTAAAAGGGTCAACCACATAGCAGATCTTGGAATAATTCTTGATAGTAAGATGCGCTTTAACCTTCACTACGATCATATCATATCCAGGGCAAACAAAATGCTCGGATTCATAAAAAGACGTGCAAAAGAATTCAAAAACCTTTGGGTAACTAAAACCTTATACTGCACATTAGTACGACCAATCTTAGAATACTGTTGCATAATTTGGAACCCAGCTTTTTTAGTGCATAGTGAAAGGCTAGAATCTATTCAAAGACAATTCTTGCTTTTTGCATTGAGAGACCTATACGATCCTCGTGACTATACAAATTTACCACCATACGAGAGTAGACTTAAAATCCTCAATTTAATGTCGCTGTCATCAAGGAGAATATTACTTTGCTCATGCTTTACATTCGATGTTATTACTGGTAACATCGATAGCGAATACATCTCGAGCAAGGTACTATTTAATGAACCAATAAGGCGAACAAGGTATACAAAATTGTTAAAAGAATCGCATCGCAACACTATTTACGCATTGAACGAGCCCTTGAATAGATGTTGTAAAATATTTAATAATATCAGCGAGCATTATACACCGCCAATATCGAAATTCAGATTCAAGCGTTCTCTTTCCAAATCACTTTCCTTTACATAACTACCCCCTTATTCAACAACACCAATTCACTTCAGAATCTTCTCCAATTCCTTTTCACCATTCTGACCCCTTTTCTATTTCCTTGATCTAGCATTTGTAGAAAAATTGTAAATCAAAAACTTTAATGTTAAATAAGTAAAACACCGCATTGTAATATTAACTCTATTCTCCCATATCCAAATGCCTCTTCTTACATTGCCGTCTACCACCCATACCTAAACAAAATTTAGTTGTTCTCCCACTCAGCTTTCCATCTTAATAATATTTTAGCATAGTATTAAAAATTAGTACATATTTTTACTGTGTGTATAAAATCTGTTAGTATGTAAGCTTAGTATATAAGTTCCCCCTTCGTTCTTCTTCTTGTCTTTTCTTTTTGACGTGTTTTTGAAAATGTGTCGATTCATGTGGGCGGATTACGCCCACTGAGAATTGCATATCTTCTACACCTAAAACAAGGAAAGAGGAGAGAAAAACAAAAAATAAAAAAAAAAAAAATAAAGACAACAACAACCTGTTAGAAAAATAAGTTAGAATAAGTATATTGCCTTGTTTGGCTAAATAAATAAATAAATAAATTTTATCCATTACATCTAGTTGACTTCCTTTTTCCTTTTTCTGGCTTACTCCTGACAGCGATTTATCAGGGTGCATAGGCGAGAGCAACGCCACTGCTTTGTCCTTTCTGGGCACATTTTCTCGCCTGGCAATCCAAATATACGGGAACAAATGGTGCAAGTCTTACTTTTAAGCATTTCCTTTGGTATGCTCGGCATGTTCATACGCAATGTGCCAACCAAGGTAAGATTTTTCAACAACAAAGAGCCCGCAGGTTACTCAGATGTATAAAAATTGTCCTTCGTAATATTTCGACCTAAACCATTATAGCTCTTGACCAACCGTTTGCACCTAATTGTGTCTCACGTGGACCATTAGCTGGTTTAATGGTGTTAGTCTCTCCTTTCAACTGGTACGATGTGTGTGTGTGTCGCATGTCCACCAAATTGTTAAGCCATATTTCGATGGCTTAGATGAGGTGAATTGTGTTCTACCTCCATAAGGGAAATGTTGTTCATCAATAGTGATGCTCTCATTTGGCTGTAGTTGTTGTACAGATTGACATTCATCATTTTCTACAAATCGCGTATGGGCGCTGCCTTGTCATTCTTCTTCCTGATTACACGAGTTGTATGTTATCGAATCTCATAAGCCAGCTAAGTTGCAAAATTTCCAAAAATCGAATGATTACTTTGAGTTACACTGATGGAAAATAGATTAAGATGAGAACTTCCACAATTCGGTTAGGTGCTCATTATTTCAATGACATACACCTGCTGCTATAAGTACATCAATGAATGCATATAACTCTTTAAAAGTCAATGGTTCCCTCACTTTAGTTGCTTTAGTCAGATTTTTGGCATTTTAGGTTGGTTTCACAAACAATTATGTCACACATTTCTTCAAAAAAAGAACAAACAAAAGAATTCAAATTCAGATAATAGCCAAGACGACTTATATGCAACAGTTTTGCTGGAAATGATGTTATGGGAAGGCGATTTAATGACTAGATTTGGCGGGCTTGTACTCCACATGCTGCTCTTTGCTTCTTTCTTTTGTGTCCAAAATAATGATTGTGGTAAAGTACCGATTATGCCAGGCGTACCAGCGCTATTTTCATCTCCACTCCATGGGTGTTATTAGAAAAACTGCTTTATGCTGCTGACGCAAGAATTCTTTGATCCGTAATATCTGAGAGTTCTTTTGGCTCAATAGATGGCAAGAAGTTTTCGTCTGAACCATGGCAAAAATTACTATCCCCTGAAACACTACTTTCATCCAACAACTGCAAATAATAATCTCCTTGACGCTCCAAAGGAAGCCAACGATAGTGATAAACAATTTTTGCATATTGTGACGCCCATAATAGCAGCGTATTTTGACCGTAACAATTTTGACATTTTTTGTATTATTTAAGTTTATTTAATTAGTGGGTTAAAATGAAGTAATGTGGTTTTTTTATCTTTTTCGTACTTTTAGTTTCCATTATATTAATATAACCTAATATAAATATTAGTTTCATAAGTTACACTAAAAATTCTATTTATTGTAAGACATTTAGTAAGGTATTTTATTATTTGGCGGTGTAAACGAGTCGGAAAAGTACTCTTGCGGAACGTGCCCCGTATGGCATTTACGAGACAGGCACATATTTGAACGCAGAGTACATGCACAGAAGCGAGACAACATTAGTACAACATGCGCAACATAAGTAAAACTACAAATGTAGTACGCGACAACGCACTAACACAAAGAAAGCAGAATATGAGTGACAGTAAAACTACAAAGTGATATGTAGTAATACAGCTAAAAATACATGCGAAAGAGGGAGAAAAGAAACAAGCAATACGGAAACTGCAAACATTATGCAGTACATTGCTTTCGTTTGACAGCTATAAAACGGCACGCAGATTAGAATTCAGTCCCTTTTGCTGTGAGCTCGAGTCGTGAGCAGACGTCCGTAGTAGGTAAGTGGTTTTCAGTAGTTAATCCTTATTGGAGCTAAGTCTTATATGTTGGGCTCGGGTCCCTATGCATCCTTGCCAACCATAAGTCCTAGTTTCTAAGACACGATTTTTGTATGTTGGGCTCGGGTCCCTATGAATCCTTGCCAACTATAAGTTAGTGTCATTATACCTCAAAATTCTTCAAAAGAACCCACTACTACGAATATTTACTACGGTCAGACGCTAATTATTACCACATCGGTCAGGATTGTCGTGACCCTACGCGCACGAATCGCAGACATTATAAAGGTCATACCACATCGGTCAGGATTGTCGTGGCACTACGCGCACGAATCGCTGGCATTATAAAGGTCATACCACATCGGTCAGGATTGTCGTGGCACTACGCGCACGAATCGCTGACATTATAAAGGTCATACCACATCGGTCAGGATTGTCGCGGCACTACGCGCACGAATCGCTGACATAATAAAGGTCATACCACATCGGTCAGGATTGTCGTGGCACTACGCGCACGCCAACGCCCTCTAAAAGAACAGGGCACACGAAACTGACATTACTCGTTGCAACGTCAAGACTAGGAAGTTATATTAAGGAGCAGCTTATATCAAATAAAGGAACAGTCACTTATAAGAGAATTTTATGAATAAATCATTATCAGAATTAAATCGAAATAGTTTCCTTGTTTTTCTAGCTATTAAAGAGTCCTTGAATCAAATAAATTCTTTGTAGACGAACCACTGGATCCGGCGAGTTATACCCCAGCAAAGCATCGTTACAATATACTGACTCATACTTCCGAAAACGGAGGACTATATAACCGATTTATTCGTTTTACTTCACGTTCATTATCACTCATATTTCACGCTGTGTCGCTGTAATTTCACTTTACTTCACACTCAATATTAGAAAAAATCCAATCCTAATAGAGAAAACCAAGCACGTCTGAATTGCGCAAAAAAGTTTAATTCAAATCTTAACGCCTACTTTTCTAATTTGGCCTATATAATTTTAATTTAAATTGAGAAATGACATTTCACACAGCAGTATGTGATATTCTTGTCACACTAAATCGACAAAGGAAATAACAGTAGGAATTCGCCAAAGACGAAGGAGTAGTACTTAAAAATCTTTTATAAAAACTTGTCAAAACATTTCATTTACAGTATTACAGCTGTGTTGAATAAAAAAAAAAATATTTTTAGGAAGGTACTAAAATTCTGAATATTATAGTTCCTTGGACGATATTTATTATTTTACTACATAATTGCAAAAGGTACCCGGGTATCTTCATATATACAGAAGGTTAAATAAAGTACTGCATACGTGTACTCTATCAAAATGGTTAAATCCCTTAAAACTACACAAGACTTTATTATACAACTTCAAATTTTGGATTTAAGCTTTGATGTTTAATATGCACACTGAATTTGAAATTTTGCATGAAAACTTTGCCTACCTTCTTTGCAAAAATAGCACAATCTTTATAAAATCCACATAAATGATAATGATAGTTAGCTAAACGTTCAAAACGTACTCTGAGTTTGAAATTAGAAAACAATTTTTAGAAAACCATGCCCATTCCTCATACAGCCTTTGGGGATATTTTAACTTCGGACCAGCAGAAGAAGTAACGTTTCCTAGTTTTACTAGAAACTACTTGTTTTCTTTTAATTTTGTTATTAACTATAACAATGGATTCAATTTTTATTACTTGTAAATAATATTTATTGAAAAATTTAAAAACGCATAGACCATTTCTTCTATGCAAATAAGGGAAAAAGTTTTCACTGACACCTGGCAGCAGTGATTCCCTCTCGTGTGCTCGTTCTTTCACAAAATAAGTGATTTTCACAAAAAAAAAATCTATTCCGTTTATCTTTTTAGTCTTCCTTAATTTTTTTTTTTTTTTCTTAACATATTTAGAGCTTGGAAGTTACTTATTAGAAGCTTTACGCTCAAAGTTCAAAAGCATTTTCTGAGCTGTTAGGCTTCTATTCCCAGAAAAGGCATAATCTTAAAAGTACTACAAATAGTTCTAAGAATATTCTTGACAATTCTTTCCTGTATTGAAAAAAGCATTAATTTGAATTAAATTTTTTCTACATGCACGATAGATTTTTTTCACATAAATTTGTATCCGCACATATACCCTATACCGCGATACTGACCCATATGCATCGTTCTCTCCAAATTAATCTTATTTCATTTCCTGGAAAATAGCCAACAACTTTATCTCATTGTAAGGATCTGATACAAAATGACAGAGAATAAAAAAATCAATATATTGGTTAGATACACTCGAAGGTATACAACAAAGTAAAGCAAATAATGCGAAAAAAATAGAAAAAAAGCAAAACATGTGTAAAAATAAAAAAAAAAATATAAAAAGAAACAATAAAAGGTATTCTTTATCTAGCAAAATTGCCGAGCTAAAACCAATTACAAAGCAATTATTTACTATTTCACACAGAGAAACACGCTTACAAGCAGTATATGGCATTGTATATGCTACGATGTGTATGCGTAAAAGTCCTTCAACAAAGGACTATCTACAAGTTAAGATTGCCTGTCAGCTTAAGTGCCTGGAAGCAAAAGGTAAGAAAACCGAGAGTCTGTAAATAACACAGAAACAGATCTAAAAACACGTTCATATATAGCAAAAATACACATATAAACAGACACACACACACACACACACCTCAACGTGCGCCTCGTAAAATAGCATCATCTCAATTGTTGCTGTCTGCTTTAGTGTTGGAAAAACGTTCAAGCCAAATCTTAATTTTAGGCCTCATCAAATGAAATTACGGCACATTTTGTTTAATGATTTTCTGGAACATATAGTCAAAGAGAACGATATTCTCAATAACAAAAGAAATACACAAAATATCCACCTGTATATTTCATTGTAATATCGCTTCTTTCATAGTCCAAAATAAATTTTATGACTTTTATATTGTCACTTTGGCCCACTAGTAATTAGCTTATTGTTCAATTTTGCGAAGTTGGCTAAAATTTCTTTGTCTATAACGCATGATTACATAATAAAATTTGAACATAATCATAGTAATAAATAAGAGAATCTTATTAGAAATAATTTTTATTAGTATTCCTTATACGTAGGCATTATTAAATAAAGGACATTTGAACGGCATTTATTTATTTTTTTTCGAAAAATCCTTTGGCGAAATTTTTTATATCAGATCTAAGTCGTGTTTAATAGGAAAACTTAACACATTTTTGATCAAAAAATTTGCATGATTATTTTTGATATGACAGTTTTATAATAATCAATCATATTTGGTTACGTTAACGATTATTTATGACCGTTAAGTTCCATCGTTATGGTAACAAAGCGTTAATATAACAACGCCAGTCGAAAAACGCCAATCGATCAACTTTTTAAGATGTTTTTGTTTTGCTAAAACTCTGTCTGTTGTTGATTTTTTCCGATATTCTGGTAATTTAGCTTAATTGTATGCATAAACTTCGCATATCTTGCTGTGAGTTTTTGTGTTCCAGACAAAAGTTAGTCGATACAGGTCTAGCTACATTGTATGTTTTCCTTTTTGTTTTCCTTTCCTTTGTGCTCTTCAAGTATAGGGACATAGAATTTACTGCTTTATGAGTACTCAAGCACCCTATCAAGCTTTTCTTTATTGGCCGAATGAGTGAAAACAATATTTGCAAAAAACTAGCCAACTAACTTGATTGATTGTTTCACATTAAGTCAACGACACTTGCTCACACAGTGTTTTGTTCTTTTTTTATTTGCTTTTTTTGGGGAATTAACCAGAGACTAATCTGGTCGATTGATTGCTGTAATATTGTTAAAGGATGTGTTGCTTGTGTAACTAGTTAAAGTTTTGTTCTATTTTTACCTTAGGTCTGGTTGCATGTTTTTTTTCCGTTAAAAAGGAATTATTTGGATAAGCCAAATAATAACACTACGAATTCATCAATCAAGAAATATTATGATGGAGGTGAGCACCTGGACCAAAATCAATGTGGCCAAAATCAAAACTTATGTAAAACATACGGTTCAATCATATGTACAACAATTTTTAAAAGATTCAATGCATATACCGAAATATGTTATACTTATTAACGAGTAGTAAAAACAGATAGATTATAACTTCAAAGTACATGGAAAAAATGAGTGCCATTGCCAATTTAGTGTGATGCCACGAACCTTGGAAGCTAGCGACCCATTGCGATATGCTCTACACTTTCCAAAGTTATGGAGAACGTAATAAAATTTCACCTATTTGGAACTATTTGGAGCACAATGATTTGCTCAGTGGCCGTCAATATGATTTTCGCAGATTTGGGCAGGAGCTTCGAGATCTTATTTGGATCTTCTGGACCGAATTCAAAGACGTGCGATATATATGATATTATATGAAAACATTTTATCTCCGGTTGCCTAAGCCTTTTGTATAGGTTCTACCGTGTGTATTTCGTGTATTTCCTAGGTCTACTCGGGCAGCTTTTCAAGCCCATCCCTTTACCATTATATCGGTGCCCAATAGAACCACGCATTACCGAGATAATTCGTTTCTTAGTCGCACGGTTAGATTGTGGAATAATCTCCCTGTGAGCGTGTTCCCCGGCAGTTTTGATCTGTGTAAGTTTAAAGCAAATCTTTACCGTCACTACTCCATCTTTCCACCCTCCAACTAACTATCACCCGTCTTCCGAATTAACGCAATGCTTTCGCATTTAAAGGGGGCATCCCCTGAGCATTGGTTTAGTTAAAAAAAAAAAATTATTGTCATAAGGCTCTACTGTTGACCTTATGGCTTTCCTTACCGAAAAATTTAACCATTTCGTTCACTTCTTCAGTGAGGTATTCTGGTATTTCTTTTCAAAGACGTTTCACCATGTGTGACAAAAGAGTTCGTCTCAAAACTAATTACATATGGTACCGGTAGTAACTTTGCTCGGTGGATCACGTGCTTCCTTAAGAACAGAACTATCCGTGTCGATGTCGACAGCATTTCGTTCAGTCAGCACGCTATCAACGCAGGAGTACCGCAGGGTTCAGTCCTATTCCAAACTTTATTTCTGATTTTCATCAACGGCCTTCTGTAGTCGACTTACAACCCAATTCATTCGTTTGCGAACGACACACAGTATACTGAGCCCATACAATAGTTGGACAAACATACAAGGAGTGCTTCTATGATAATGAAATTTGGTATGCTTGGTAAGGTTGAGCAACTTTCATTTCAAAATTAGTTCAAATCGGTCAATCCCTGGGGGTACTTCCTATGGACCTATATTAACTTTTTTAAATGATTTTGTGTGGGAGCTACATACAAAGGTTAGCCGATCTTACTCGGTAAAAATGCTAAAAAGATAAAGTAAAAGATGCGTTCTAAAAATAGTTGAAATTGGTTAGACCCTGGAGGTACCTCCATTAGACCTATATAAATTTTTTACATGATTTTGTATATGAGGAATCTACAAAAGCCAACTGATCTTAACAAAACTCGTTCAAAATATTAGAAAAATAGAGTAAAAGATGTGTACTAAAAATGGTTAAAATCAGTAAGTCCCTATGGTTACCTCCTTTGGACCTATATTAATTTTTTGCATGACTTTATATGAGAGGAACATACAAGTAAAGACTGATCTTAACGAAACTCGATCAAAATACTAAAAAATAGGGATTATAGATATGCCCAAGAAAAGCTAGAAATCAGTGAAAAAGCAATTTTGGACAAATTTTTTTGGAAAAAGTTTCAGTGAAATATTTCACCAACATTTTACGCGTATCGTCGCAGTTGAAACCATTTTTCACACAAAATTTGATACAAACTCGTTGCTCAATTTTTTCTTCCATCGTAAAAATCGAAGACACGAAAAAAGTTGTTGTAAACAAAACACTGTCACTTTACCAAATGTCAACGAGAGACGCTGATATTTGCAGCCTACATATGGCAACCTACTTAAAAAAAAAATTAATCGGACAGTTAAGTCCGGTTCACAGTGTGAATGAACTTTTCTTTTTGAACAAGGTGGTATATATTACATTCATAACTAGTCACTTACTCATTTCTAGTCACTTAATCATTTATAAATCTTTTAATTATTTAACCAACGCCTATAATAATTATCAATTATTTTGAGTTTTTTTTTTATAATCTTCATTCCAAATTAGTTCCTTAGGAACTACGTAATGTTGTATTCATAATAAATCCTTATCTAAAAATATATATGTATGTATAAGTACAAAACCAAGACAACAATATACCCTACATACAAAATTTTTAATATCATTAAACTTTTAGTTTTAATCCTCTTATCATCACTTTGTCGCCCTTTCAATATTGGCCAAAGCATTTTTTTGAAACATATTGAAAATATTAAAAATCCTTCTTATGACCGTCGTCACACCATCATTTAATTAATTTTTCTTTTTTATTCATTTATTTTGTCAAGCTAATGATTTGGAAATATTTGGGTGTTGCTTTTTTTTTTTTTTAATGAAAAAATAAACTCTATTGAAAGAAATTTACACACGAGTGAACGTAAATTTTTTAGCCAAAGCAATAACAACAACAGCAGCACCATCAGCAGCAACATCAACAAAACAACAACAACAACAAGATCTAAATAAAGCTATCAAATCCCGTCACAAAGAAATTAAATAAACCACAACGAAGCGTCTGTGGTAAAGAATTTTTAAATTGTACTTAAGCCCCAGTGAATGAGGAGCAGAACCGAACACAAAAGGCAAATTAAAGTATAGCTAAAATTAAGCCATGAACAATGCATGACGGTGAGTGTGACTGCGCGGGGGGGAAAACTGAAGAATACGGTACAAAAAAACAAAAAAAAAATATAAAAATCTCAAGCCTGTGTAAAAGGAAATTGACTTGCCACTGAACTTTCTGTAGTTTATGTCAGACTTTTTTTATTTTCCTTTCTTTTGTCTTGTTGTGTTCTGGTTCCTTTTTTTTATTTTTTCTTCCTAAAAGACGAAATATATACCTACCAATGCTCAGCAGCAATATCAAAATTAAATTATTTTTCATCGTTTTTCATTGCGATAATGTTTTTGGCGCTTAAAATAACGAATATAAATAAGCGTAGCTAAATTTTTATCCACTGATGACTGCTGCTTTTATAACACTGATGACTGCGGGTGGTGGATGTTAAGAAAGCTGTTTAGTTGTTTGGGTTGACTGGTTTGCTGCAAGGGATGCTGAACTAACACCAGCATAAGGAAATCCAGGCGGGTTGGTCATTATCGATATTCTTGAATGGTTTGACCTTGATTCTTGACACTTGCCAGGCCTCAATGATTCGGCAATTACGGGCAAAGAAAGAAAGAGCTGGGCAGTTAGTGATAGAAAAAACTATAAGTCGGTTAAAACGGATGTTGGTGAGCTTTGCTTTTTAATGTGCATTAAATAGGGTTAGTTGTGAATCTTATCAATTTTGACCATCACGGAAAATAGAATTGAAGATTAATTGAGTTGTTAGGTCATTGTCAGTATCCTGAAATTTTAAATTTTTCTAAAAATTAAAATGAACAGAAATAAAATGTAATAATTTTGTTTTATACAAAATATATTTCTAATAATCAGTAGCAATATCACTATCACTATCACTATCACTATCACTATCACTATCACTATCACTATCACTATCACTATCCCTATCACTATCACTATCACTATCACTATCACTATCACTATCACTATCACTATCACTATCACTATCACTATCACTATCACTATCACTATCACTATCACTATCACTATCACTATCACTATCACTATCACTATCACTATCACTATCACTATCACTATCACTATCACTATCACTATCACTATCACTATCACTATCACTATCACTATCACTATCACTATCACTACCACTACCACTACCACTACCACTACCACTATCACTATCACTATCACTATCACTATCACTATCACTATCACTATCACTATCACTATCACTATCACTATCACTATCACTATCACTATCACTATCACTATCACTATCACTATCACTATCACTATCACTATCACTATCACTATCACTATCACTATCACTATCACTATCACTATCACTATCACTATCACTATCACTATCACTATCACTATCACTATCACTATCACTATAACTATCACTATCACTATCACTACCACTACCACTACCACTACCACTACCACTACCACTACCACTATCACTATCACTATCACTATCACTATCACTATCACTATCACTATTACTATCACTATCACTATCACTATCACTATCACTATCACTATCACTATCACTATTACTATCACTATCACTATCACTATCACTATCACTATCACTATCACTATCACTATCACTATCACTACCACTACCACTACCACTACCACTACCACTACCACTACCACTATCACTATCACTATCACTATCACTATCACTATCACTATCACTATCACTATTACTATCACTATCACTATCACTATCACTATCACTATCACTATCACTATTACTATCACTATCACTATCACTATCACTATCACTATCACTATCACTATCACTATCACTATCACTATCACTATCACTATCACTACCACTACCACTACCACTACCACTACCACTATCACTATCACTATTACTATCACTATCACTATCACTATCACTATCACTATCACTATCACTATCACTATCACTATCACTATCACTATCACTATCACTATCACTATCACTATCACTATCACTATCACTATCACTATCACTATCACTATCACTATCACTATCACTATCACTATCACTATCACTATCACTATCACTATCACTATCACTATCACTATCACTATCACTATCACTATCACTATCACTACCACTACCACTACCACTACCACTACCACTATCACTATCACTATCACTATCACTATCACTATCACTATCACTATCACTATCACTATCACTATCACTATCACTATCACTATCACTATCACTATCACTATCACTATCACTATCACTATCACTATTACTATCACTATCACTATCACTATCACTATCACTATCACTATCACTATCACTATCACTATCACTATCACTATCACTATCACTATCACTATCACTATCACTATCACTATCACTATCACTATCAATATCAGTATCAGTATGAGTATCAGCATCAGCATCAGCATCAGCTTCAGCATCAGTATCAGTATCAGGGGGTCAATTCCCGTTTTGCGTTAAAGTGAAGTGAAAAAAAACTTTTCACAATCGTTTTCATTTGACGTCTTCACTTTTTCACTTCACTACGCACAAAAACGCGATTCTTGTTCGTCTAATGGAAAGTAGTTGCTATACTTTCATATAGCATATAAGAGTTGCTGAATGCCTATTAAACAAAGCTTTTATGAAAAAATGTAAACAATGTATAAGAAAGAAGGAAACTTTTGCAAAAATGACTTCATCATTAATTTCATTTCATTTGCGCAGAAGATATTGGAAATAAATAAATATGAACAAGATAAGTTTTGCGACAGCATAAAACAGTCAAAAGTAGTTAAGCAAATAGTATTTACTTGTTATTGGCAATATCAACATTTTCCTCTAAATAGTTGATAAGATACTGTTTCTGCGTACCGCTTGTCCTTTTTCCCTAAGCTGCTTTTCTTTTTACATTATTTATTTTTAATTTAAAGTCATTTTCTGCCCATAACGTTCGTTTGCTACCGGCGTTTACTTTCTTTCCATTTCAGCGAAAAATTAACAGCTGTTGCCCTTTTAGCACACAATCGCATTTTCCGTGTAAAGGTGAAAACATATTTCACATGACGATAACGCAGAACAGGAATTGACCCCCAGTATCAGTATCAATAACAGTATCAGTATATGTCATGATCGTATCCACAGGAGGTTTTCGGAGTTCAAACCATTCAAAATGCCCATTTATAGCATTTGACATGTTCGACCTCTTTGACCTCTCCAACTGTGTACAAATATTTGGTACTGTGAAAAGTCTAGTTTCCAAATTACGGGCTTCGTAAAATCACTTAAAATCAAAATATGGCTTTTTTCCAAAGAAGTCTCAGTCGGAATAAAATATGTTTATAAACACTTTTTACAGTTTTACACTTTTTTTTAAATTAATCATTTTTTTAGCCTTGGCATATTCATAATATTCTTTTTATAGTTTCAATTCAATTTTTTTTTTTAGTTTTTTCTTTTGAAAATAATTCAAGTTTTAAATATACAACTAAAAAAATTACCAAATTTTGCGTTTAAATCACTTCTTTATTATTTTCATAGAAATTTAATCAGCTGAGAAATCGTTTTTGAGAAAAGTAATATTTTGACTTTAATATAAAATATTAGTTCTGCGCGAAGCCTGGTATCCGAAATCGGATTTTGTAAAATCACCTAAATTTACATATAGCTTTTTCGAAAACAGTTTAGGCAGTGGAAAAAATTTTTATAAAAATATATAATGAGTGATTCTTCTGAAGCATTGTATTATTTATTCAGAAAATTTTTTAGTACTTGAACATTTAAACAATTATTTTATTTTAACTCGAAAAATTGTAAAATTTTCCAAGTTTAAGCATTAAGTTTTTAACTATTTTAAAAATGTTCCTTTTGAATATAATTTGAATGCACAAAATAGTCTTCGAAATGGTCATATTTTGACTTTTTACGACTTTACCAAAACCGAACTAGGGTTCACACAGGAACATAATCTTGTACACAAGCTAGAGCATAATAGAGGGGCACAATAGCCAAAAAGAAACACAATGTAAAGGATTACATTTTTCTGTTGTTCATCTTCAATTTAAATGTCCCCTACTTGTAAGTTCTTAAATCATAACTTCAACCGATAAGCTGATTGAAAAAAAAAAATAGTTTTTTCACTTTAATTTAAATTTTAATTTTAATTAAAAGCAACAAGCCGTTGAATGGTTTTTATTATCTTTATTTTAAGATTGAAAAATAAAATATACATCTAGAATATATACTTCTTTTATGACATCTTTTTTGATTATTTTTATTTTAAACGTTTTAATAAAATATTCTGAGAAAAATTTATGCTTTTAGTGTTAATTTTCACCATTATATTTTTAAGAGATAATAAGAGTTTCTCAATACTCAAAATTCTTAAAAAAATTATAACTTCATTCCATGAAATTTCATTAAAAAAAACCGAATGACAATCTAGATAAAATTTATCTAATATTTATATTTTTATTAATTGAAGTGGATAGAAATTAAAAATTAAAAAAAAAGATAGAATGAATGAGTTAATTTTTGAGAACTAAAATTATTCATACTAACAGAAACTATTAAAAATTAAAAAAAAATATAAAGTATGTTCACAAAAATGTTCGTAAATATTGTGAAATTTTGTTTTCTTTCTTTTTAAAAAATCTAACTAGCATTAATATAATTTAAGCTGACGATAGTGATTACTTCGTTTGAAAATAAATTTTATTGACGCTTAAAGATTCCTTAAGTTTTGTTTCGAATTATGAAGACGTAATAAATGTATATTTATGTTCAGTTATAAAATAATCGTTATATAACGAACACGAATTTAATTTTCCAAGGAATAAATTACTACTTTCTTACATGCAATTATGAAAAAGTTTATGTAGAATTATAACAAAAACAAAAACATAAGCCCAAAACGCCTATCAAACTCAGCCCATTTTATTAATATCATTAGATGTGCTTCCCTACGAAAAAGGTTTTAAATGACATTTTGTTATTTCACAAAATTTAAAGTGGTTAACTTATCATTAATTATCAATTTGGTCGCATACCCTAAGAACTTTGTTTGATGAAAATACAAAAAAAAAAGCAAGTAAAATCTGACATCAGCTGACTTGTAAGTTTTTGTCATAAAGGTGGCACTTAAATAACATTGCGCTGTTGCCAACAAATTGATTTTCTGCGTATACACGTAATAATAAAGTTATTATAAACTGCTTTCATATATTGAGGAAAACTTTCAATATTTTAAGTAGAAAATGAATAAAAAAAAATAATCGTTGCCAACAATGACAGCACTCATTATTTAGGTCCTAAATATTTAATTTATTATAAGAATGTAAAAATGTCAGTTAACATAAGCGACAATTTATTTTTGTATGTGTTGGTATATGAGTTATAGGCAGCCTTAACTTGCAAGAAACAAAAGCACAATGAATGAATATAACGTGACAAAATGTCATTCATTGTTATTTGACTCATGAGGAAAAAATGGTATAAAATAACAAAACCACCAAAACACGAAATAATAATTCATGCCAAAAAGTCAGACAAAGCTGATAGCTGGCAAAAAATTCAATCAAGCCAAAGAAACGTAGGCGCATCTACATACATATGCTTATAAATACATAGAACACGCATAAATTATGACAAAACGCGGTTATTAAATATCGCTAGCTAGAAGTTTATAACAAAAATATTCTCATTTGTTATAGCAAATCATAAATTAAAACTTTTGTACATGTTCACGAGTCTTACAAAATGTCAGAGTTCAACGGAAAATCAGTGAAAAACTGAGGTTAACCACTTCATTCTGTATCATACCAAAACTAAAAAGCACACCAACTATAGGCAAGACACGAGCAGCAATACTTTCTTCCATACAAAAATCTATTGCTTCTTGCGTCTTGCTCATCGTTAGTGTATGCCTTTTGGTGATACAAGATAAAAGGGTATGATTTAATAAATTATTTCATTAAGCTAAAAGTTATTGCTTCATATGTAAAAGAACACGAGCTTAAATGCTCTGAATTAATAAAAATCTATTTGCAGCCAAGCCTAAAACTATGCCGTATTTGCGTCATTAAAGCTTAAAGAGGATCTACTACAAATACAATTTTCTGTAGCTTTTGCCATAGAGGTTGACAAATTATGTTGATCAGATTTAAATTTTCTGCAATAAAAGCTTAACCATGACTCCTCAGTGAGCGATAAAATAAGCTGAATGTGCGCGAATTAATTAAACTTAAGATAATTGTATACAACAATACAGCAGAGCACTTAATTTCGAAATATTTCAAAATTTAAACGCAAACATTAAAATATGCCAAAAAAGCACCCTACATTTTGACGTATCTGAATATTCTTGCCAACAATCTTTGAAAGGATACTGCTGACAGTCGCTTAAAATGAGGCTTTTATGCCAAATTATTGAAGTATGAAGCAGCATTGAAACGTTTGCATTTTTAAGGCCAAAGGATAATGTGCAAGACCTCAAGAGAAATAAAAGCAAATGATGATGAAAATAAACAAGCAAAGCAAAAAGAACCTCAGCATGAACGATTTATGATTAAGCATAAAGAATAACTGCACATAACAAACAGACGGGCGTGGAGGGCATAAAAAGTAGATACATTTTTTGTTTCATCAGCATTTTTGCGGTTTTTTTTTTTTTTTTGCGCTAGTCCTTTAAATGAACTTTACAAAGCCGGACATTTTTGGTTGGACAGACAAACGATGCTCTGATGATTTTATAAATGCTGGGAGATTTGACTGAAATCGATGGCAGATATTAAGGAAACTTTTTCAGCATTCTGCCTAATGAAGCGTGCCAGCAACACCAGGCAAACAATAGGCAGCAAAGAGGTTCTAACAGAATGTAAATAACCCAGTTGGAATTTACCAAATGACCTTGAAAACTAAAGATAATGTATAATGAGCACGTATGCGTATGAATCATTAATAAATTGAAAAATTATGAATAATAAATAAATGAATAATGAATAATGAATAATAAATAAATGAATAATGAATAATGAATAATGAATAATGAATAATGAATAATGAATAATGAATAATGAATAATGAATAATGAATAATGAATAATGAATAATGAATAATGAATAATGAATAATGAATAATGAATAATGAATAATGAATAATGAATAATGAATAATGAATAATGAATAATGAATAATGAATAATGAATAATGAATAATGAATAATGAATAATGAATAATGAATAATGAATAATGAATAATGAATAATGAATAATGAATAATGAATAATGAATAATGAATAATGAATAATGAATAATGAATAATGAATAATGAATAATGAATAATGAATAATGAATAATGAATAATGAATAATGAATAATGAATAATGAATAATGAATAATGAATAATGAATAATGAATAATGAATAATGAATAATGAATAATGAATAATGAATAATGAATAATGAATAATGAATAATGAATAATGAATAATGAATAATGAATAATGAATAATGAATAATGAATAATGAATAATGAATAATGAATAATGAATAATGAATAATGAATAATGAATAATGAATAATGAATAATGAATAATGAATAATGAATAATGAATAATGAATAATGAATAATGAATAATGAATAATGAATAATGAATAATGAATAATGAATAATGAATAATGAATAATGAATAATGAATAATGAATAATGAATAATGAATAATGAATAATGAATAATGAATAATGAATAATGAATAATGAATAATGAATAATGAATAATGAATAATGAATAATGAATAATGAATAATGAATAATGAATAATGAATAATGAATAATGAATAATGAATAATGAATAATGAATAATGAATAATGAATAATGAATAATGAATAATGAATAATGAATAATGAATAATGAATAATGAATAATGAATAATGAATAATGAATAATGAATAATGAATAATGAATAATGAATAATGAATAATGAATAATGAATAATGAATAATGAATAATGAATAATGAATAATGAATAATGAATAATGAATAATGAATAATGAATAATGAATAATGAATAATGAATAATGAATAATGAATAATGAATAATGAATAATGAATAATGAATAATGAATAATGAATAATGAATAATGAATAATGAATAATGAATAATGAATAATGAATAATGAATAATGAATAATGAATAATGAATAATGAATAATGAATAATGAATAATGAATAATGAATAATGAATAATGAATAATGAATAATGAATAATGAATAATGAATAATGAATAATGAATAATGAATAATGAATAATGAATAATGAATAATGAATAATGAATAATGAATAATGAATAATGAATAATGAATAATGAATAATGAATAATGAATAATGAATAATGAATAATGAATAATGAATAATGAATAATGAATAATGAATAATGAAAAATGAGTATTGAATAATGAACAATAAATAATGAGTAACGAATAATGAATTCTGAATGGTGAATGATGATAGATAAGAGGTGGTTAATGATTGATGAACAATGAATAATTTTTTATAACTGATTTGT
This sequence comes from Coremacera marginata, assembly GCA_914767935.1. NCBI lineage: Eukaryota > Metazoa > Arthropoda > Insecta > Diptera > Sciomyzidae > Coremacera > Coremacera marginata. The sequence continues at coordinate 163,243,313 of OU612044.1, forward strand.
ATTTATGCTTATATGACTTCCGAAATTCAAAACAAAACCAAACGAATGCTTCCGAATCGCCTTAATTGCTTTATATTTAAAACGAAATTACAAAAATAGTCAGTACAAATTTAATTTTAATAATAAGTTTTCAAAAAATAATATTTCTTGATAGTTGTCATCATGAATTATTTTGATTTACAAAAGTTTTAACATTTTATTCTTTTTTTCCTTTTTTTCTTTTTTTTTTCTTTCTCTTTTTCTTTCTTTTTTTCGCACCTGAGAGATGCGAAGGAGTCGGCTTTTATTCTTTCATTAAGACCGATACACGGTTGGTATCTCTGGCGATACACGGTAGTTATTTAAATTATATTTAATAAAGCTTAAGTCTGAGACTAACCACATGTTTATGTATTCAGATATAATCACTCTTGTTCGTCTGGGACACAATAAGATATTTTTTTCATATCAAATGCTGGTTTCACGAACAAGGGTGCTCATTTTGGAATACGTAGACATGCGGTAAGCATATATTCTTCATTATCTTAATATTTTTCTTTCTAACCCATTATTCCTTTCAATTCAAATATCTTTTGTGTTGTTTAAATTCTAATTATTTAAGTTAAGTGGAGTTAAGTGGATAATAGTTCATAATTTTTTAAACATTTTTATTTACGTGTCGGTAATTTTAATAAAAAAAAAAACAAACGAAATGGCCATCTCAGCCCTTGAAAGGACTTTGAACGAGCTTATTATGATCAATTATGTTGTGTGTGATGTAAAATGTTTGCACACAAATGATCGAGAACTGGACCTACCAGCTTTATGCCGATTCCAAACGGCTTATGTTCTCAAGAAACTTGTCATGGCAGTTTTTACTCTCTGAGGTTTGCCATTGCCTGCAGAGTGTTGACGGCCGAACAGAAAAATTAATTCAATTGAAAAAATTTTCTGTGTCAGTTGGAGGATTCGAACCTCGGTTCTCTGTCGTAAGAGTCACACACTCTACCCACTACGCCACGGCCGCCACAAAACAATTACAAGTTATTTTAATACAAATTTCAAAAAGAAGTCCAAATCCATTATGGAAACAAGCTCCATAGTTAGCTATTAACCCCCTCGCTTTATTACTTAAGCTTTTCAGTTTCAATGATTACGGGGACCCTCAAATGCTCTCCTTACTGCGATTATTTCACAAATCTGTGTATTCTAAGTTACTTAATTCGTATTTATCACACAAAATATATTACTTGGTATAGGCTCTAAAAAAACGATTTACTTGCCTTACAATGACTTACAGACATATTTTTAATGCTTATTGCAAGCCTGCTGGTAAAAATTATCGTTGATGTTATTGTAATGCAGTGGAAACAGTAAACAGAGTAAAAATGTTGATTGTTGAAATATTTATTTCAAGTCCTAGCTTAATTCAATATACTCTAAAATCCAGTCTATACATAACAAATCTTATACATCTAAAATTTTTTATTGGATGGTTTAATCAAGTTTTGTAAAATTATTCCTTAGATATATTAAAGGGTATTAAAACACAGAATTTTGCTTTTCTGAGTCAGAGTATAAGCGATGGAAAACAGTAAACAATAAAATCAATATACAGTAGTATTTATAACAGTTATTTTCGTATTAGATAAATTAATAATAAACTATAAATATTGCGACAAAACGTGTCTTATATTCAAATGTTAATGTGTCAAATAATAGTCAAGATGTATAATTACTACCAATATTTTAAATATATAATTATTTTGAAATATTTATGTGGCAATGACATTTGCACACATGGGAATTTTCTCACAATTGTTGACAACAGTGGGTTAGGTGTAGGTGTCAGGGCTGAACAACTGTTATTTTCATATTGTAGAATTAAGAATGTTCTATGTAGTTAAAAGAAAATTAAATTAAAAAAAAAAAGTAAATGAATGAAAATTAAAATTTAGTAAGATATTCAAAAGAAATTATGAGAAATTATATTTATGAAATATTGTTTCAATACAAGTTAGCAACAATATCTTTTAATTCAAAAGTATTTTGTTTCATATGTTCCAAGATATTAATATTAATTTGTCGTATAATAACTGATTATTGTTCAGGTTTTTATCAAAAACATACACAAAACTGTTAATAATCTAGGTATTGTTTGGTTCTTTGGAATTCCAGCAATTGTTTTAAGACAAATTCTCTGACAGCTTTGAATGATAATAACACACTAGCGCAGGGAATATATTCAAAAAATATGAAAATAATTACCAAGTAATAATCACAACTTCTTAATATTACCCTTGTATGAAACAAAGGCATAATCTATAACACACACTGCACCGAATTTGTTCTTAAAATCACAGCATTCCATTCATTAAACTAAATTCATTGATTTCAATGAACAATCCATAGCAATGGCAACTGGTCCGTGTTCATCATCAGCTTCTTCATTGTCATGAGATTCTGAAGCAGCATAATCATTATAAACTTCTTCTGCTTCCATAGCACTGCCTGTTTGAATCAATGCGGGTCTTTTTCAAAAGCGAAGTCTTGTGCGGTAACCCTATTGTGGCATCTGTCAAAACAGCAGTGTCAACTGGTCCGCTAACAGAAGTTTTTTACCGTCATCAGAGCCTAAAGCAGCATAATCATTAAAAATTTCTGCTAATTTGATAGTAATCTTTAGGGTTTTCACCGTATTTCATGTCTTCAAAAAGATTTTCGAACCTCCAAAAAAACTTCTGTCATCCATTGGCAAAAGCCTAAAGTTTTCCTTTATATCAGAATTAAAACGAAACTTGATGAAATCTTTCACCTTATTCATCCGATTCTGTAAGTAATTGGCGCTGGTAGTTAGATGAACAGGAATTTTCGATGAAATTAAATAGATATAATAGATATATAGATAAAACAACATTTCAAGCTTATTGGAAGGAGCTTACAGGAAATGAGGAAAATCCTAACGAGACTCTCGAGACCCCAATATCTCTCGAAAAAGTGACTTTTTGTGACGTGGTTTACATAATAGAGACATAATTGGCCCATTCTTTTCAAACCAGAAGACGAAGCTACATAACCGTCAATGGCGACTGCCAAATTTTGCAAATATAAACATTTTATTTCAAACGTTCTTTTCAGATTAATTAAAAAATATAATATTTAAAAACGAATTTATTTTTTTATAAAAATTTTAAGTTCTTATAGTCTTGTCTGGTACCTTCCCAGTTGCTTTAGTCCACATTGCTTCAAAGTCCTTAAAGTCCTTGGCCACTTTCTTCAATTCCTTCCTTTACTGCTCAACTAAAGCCCCGTATCTCTCGATTGACCTTAGCTCTGGACAGTTCGGTGAATTCGCCTCTCTGGATACCAAAACTACATTATTCTTCTCATACCATACCTACTCAAGGCCATTTTGCCATAATAGCATCAGGCGAGGTCAGGTAAGAAGAACGTGGAAATCTTATTTGAGCATTTTTTTACATAAAACTCACGGTTGATTAAGCCAAATGTCACGAAACATCGGCTCCTCCTTTCCAACTGCAAATATTTTTAAGAATATTTTCTAAAATTTTGTATTCTTTTGTACTCTGAAATTTTCGTAACCTTTTGCAGCATAAAATTCCTGCACAGGAAGCTGCGAGAAGTCTGCAAGAACGTATGTCTCTTCGTTTATTATGCAGCACGGATATAAATTTTTCGAAATAAATTTTTTTAAGATTTTTTTCCCCCGTTATTCCATTTTTAGCTACGTTCCTATTCGGAACTTTTTGAACTTTGTATGTCTTCAGTTTTTCTTCTTTTTTATCTTTTTGGACAAAAAACTCCGAGCAGCCCATCTTTTGTGGCAATTTTTTTCCAGAAATTCTCGGATCTTCCTTCTCATGCCCTAATTAGAGATATGATCTTGATCTTCTCCTGGTCGTTTGACGCTTTCTTTTTTCCAGAACCTTTTTCTCGGGTCATATCTTTCCGAGAAATGGTCTTTTCATTAGCTTTCACCGCCTTGGCAAAGTTTTTATTCGTCCATTTAGACTAATTCTGATAAATTTTTATTATTTTTTCTAGCAATTCCAATTCACTTGCTATTTTTTGCTTTAACTAGACTTGCATTAAGTGGCGGTAACATTTAAAATTATCTGACATTAACTCCGAAGTTATTGACAAAAAAATGTTGGATTTTTGATCTTTCAAAAACAAGTTCTGACAAAAACTGTATTACAGTTTTATTCGACCCAGACAATTTTATTCGACACAGTCTTTTATCCCCAGAAAACTAACGGATATAAGCTTTTTGGGGCCTAATTTGATTTCTGGTTTAAAACGTTTTGGGGCCTAATTTCAATATGAAAAATTACCCCAAAGAATAACTTAATACGACCCAAAGCTGAAATAGCTCAACAGTTGCATTCTGTATATATATATATTTTTTTTTTTTTTTTGAAGTGAAACTTTTTAGAGGGCAATGTGACAAACTTTATTGAGGGAAAAATTAAAAAAAACACGTATACATGCTTATAAGCATGTTACAAAAAAGTAAAACGTTTTTAAAACTTCAAAATTAAGTATTTTTTTTACAATAGGACTGCCTCCTAATAAAATGAATTTAGTCTTAGAGGGTCGCTAGTTTTGAATGCTATGTCAGAAATTTAAAATCTAAGATGTCGGATAGTATTGCCACCTATGTTTTCTTTTTTAAAATTTTTCGCATTCTTGCAATTTTGAAATTCTGACAACGGATCAAAAAATCAAAAACAATAAAATCAGGAACTACAATCACGGACTTAGATCACGGACGTATATCTCATATTTTAGTTATCACAAATCAATTATGGTGTAAATATTGTATATTTACGGAATATTTTTTATGGAATTTTATAGTTTTTTTTTTAAATGCTTTCTCTCTCCATCTTTTTCTCTTTGTCTTACACTCATTTTTAAGAACTGAAGCGTTATATAAAGTTCAAAACCTATAATTCGGAAGCAATTTTGATAATTTAAAAAAAAAAAACGAAATGGCCATTTCAGCCCTTGAAAGGACTTTGACCGAGCTTCTTATGATCAATTGTGTTGTGTGTGATGTGAAATGTTTGCACAAATGATCGAGAACTGGACCTACATGTTTTACGCCGACTCCGAAAGGCTTATGTTCTCAAGAAGCTTTTCATGGCAGTTTTTACTCTCTGAGGTTTGCCATTGTCTGCAGAGAGGTGACGGCCGAGCAGAAAAACTAATTCAATTGAAAAAACTTTCTGTGCCGGATGGAGGATTCGAACCTGGGTTCTCTGGCGTAAGAGTCACACACTATACCCACTACGCCACGGCCGCCACGGCCGCCACTTTTGATAATTTTGAATTTGGTCGCAGTAATATTATTCGAAAATTTAAAAAGACACTGATTTTTGTGATTTTGCATTGGATTTGGCAAAAAAAAAAAATCAATATTTATACAATACATACGAGAAAGTATTATGATGCTTCGGCATTTATAAAATTTTGCTACTTATTTAAATTCTTATAGTGGATGTTGCTGATTATACTACTACTTTTAAGCTCATCCCAAAAAAAAACTCCTTAATTGGAACCCAAATAAATGCTCACATCCTGCTGACTGTTCCGATTTTCTTGTTTAAAGGATTGCTGTTTGTTTAAAGAAACTCGACTGTTTGCACTGCTCCTTGATTTAAATCTTTTTCGCCAATAAATTTTTAAACTTGACTGCACCGGAAAATGTTTTTATTTGCTAAATTCGAGATGCTTGTGTAGAGTAGCAGCGCCATTTCAAGAATTGGCTAAGGATATGCTGCAAGCATTACCAAAAAATAAAGCCAACAAGGATATACATATATATAATAACAGCAATACACACACAACTACATAAAACATGCTTGCCCTACTATACAAACTGCTGCTGCTGTTGTGCGCTTCAATAATTATGAAGCAGCATATTTTGAGTTAGAAAAAGTAGAATAGAAATGAAAAAGAGCACAAATACAAAAAATAAAATATATCAACAACTCAACTAAATACAAATTGAAATGCGTAGAAATAAGCAAAAAATATATATGTAGATACTATATAAACAAAAACCCAAAAATTCCGAATATTATGTTTGGTCATGTGTGTACTATTTTTGTTTTTTTTTTTTTTTGTCTAATATTTAAATTGTGGGCCGAGCAACAACAACAACATGTACTATTCATGACAATATATGAGCACAGAGACAGTCAAAATGAGCCATTATTTGGACCAAACAGTTCGTGAAACATTTGTTATATGTACCAGATTTCCAAATATCATATGACAAAAATAAAAACATAACAAAAAAGAATAATGTCGCATTTTATGACGTCTAATAGTGAGCTGAAGCTAGGCAGAGCAGAGCAGACCGGGATTAAACTTAAGCATGACACATTCTATTAAGCCTTGGTCCTTACTTAATGTTTGCCAAGATTTGCGGCTAATATTAGAATTAATTCACTTTTACAAAATATTTGCCTTCCTTTATTTGGGTACTCATCTTACTGTGTATTTGTCTGTGTAAGTGTGAGTGTGCCTAGTCGCATTTTATGCCGCTTTATATAAGGCGCCTTAATTTTGGCTTTGGTCAGATACCACCAAACATATATATAGTTCATGATTTGAAAAAATGACGCATTCTCATAAAATGTAGCGGACAAATTGCTTGTCTAAAAGTTGGTTTGGTGGTTTTTGGACAAGAATGTTACCCAGAATTACGGTTGAATGAGCTTGCATATTTTTCGGTAAAATTGAAGTTGTGTGGTGGGGTATGGAAATCACAGTTATTTTTGTTGATTCAATTTTGAGTTTTATATGAAAATTGTATTGAATTCAAACGATCGATTGAGCACGAAAATTCAACTGATTCTTCAAATTAAAGAAGATCTTTTGAAAATTTTCTAAGTGACCTCTATTAGGTATGGTTGAAATATAAAAATTTATAATATAATTTATTAAAAACTTATTGAATATTTTTGCAAGTCGATAGTTTTCTTTTCTTGATGTGACCAACTTCAAATCAATATAAAAAATTTTTTCAATACACAAAATAAACTTTATTTTAGAGATAAGTTTTTTGCATTAATGTTTAAATTTCGGATATATGGACTCCGCAACACATATTTTTCTCATACGGATATGTGACCTTTTTCTTTATAAATTTTGTAATTTTGTGAATTTTTTAAAGAAGTCAAAAAACCAAAGTTTCATATTCGTTTAATCCTGCATATAATTGATATTTTGGCATATATTTTATGTCTGTACGATGAATATGAAAGTATGTAGGTATACTACAAAAAGTGATCCAAAACGTTGCAAGTGCTTGAACAAATTTGCAAAAAAGACCCCCATACAAGCTGCGCTGTAAGACGTAGTTCTACGTCAAAAAAAGGATATCGCCAAAACACTTCCAATTTACATATACGAACTTATTTTAATCGGGCGAAAACATGTATGGTATATATTTTTTTTCTTTTTAACTTACAAGAAATTGTGTGTGAAAAATTTGTTACCGAGTTCGGTTATTTATGGTTACTATTAATAGCTACTGTCATCTTTTCATAACAAAATATAATAAACATTCTCAAGAAATAAGGCAAAATATAATGCGAAATAAAAACCTAAAACATATTTATTTTGACAACAGACCTTTTTTTTAAATAAATGAATAACTTTTTATTCGAAACTCATGATAATGAAAGATGTATTCTTTACAGGAAGGATGCAAAGTACCAGGAATTGGTCAATAAGGTACAAAATATTTATTGTTCACTCATGCATATTTATTTTCTTGCCTTTAAAGAAGGCCTTTTTCCGAAAAAGTTCACTAACGGTGGTTTTCCGGTAATATTTGTTGAGTCTTTTTTAAGAAATTCAGGATGGCGAGATGGTGCGTGGTGCACACACAAATCCGTGAGGGCTTTTTTACAAACCTGGTCTTCGGAATCCGATTTCGTTACGAAATCGTTAAGAATATCGTATGAAGGGGTTGACACGACTTCGTAATGAAATGTCTTAACGAGTCTTAAAGAAAATGTTACGAAAAAGTTGCGATTTCGTTAAGACAGTTCGAAAGAAAGGAAATTTCACTGTGTTTGCATTTCAATATATCTTACAAACAGTCGCATAACGAAAACTATTTCGATATTTAAGTATCGAAATTTTAAAGATTTCTTTAAGACAGCTCGAAACAGTTAGTTAATTAGTCGGAATTTCGACAAAGTTGTCAACTATGGTTTGCTGGGTAGTGAGTATAAAAAAAAATAAGCATTTTTTGTGTTTTTTAATTCTTTTTTATGATCAAAATTCTAATTAAAACATGCAGGGCAATAACTTTGTTTCGCTTAAGTTAGGTTAGGTTAGGTAAGGTTAGGTTAGGTAAGTATGGTTAAGACGGCTGCCCGTCTCGCGCACTTAGGCCAATATAGGCCCCTTGTGATACTATATAATCTCCTTTAACTTGATGGTTTAAGAGTCCTGTCTCCAATGAATCATCCCGTGAATTTAATGAATTTGTCGATTTTCTTTGGATCTGTCTTGCAGATTGAAGCAAGAGAGTGAAAGTGGGGTCGACTGAGGGTAATTAGTCTCCTTCTACTTAGAGCGGGGCAGTTGCAGATAAAGTGTTGTATGGTTTTCGCTTTCTCATCATCTCTGCAGCTTCTGCAGAAGTCGTTGGCTTCACAGCCTCGACAAAGAGCGTGTGCTCCTATAAAGCAGAGTCTGGTGAGTACCAGAGAACTGCAAAACTCACTTTTTGCTTGATTAAATCATTCACTGAAATTCTTACTCAACGCAACACATTCAACAAGGTCCAGCGTTGAATAAAATCAGCACAATACTGGCGAACGCGTCTTTTATGTCAGTTTGAGTTTTAGTTCGTCTGATCGAACTCACATGTTTGAGTGAACAAGTGTTGACGTTGAATAAAATAAAATGATGCTGTTGAAGGCGTCGTTTATGTGAGCTGATTGACGGACTGAATTCACATGTTTGAGTATTCGCGTTGAAATGTATACGGACATGTGTGTCGTAAATAGGAAATCAAAGAAATATTTAAATTTAGTTGTTTGCAGTCAATCGTAATAAAAACTTCACCCTTTTTCTTTTGATGAAAATAATCGTTGTTGCGCCCAACGAACAAGCATGAAATATGTATCCGAAGACGACCGTTGATTAAAATCACAGAGCCAACTCGAAGCACATGGTTTGATTGAATTTAACTCAACAGCGAGTGTGTGCATTCGAGCAAGTCTCATCGCAGAGGCATTATTTTTACAGTGTTTACAGAGAGATTTGGTCTTCCGAGTCCCAGTAAGGAGAGATGCGATTGCTGTCGTAGGAGGGCCAGGTAAGTCTGGCTGTGGCACAGGTGACCAGGTTGTTTCGCTTAAATTATATTCATTATGTTCTCTTTCAGGTATATGCTTGGTTTTTTCATTATTGAAGATTAATGATATCAAATCGTTCAACAAAAACTTTGAAGTACTACTTAGGTACTAGAAAGAGATAACTTGGAGGTTGGTACTAGTGTTTTTTTTATATACAGATGATTTTAAGTCAGAACACTAAGTACTCAGATATATGTATATTGGTATGGAACTAAGATGTACTTACTGTGACAAATGCGAAAAATTCCAATTCAATGTCTCAGGATAGAATGATTTAAGCATTTCATTTGTCAATGTGATTCCAGCCATAGTTTGTTTTTGAAAAGTAATAGTTAAAGATTGAAACAACTTTGTCGAAGGAAATATAAACAAATGTTCAACCTCTTTCAAGTTACAACCTTTTGTGATTTTGATTACATTCATATGTCTTCTTCAGCTAGGTGCTTAAATCATTCAATCCTGAAAAATTTTTTGCAATGTTATTTGTAGATAATCAAAAGTACAAGCAGCGGATCCTCAACAGGTAACTCCCTTTGACACTATTTAACAGGAAGCTACTCAGGTTAAAAAATATAATTACCTTAGTGGTATTTTAAATATCAAATTATTATGAAATTCGTAAAAAAACAAAATTATTTTTACTTTTTTTCTCGGAATATTTAATATATACTGTATGCTTAGTAGCTTACAATAAAAAAAAAAAAACAACTTCAAGAATTCAAACATTTTCTATTGTTTTCTTTTTATACGCTATGCAAAATAAAATTTTGATTTTATTTTTAACTGCTATATAAAAATGAAGGATATAAAAGTTAAGTGCTTCTAGAAATGTTAAAAATGTTAAAACCGTAAAAATTGTTAGTTCTAAGAAAAAGGGGGAGAAAAAAACGCATAGAAATATAAATATGTATTTTCTCTGCTTTAAACAAAATAAAAGCTTAAACATTGCGTTAAACTACTGAGTCAAAATTCATGAAGCAACAAATTTACATTCACACACACACACATACTCACACTAATATAGTTATAGTAAAACAAAAAATAAAATAAAATTACATATCTAAAAAAACAAAAACTGAACAAAACGACTGACCGACTCATACAAACGTCAGTAAGAAAAACTAAAATACGTGCCAGAAAAATACATACGCAAAATCATATCCTTTACACATAACAACACATGATAGCATGAAATGAATAGAAATGAAGAGAAATGAATAAAAATGAATTTTAAATCTAGCTAAAACCATGCCAGTGTAAAGCACTTAAATGGAATAGGAAGTAGAAAGAAAAAAGACTGTATGTTAAGTTACCAGCATTACATGTATAAAAGATGCCAAGAGACTATATTATTAAGTTAAACAGAACAGAACTTATAGAATAACGTATTTATTTAGGATAGATACTGGTCTAGATTTTAGTCAAACTATAAAACAACAAATAAAAACAAACTTCAATTTTATTTTTCCTTGAGTACACTGAACGAAAAACGTTTATAAAATCGAAGAAAAAATTATTTTTGTTTCAACAAATAAGTTATTAAAATTCAATGAATCGTTTTTCACGTCTTGAATAAATCTATGTTATTAAGTTTAAGAACAAGTTCTTATGCCAATAATGTAAATAATAGAAGATGGATATAGAAGAAATTTAGAAGTTAAGAAGGTTTTGAAGCCTATCGAAAAAGGGTAATTAAGCTTTGTGTGAAGGGCAATTAATTATTGCTAAAGAGCATCACACTTGCTCTCCTTAGCTGCCTTCTAAGTCCCCCAAAAAACCCAAAAGACAAAGATTAAGAAGAAAGGTTAAGAAGAAGTAAATGAATATTAGGAAGAAGAAGAAAAAAGATTAAGAAAATTAAAAAGAAGATTAAGAATACAATAGATTGAGATTAAGAAGGGTGACCTCCCACTATCCCTATATGATTATTTTGTCACTTTTGACAAAAAATCATTTTAATTTTTCATCCAAAGTCACACACAAGCATGCTGTGACTATTGGACCAGAGTAAAAACTGTAGTGACTACGTTAACGTAAGTCTACTACGGATATGTTAGTACCTTGGGATGTGAAAAGCTAATACAGAACTTTGTATTAACTGTCCATTCCCATCTTTTTGGTGTAGTGTTAGTGTTTTACAATATTTTTTTTCTTACTATAATCTTAATCTAATTTTTATTCTAATTCTGCTATTGTAGAATGTCGATCATTTGAGGTTCGAACATCACTAGAGCGTTTACTGATCCCGATCACGACCTGATAACACCCCAGCTACTGACATCCCACCACAGAAAATGAAGAGCCAACACCGAACTCGGTGCTGCCTGTCCATTCCCTTGAATAATTGCCCACGACGATAAAAAGCTGCATTTAAATTTGAATTTTTGCAAGCCCCAATGACATTAAGTTTTCATGGGCCACCCTCAGTCGAATCTCTTTTTGGTCATTAGAGATTATTGACTGTGTTCCTTCCTAAAGACACAACTAGTTGGAAATCTAAATAGATTCGTTGTTTTCAGATTTTTTGTTTTTGCGAAGCGTTTCTGTAGCTTGTACTTATTTACTTCGGTTTGTAAGTGAAGCTAACAAAATACAGAAACATTTTTTATTGTGTGAGTTAAGCTCACAAAATATGTCGAAATGACGGAAAAAATTTTTAAAACATAACAGTGTACATAGTACCAAAGCGCTAAGCAGGGGGCTAAAGACGGGGTAAAAAATAGCTATTTGGCCACTACGTTTCGGTCTTGTCCGTATGTTTTGATTTTAATATTACTTAAATTGAAGAAACTAATTCTTTTTCAATTTTAAGTTTACAATTATTTTTTGTTCGTTCTCTACTCCTGTTACAATTTTTAAAAAACATTTTTCTTCTTAAACTTCGTACCTAAATATGACTATGCTACACAATGTTAAGTCAATAAATACGACGAAAACACTGCACAACACAAGTCATAATATAAACTAGCTATAAATTAGAATTATAAAGAAAGAGATTGGAAAAGTTATACAAGAGTGTTGAAAAAGTTGAAGGAAGTTATTTAAAAAAAGTTTTTGAAAAAATATTGGAAAAAATTATATAAGATGTTGAGAAAATTGTATAGGAATATTGAGAAATGTTATATAAGATTTTGAAGAAAATTATATAAGAATATTGAAAAAAAGTTACAGTGACTTACAAAACCGTTCATAAAAACGCATTTTTTTAATTATTTTGTTTTATTTTTGTTAAGAAATACAAAATTATAAATGTTAATACACAAAAACTTAAAGAAGCTGCTTCTTTGCTTTATACCAATAAAGAATACCAAAAATTGAAAGTATGCAAGAAAATGAATATCAAGTTAAATTTTTATTTTAATGAACACTTTTGTAACTGGTTTGTCCAGAAGACTTAAACATTTTTTAATAATTTGTATTAGTATTTAATGTGGCCACCTTTGGCCTTTATAACAAGCTGCATTCTGTTAGGTATACTTCCAATCAAATTATCCAACGTTTGGGGGCTTATTCTGGACCACTCTTCGTTAACCGCCGTCCATAAATCTTCCAGGCTATGGGGGACCGATTTTCGCATTATAATTTTTTTCTTCAGGATATTCCACAGATTCTCTATTGGGTTGAGATCTGGGCTTTGCGCAGGCCAATCCATACAAGATATTCCGTTGTCACGAAGCCATTTCATTGTCACTTTAGCTTTATGCTTCGGGTCGTTATCTTGCATAAAGATGGTATCACCCAGTTCACATCCAAACTTTTCGATGCTGGGGAGATATGAGTCCCGTAGAATATCGATATAATTTGCAGCCTTCATTATACCATCGATACGTCGCAGGATTCCGAGCTTATTCCCTTGAAAACATCCCCAGATCATCAAGGATCCTCCCCCAAATTTCAATGTCTGCTGCATATTTCGTTCGGTGATACCAACTTTTGGATCATACCATGACCAAATTCGACCATCAGATCCCAAACGGTTAATCTTTGATTCATCCGACCAAGTGACCAACCTCCATTGACCGACGCTCCAATTAACATGTTCCTTGGCAAAATTCAAGCGTTGTGCGCGATGCTAAGCAGAAAGTAAAGGCTTTTTTATTTTAGTTTTAGCCCTCATGCCGGCTTCCTTCAGACATCTGCGTACTGTTTGGCAGGACACGTTAAGGTTCAGAGCCTCAGATACCTCCTTGTGAGCTTGTACAGCATTGTCAACAGCACCAGACACAATGAGCCTCTTGACCGTTCTTTGGACCTTGGGGGTAATTTTTCGAGGGCGCCCACCGTTCCTCTTACTGATTGAAATTTCACAATAATTTCTTATTTTGGAAATAAAACCTATCGAAACATGGTATTTTGTTGCGATTTGACGCACAGATTTTCCTTCTTGAAGTTCTGTTTCAATAGCAGCACGTGTAACGCAACCGATTTTCTTCGGCATTTTAATTTCTATGAAAAATTATTTATTTTAAACAAATTTTAGCACTTCGCTAATTAAAATTACCAAATATAACACAAAAACTTTGGAACTGCGGAATCAATAATGATACAACAAGACAATCGCGACTTAAACTGCAATGAATAAATCAGTTCCAAAAGTGTTCACAATAATTTATAGGAACCGTTATCAACAGCAACAAAACTGCGTTGAATTTTTTAAATTTTCTTTTATACGCTGTTCGCCACAACAACATCAAATTAAAGCTGATTAAAAAATTAACAATAACAAGTGCAATTTGAAATTTTATGCAAAAAACGATTTTTCATAGTTTTTTGTGAACAGTTTTGTAAGTCTGTATATCAGAGTGTTGAAAACAAAGTTATACATGAGAAAAAAGTTTAGGAATTATATTAAAAAATATAAAAAATTATAGAAATTATAAAAAAGTATAGAAATAATATTAAAACATATAACAAGTATGGAAATTATAGAAAAGTATAGAAAAATAAAATAGTAATAAGAATGTAGGGCAATATTTAAAGTATTAAAGGTAATGAGAAAAATTATAAAAATTATAAAAAATTATAAAAAATATAGAAAAACATAAAACATATAAAAAATTATAAAAATTATATAAAACAAATATATAAAAGTTATAAAAAGTATAATTGGATATATATGTTTAAAGATATTCTTTCCGATGAGTATGAGTGGAAAACGACCTAATTTTCTAAGCCTTGCCGTGAAGGCACGAGGGCTTCCTTTAAAACGTTTTTTCGCTTACCGCCAAGTAAGCTCATCAGGAGGATTTTCTACTTAGTTATTAGTTATTAGTTATTAGTTAGTTATTCTACTTAGCATTCGAAAATAACTAAGTCTATTAAAAAAAAAAACTACGTTTTTTTATTAATTGCTTTCATGCAATTATTCAATAAAAACTGTTTTTAAATTTAAATTAAGAAACTTTTCATTGAAACAATGAAAAACATTCATTGATTTATACGAACTTCTGCTTATAGCCACAGAATTGATTCTTTAAATCAGGTAAACCCTTTTTAATTTCAAAGAAAAGATTCATTGAACCAGTCAATTATTTATTAAAGAATAAAGTTAATGGTCTCAAAGAATTGATAGAATGAATTCAAGAAAAAATTCTTATGTATAAAGAACGTATTCATTGAATTAAGTTATACAACTCATTGTTCTAAAGAACTGATTCATTGAATTAAAGTAAAAAGTTCTTAAATTTTAAGAACATATACATTATAATTTCATTTAAAGTGTGTTTTCGGTTAAGAATTGTACAGGACATTTCGTTTTTCCATAAAGAAATGGTATAAAAAAAAAATTAACATTTTATTCACAGTCACACCAACTCAGCGGTGTTCTGTGATTTCTGCAGTCCACTTACTCTAGAAACTACTTAACATAACATTTAGAGAAACCAATGTGGAATCATACTTCTTTTTCAAATCAATAAATTTCTCTTCGATTTAATGAATGCGTTCTTTTGATGTACAAGGCAGTAAGGATTGTTTTTCGTATGTAAGAATTATTCATCGAATTCAAAGTAATATTGTTCATTACAAAAACAAGTTTTTACATTTAAAAGAAAAATGAGTCTCAAATCATAGCAACAATAAAAACGATAGATAAGTTTCAATGAAGATAGATTCCTACAAAGAATAAGCGATGCATTAAAATCAAATAATATTTAAAGAAATTGTTTTTTGAGCCAAAGAATTTTTTCTTTGGCCCAATGGATTGCTCACTTAAATCAATAAATTTTGTTTAATGAATGGAATTCATAAATTTTAAGAACAATCTTTTTTCAGTGTATGAGGAAGCTGTTTGAACTTAAAAACGGAGAAGAGGAGTGAGCATATATTACAACGTCAAATGCCAAAAGCAAAGCACGTTCAGAGACGTCAAACAAGTTTACATAAAATTATTTAGGTTTTGTTGTGACATTCACATTGGCCCATTAAGAGTGAGTATTGAAGCATGAGTATATTTTTTATTTCTGCCCAGCTACTATTTAATTTTAAGCAGCACAACGAATTTTTTTTTTTTTTAAATAAATATATGTATGACAAAAAAACTTACTTGATTATGTTTTTGAAATTTTAAGCCCAGAAATTTCTCCCGCAGCACTTGGTATTTTTACGCATTTATGTTTGACAATGAAAATTGTACAGTTATGTCATATCAGTATTAATAAAAATGTATTTCAATATTGTAATTTTTAATGGTAATATTTTTAGCTCTCAAGATAAATTATTAGTTCATTATCAATTTTTTCATTTTCCTTCGTCAGTAATATCAACTTGAAATCTTTAATGATTGTTGCAATATTTGTTGGTTAAAACAATTAAATTCATAAGTTTTTCTATGTTGGCAGTAGTTTTTGTTTTTAATTAACGTAATTTTTTATATTTTTATGTTTTTATTAATGACTTGTTTCACAAAGGATTTTATATCATCAACTATTTTGGCTGTTTCCAAAAGTTCAAAGCCGCAGTTTCATGTAAATATATTTTTTTGCGTTTAAATCTGAAAGAAAAACATAAAAAAATTTAAATAAGTATCATATTTAATTGTTTTAAATAATGAAAAGATTGTATTCATTCATAAAATACAAAATACTATAAATTTTGACTAACTTATTAGATACGATCTAACAAATTTCAATCGTTGTTTATGAATCGTCGCACATTTTAACTAACAAATGCTCTGGACTAAGAACTTTTAAAAATCAGATAATTAAAAATAAGTAGGCAAAATAACTAACCGAAAAACTTCAAACTAATTTGTTCATTCTTATACAAACTTTTCCTTTAAGTACACTATATGAATGACAAAGTCTATTTATTAATTTTTTTATATGTATTGACCAAAACTAAGGGATAAGAAAATTTTTCCAAGAATATCTCATTTTATTTTTTTAAGAGTCGGTAGTTTTAAACGAATTTTCAAGTTAAAACTGTTTCGTTAAAGAAAATTAAATCACCGTTAGATCCTCATAAAAATTCTAAATCCATACCTAATCCAGATTTTTTCGTAATCCAAAACTCAACCCAAAAAGTTGATTTTTCCTTTTGTTGTTGCTGTTTGATAAGCAATCAAAAACATTTGGTGCGAGTTCGCACTAATGTCATTTAAGGAAGATAGATAGGTTGAAGAAGATGTCTTCTATGAGACAAAGTTAGCCCTATAAAGCCTTTTTTTCGCACTCTATTTGAACCAGTGTAAGCTGTTAATAAAGCAAAGGATTCGGTAGTTCAAAGATTCTGAGAAGCCTTCTAGGTCCCTGCGAAGGGAGCAATTTCTAGCCAGCGCGGGGTTAATGCAGAGAAATGTGTTATAGATTCTTATATCCTTTCGTCTGTGGAACTTCTACGGAAGTTATTGTGTAGGATGTCTAATCTTCGGCCGTGATTATCTATTACTCGTAGCCAGTGTCCAGCTAATTAGTGTCCGACCTAAATTGAAATTTTTTGGCCGAAATCGAAATTCGGTTCTTTATGTAATATTCGGCTGAAACTGGAACCAAAACTGAGAATTTGTATGAAAAAAAGGTTGGAAGGTTGGAATTAGGAATTAGTAATTGGTCATCTCAATTCCTCAAGAATGGAATTGGAAAAAATGGTCAATTCCATTACTGCAATTGTAATTGGTAATTGAGCGTTTCAGTTCCTCAGGAATGGAATTGAAAAAATATGGTCAATTCCATTACAGAAATTGTGATTGGTAATTGAACGTTTCAATTCCTCAGGAACGGAATAGAAAAAAACTGTCAATTTCATTACAGGAATTTTAATTGGTAATTAAACTTTTCAATTCCTCAGAAATGGAATTGGAAAAAATCGTCAATTCCATTACAGAAATTGTAATTGTACTACAATAGCCTACAATTACAATTCCAGTAATTGAAATTGTAATTGTAATTGTAACTGTAATTGTAATTGTTATTGTAATTGTAATTGTAATTGCAATTATAATTGTAATTGTAGTTGTAATTGTAATTTTAACTGTAACTGTAACTGTAATTGTAATTGTAATTGTAATTTTAACTGTAACTGTAACTGAAACTGTAATTGTAATTGTAATTGAAATTGAAATTGTAAATGTAATTGTAATTGTACTTGTAATTATAATTGTAATTGTAACTGTAACTGTAACTGTAATTGTAATTGTAATTGTAATTGTAATTGTAATTGTAATTGTAATTGTTATTGTAACTGTAATTTAATTGTAATTGTAATTGTAATTGTAATTGTAATTGTAATTGAAATTGTAATTGTAATTGTAATTGTAATTGTAATTTGAATTGTATTTGTAATTGTAATTTTAATTGTAATTGCAATTGTAATTGTAATTGTAATTGTATTTGTAATTGTAATTGTAATTGTAGTTGTATTAGATTAATTACAATTCCAGTAATGGAATTAAAAATTTCAATTCCTAATTAATCAAGATGTTCAATTACCAATTACAATACCTGTAATGGTGACGTCTTTTTTTTTCAAATCCATTCCTGAGAACAAATTTTTTGTTTAGTTTCTCCACCATACCTTTTTTTTTTGCACAGTATAATAAATATTGAAGAAATTGTCAGTGCCGCTTAGTTATCCATAAATTGCTTGAATTCCGCTTTTTTAATTAAGTAAAAATATTTTCATTAGTGAATCTTTTGCTTTGAAGTTTCACTACAACGAAGTTGGTTTAGTAATTATCAAAGCGACTTCCGATGTCTTTGATTAAATTTCTCTGTTGCTGGGATATGTTGATGAAATGAAAATCAGAGTAACTGCCAATTAAACGAGCTTAAATTATAAATAGCAACATTTTCTTATCTATTGTATAGCCATAATTGCTGCCTCAGCTGTTTTGTTTATTGACAAAATCCTGCTTGAGACAACATTATATGCATTGAAAAAAAAAAATCACATTAACAAAAATTATGTGTAGAATATATATAATAGAGCATAGTATTAAAAAAAAATGTTGTATTATTAATAAGGTAGAAAAATAAAGCAAAGTCTCAATTGCGCCACTTTTGAAATAATAACATATACATAAAAAATAATATGTTGATATCTACAAACTTTTTTTTGCATATAAAGAATTCGATAACATTTAATGAGGAAGTCTTTGAAGATAAATAAAGAAATTTATTTTTAGTATATCTCTGAATAAATGCTTAAATAGCTTTTTAAAGACTATCTCTACCGCTGAGGCAAGTCGATACAAACATTTCCGGCAAAAAAAAAAAAAAATATTGTCACTCGTATCAATTTCATAAAATAATGATGCCATCTGAATTCTTTAAACATCCTTAATCTAATAAATACAACAACAAAATAATGCTAATCCAGCCAAACGACAAACTCATGTTAACTTTGGAAATATGTAGCTAAGTAGAAAAAAAAAATGTGCGCCAAATTGCGAAAGAATACATTAAGAAAAATATTGATTTTCATTAAAAAATCATGTTTTTGCATAATTTTGCTTAAAAGCAGTTACCAAAATAACGTTACCATAAATCGAAAAAGTATTTAACATCCGCCATATGTAAAAGTTTGCAGCTTTGAAGCAGGTAGTAGCTACGTGAAAGCGTCAGGCAAACTTTCTATAATGCATGAATATGTTAAAATACAACAAAAAACGTTATCATTATTATATAGAACAACAAAAAGTAGCACTCAAGCAGTCACAGAGATTTTATGTGTATGCGTCAGTATAAAAGCCAAAGTATTAACAAAACGTCCTGCTACTCTTTGCTTGACATTCATTTTAGATACAAGTATTTTATTTAGATTTTTCTTTCTTGCTTGACTGATAAGAGCCACGAATATAAATGATTGTCAACATCGAAAAGTGTTGACAAAAACAAAACCGAATAAACATAAAAAACCTGACAAAAATAAAAACAAAAAATATTGCCAAAAAGATATTATATCGCAGACGACCTCGTTAGGCTTTCTGACAGTTGTGGCAACAACATGTTGACAGCTAGAAATAAGCACCGTTGAGACAGCCGACATCAGCGAGAGCGTCGCCAAGTAAGTCAACATCGCAACATTTGCTCAGTACGTGACAGCAACAAAATGTCAAAATTACATTTATTTTGACAGCGCATATTTTTCTTCGTTTCGGTAGCTAGTTAGTAATTTGTATACGTTAAGAGCTTGTTTAAAGCAGGTTCGTTCCCTCGAGTAGCAGCGGCGCCCTATGAAAAAAATCATAAAAGCTAGTAGCTCTAAATTCAACAATATTAGTCTCAATTTAAGGGCAAAAGTCAAAAAAAAAAGAAAACTCCTAATTTAGCGTAAAAAAAATATTTTTTATTTTTTGTATGGTACAGGTTATCACACGTGAACTCAGCGTTTTTAAGAAACTTATTCAAAATCAGATTTTTGCTTAAAATATGTTTAACTTTTTATATAAAAAAAAAAAAAATAAAAAAATACATGTGAAATTTTTTTACTATATCAAATTATAAAAGTATTATGAGGTGGCAAGCATGAAGGTTTTTACTAATAAAAATTATACATTTTCTGAAGTCCAGGAAAAATTAGTTTATAAAAGTGTATGAAATTTGTTTTTTGAAGTGAAAACTTCTTTAGACTCTTTGAGCACATTTTAGTAGAGAGCAAAACTATAGATTCGCGATATCATCACGCTGTAGGAGACATCATCACGCTGTTAGCGTAACAGAAATAATTGCTATACAACATTACTTTTTAGGGATTCCCTAGCATCGACCAAGCCGAAAACCAAAGCGATTACCGACTACCAGACCGATTACCGAAGCGATTACCAACCGTTTACCGAAGCTGTTATCAACCCATTACCAAAGTGATTACCAATAAATTACCGATTACTGAAGCGATGACCAATCGATTACCGAACCAATTGTCGAAGCGATTACCAACCGTTTACCAATTACCTAATTGATTACTAACCGATTACCAATTACCGAAGCGATTTCCGGCCGATTACCAATTACCGAAGCGATTACCAACCGATTACCGAGCCAATTACAAATTAACCAACCAAAGTAATTGTGTTACAAGTATATTATACAAAAACATTAAAAAATAGCCATTTATGCATTCAGTAACGCATTAATTGATAAAAAAAGTTATAAAAGTACTGTGGTCGGCAAAAATATTTTAACTAAAGTTGGCGTCACACGTGCTGTCTGAATAAAATCTAACGTTAAACGATTCTCGCTTATAGTGAAAAATTATTGTAAAAACATGGCGTGAGGAATTTAAATCTGAATAAACGAAATCATTTAAGCCACGCTTTTCGAGGTAGTAAGTCGTTCATTAAAAAAAGAAAGAATTTCTTTGCGGCAAAAGTATTCTGACGCTTATGCAAGTTACGATTTGGTAATTAATATGAAATTATTTAATAATTATTCAAATTTATTCAAATGACTTTGTTTATTTTATTTATTCTTTTATAAAAAAATGGAAAGAAATTCGGTACTAAGTATTGAAATAAGATGTGCAATCGTAGAGAAACATAATTGTGTTATTTCTGTGAAAGAAATTTGCTCTGAGTTCCATTTGTCAAAGCAAACCGTTCACTATCAAATAACTAAGCACAAAGAAACAAATTCAGTGAAAAATTTGCTACTTTCTGGCGGAAAACGTAAAACAACACGTAAAGAAGACCAGTTTATTGTACGGGAGTTCGCAAAGGATCCTGGATTTACTCCAAAAAGCCATGAACTCGCAGACGAATTCGCAGACGTTTAAAAGAATTCCAATTCGGTACATATTCCGTTAGGAAAATAACGCATATAACGCCTGCAAATAAAATCAAACGACTCAAATTTCCCAAAGATTTTCTCTGCAAGATACATGAGGGAGATTTGGAACCGAGTTTTGTGGGCTGATGAAAGTACGTTTGAGTATCACCTAAATAGATATTTGTCAGAATTCCAAAGAAAACACGAAAAGAAGTAGCTCTAGTCTTACAAGCAAGTCGCCATGGCCGTGGATCGGTAATGTTCTGGGTATGCATTGTCTCTTATGGTCATGGTGATTTGGTTCCAATTGATGAAACGATAAGCCAATACAAATATTTGGATGTCTTAAACGATCATGCATTTCCATCTGGTGACAAACTTATGGGTGAGCTATTTATTTTGCAACAAAATAATCACAAGAGCAAGTTCATAATGAACTTTTTTAATCGAACTGGCGTAGGTGTTTTACACTGACCACCGCAAAGTCTTGTCTTAAACGAAAGCGAAGAAGCATTTGCTTGACTCGGACTAGGAATGAGACTATTTTTTAAATAAAAAGTCTTTGGGAGAAAATTCTCGCAGATATTTTGAAAAATCTTGTGGAATCGGTACCTTAACGACTTTAAAAAGTTACAGAAGCTAATGGCGGATATATTTTTTAATAAATTGTTAAGTTTTTTATTAACTTTTCTTATCTTTAACTTAAGTTTTGCATAAAATTTAACTGTCAAAATAATTATGCCTTCTTTGAAATTTAGTTTTTTAATATGTTATCCTTATAGGCTATTTTTTAAAAAATCACATATTTTTGGTAAAATTTCAAGCAAATAAAAGTATATTCATCCGAATTTTCTAAATTTATTTCAAAAACTCAAAATATTTACATTTTCTGTTCGTCAAAATAATTATGCCGACCGCTGTAGAACGCGTCTGATATGCCGACTCTAGCTTCTTTAGAAATTCATAACCTTCTCAAATTTTCACTTCGGTCGGCAGTCCCGTACTGCCTAATGTTTTTTTATAACAATCAACCTTAACTTATTCGGATAAACAAAAACGCCTTCGATTTTTTCCGATTCTTGAAAAAATTTAATTTATTCAAAACGCCTCTTATTTCCCACTCTTACATTTTTAAGAGTCGTTAAAGTCCGATTTGAAAGTTTTTATCAAAAAAATATTTTCTGCATCTTCATTTTTTTTCCGTGACATAACTTTTGACTCTGCCCGAGGGTTTATGGAAATATATCATTACTATTGGGTGATTGTTTTTTTTTCTAATTTGAAGTCGGAAAAAATGAGGTCCCACTTTTTTGATGCAAATCTCTTAAGTATAAGGCTTAATAAGGCCATGTACCAGGATTCCATGTACTGATAGAAGATTTCTTTTTTGTCGGACAGTAAATATGCTAAGAACACAATTGTAGATCAGATATGCAGTTCTTTTCAAAAATGGCTTTAACAATTTTAACGTAAGACCAACAGTTTTCAAGCTATGCTACTCATGGTTGCCACCTCACATTTAAACAAAAAAAAAAAGAAAAAGTACAAAAATATCGTTAACGTCACAACGAAAAAATTATGAAAAATACAAGCTTTATACAAGAAGATATACATATCCGTGGTTACAAGTCATAACAGCTTTACTCAAAATATCGTAAAAAAAAACGATCTGGTATTTGTACAAAATGAAGGGACTTTCATGTATCTACATGTTCCATGTTCCATTATTCTGTTAACTATCTCCGTATCTACAAGTTCTATGTTCGATTGTTCCGTTAACTTCTGGAAAACAGACGATGTAAGGTAAATAAAACATCACGTATTTACGATATTTTGTGTTATGACGTGTGCCCACAGATATTTAAACTGAAAAATTAAAATAAATCCTCAAAAAAAAAAGAAAATTTCCACAAAACACAAAGCCAATCCCACGTGAGTTAAAAAAACCACACGGCAATTAAAAATACCATGGAAATTTCCATTTCCCACGGCAATTAAAAATAACCTCAAACGGGATTTTTCCCACAAAGGTGGCAATCGTGATGCTACTAGGTATGTTTAAACAAAGTAGAAATTTCGTACTATGAGATGGTTTTTTTTTACAACTTTAATTATGTATTACAGAAACACCATTTTATTAATATTTATCGGAACTAATGTTTTGTATCAATGTAACACAATTTGTTCTTGACTCTGACTTGCTATGGCCTTAGACGATTCAGTGACAAATTTTATTCGACGTTCAGTCGCTTGATTGTAGCATGTAATTTCCTTCACATTGTCTTTGATTCGTTCACCAGTTTAAGCTAGTCTTTTAATTTCCTTATACAGCATCATTCGTTTAAATGGAGGTTCGGTGTATACCGCATTCCAATCAATTAACTCGAAATAATGTTCTTTATGGAACAATAACATATATGAGGATTAATGTGTGTATAATTTTGTTCGTGACATATTTTTTTGCCTGACAAAGAGGAGAGGAGGTATAGATGAATGGAATGGTTTCGGTGAACTTTGAACCCGAATGACTTCTAGCGTGTACATTAAAGTGGCCCCCAAATGTTTGGGGGAAAAAAAAGTTGGAAATATTTTAGTTTCAATAAAAATAATTGTTCCTTTTAACAAAGTTACCAAAAAAAAAGTTAACATCTCTTATATTATTGACAGAAAAAATCATTTTGAAGCATAAGATCACAGCCACTGTATCTCGTCTTCATATGCGTCATTAGTATGGCAAAAATCAATAAATTTGTCATTATTCACAACTTGTTTTTGGTATCGATATCGAAGGTTTTATTTATAGATTTCATGTGTGCAGTATTTTTTCATTCCGCTTCGAATTTTCTCCACCCACCCTTTTAGCTAGAGTGCCAGATGCTGGCATTGGGACTCAAAGCAATAATCTTGAGAAAGGACCTTCCTTGACAGTCATTATAAAGTGTTGTAAATTAAATTCATAGTTTTGAGAAATGAGCGTAGCCTATGCAAGAGTTGACATTTGACACAGGTTTTAATGTTGAAATTTTTAACCTTTTACATTTCAATTTCAACTTCTTTCAAAACAAATTCAACTTTTTAAACTTCTAAATTGAACTTTTTTTACATTTCCACATCAATTTGTCTTTTACCTAATATTTTGATTGGCAAAAAGTTAAATATGAAGTATACGTAATTGAATTTGAAATGTAAATAATAGAATATGATTTAAGGGCTGTTCATAAATAACGTAACACGTTTAGATAGGGAGGGGGGGGGGGGGGGGGGGAAGTGAGTCGAGCATTTGTGGCGAAGTGTGAAGTAGGGGACGCCTTATAAAAAGCTATGGCTGAGTGAATCAACCAAACATCAACTCAAAGAAAATGTCACTGATGCTTTTAGGAACTCAGCCTATATTTCAAATAAAAAAGGTTTAATTTAAATATAACCGTTTGTAAAGACGTGTAAGAAACCGTATTAATTAATAATAAACAATTGCCTGTAATAGCAAACAACTTAGCTTATACCCGGCGCGCTTCGCTGTGCTCAGCGCTTATCCCCTAAAAGAGGGCGTAGCTTTAGTGAAGCCATGCTTTTACAGTAAGTTCGTACCTAGTTTCATTGATGTGTGACTTATTTTGAAAGCTATAGCGAAAATTTTGGGTGCTGAAAAAGTACCACGCCCCTCGTCCAACGCCCATAAAATGTTACCAGTGGAACGGCATGTGTAAATTGACGTCGAATACTGAATTCCGAGGCTGTGCGACCTACAATTCCAAAACTATTCGATATCGAAAATTTGAGGTGTATTTAAGGTGCCTTCTACGATCGGCACCAGACTTCACAGGAACCCTCTCAAGGCTTGGGTATAAAAATTGGCTAAGCGGTTTCGGAGTCTTTACGTGATATACACATATACCCACATACGTATATACATTAAGACGCCTCAAGCTCCTTAGAAAAAAAAGTTGTTCAGTCCGGTTCTTCAAAATAATCCATGGCTTATGTTACGATGATCCCCAAAATATTTCGACTAAAAATATTGGCTGGTATGGTAGTTAAAAACAAAACAAACGGTCAGATATAAGAGTAATGAAAATGTTCTTTTGCATCAAAAAATCTTAAATTTTTTCCGTTGGACCAAAGACAATGCGGATTTTTATGGATTGTTTTAAATTTTTTATATTATTTTCACTAAAATTCAAATGGATTTTTTCCCCATACTACTTTTAGTCAAATAAATTGTGAAATAAAAAAATTTTAATTTGAATTTTAGTGAAAATAATATACAAAAAAGTTAAAAAATTAATGAAAATCCGCATTACCTCTGGTCCGACTGTTAAAATTCAAAATTTATTGGTGCAGATTGAAAAACTTTTTCCTTACTATTATTTCTGACCGTTTGTTATTTTTAACTATCACGCCAGTAAATATTTATACAAAAACCTGGATTTTTAGAGCATATTTCAAACCATTTCTTGGCATACTGGTTGAGTTGCGTGGCTTGTATGCCATACAACCCAGGTTCGAATTCCATCTGACACAGAAAGTTTTTTCAATTGAATTAATTTTCCTGTTCGGCCGTCATCTCTATGCAGACAATGGCAAACCTCAGAGAGTAAAAACTGCCATGAAAAGCTTCTTGAGAACGTAAGCCGTTCGGAGTCGGCGTAAAACATATGTAGGCCCAGTTCTCGATCATTTGTGTTCAAGCGTTTCACAACACACACAACACAATTGATCATAAGAAGCTCGGTCAAAGTCTTTTAAAGGGCTGAAATGCCCATTCCGTTTTTGTTTTTTGTTTTATTTGTGGGTGGTACAAGTGGGCGTGGCAAATTTACGTATATATACATACTGACTGCCACTTAGAGCACCTGCATATCAACTGTTACTATCAAAACGTGTACAACTCAGCAATAAGTATGATTTCGAAAAATTGGGCGTAGATATGGTGCGACCACGACCATTTTTTAACAGTTAACATTTTTTAACATTTTTAACAGTGCCGACAGTGATCATATGAACTAAATTACCAAATTTTCGTCTTCTACGGTAAAAGCCGTCTGATATAAAGCATTTTTACTGAATTGTGGGCGGTAAAAGTGTGCGATAAAAGTGGGCGTGACAACATTTATGTATAAAAAGTGCCTGCCACTTGGTTCCATAGCACTTGCATACTAAGATTTACTATCAAAACGTGTTCAACTCAGGAATAAGCATGATTTCGATAAAGTAGGCGTAGATAGTGCGGCCATGCCCATTATTTTACATTGATCGACAATAATCATATAAGCTAAAATACCAAATCTTAGTCTTCTACGGCAAAAGCCATGTGATATAAAGCATTTTTATTGATGTGTGGGCGGTAAAAGTGGGCGTGGGAACATTTATATATACATAGTGACTGCCACTTGGATTTATAGCACTTACATAATAAGATTCACTATCAAAACTTGAACGTCTCAGGAATTACAATGATTTCTGAAAAGTGGGAGTAGATGTCCATTTTTTGTACACTCACCGAAAGTAACTTTCCGAAAAAAAATACCAAATTTTAGTTTTAAACGATTAAAACCGTCTGATACATAGCCCTTTTTTTGGTTTGTGGGCGATAGAGCCAATTTGGGTACCACGCTCCCTTGTCCAATCAACACAAAACTTCACAGGAACACTATCAGAATGTTGCTTCAGTATCCCTAATAATTTCATAAAGATGGGTTCGGCTGTTTTTTTAATATAATTTTTTTATTTAATAAAGACATTGTGTCTGAAACACCTGTTAAAATAAGGAAAAATCACCTTATTAAGGCTTATTGCTTGGTTATAACTTTTAAGAAGAAAATAAATAACAAATTTATTGAGCGAATGCGGTTTTCTCTTGAGTGCGGAGACCTAACCAACCAAACCAAATTTCTCTCCTAACCAAATTTGTGAGGCAAAAAGAACCTGGATCAGGTAAGAGCATTTTTTTTTATAACTTAAAGAAAACAATTAACAAAAAATCAAAATTCAAATCAAAGTCAAATTTATAATAGCTAGTAATATAGCTCCGACAGATGATTAAAATTTATATTTTTTTTTATTTCTGTTTTATTCTGTTTTAGTATTTCTGTTTTTTTAATTAAAATGTTTTCTTAAAAAAAATACTAATAGCTACAATAAATAAGCTATAGAATAATTTTAATTCGTCAGAAATGCATATTTTCTTATTTTGTAATTCATTTTAATTAATAAATTATTTAATCTGGCTACTTAAAATCACTGAATTGTGCGAAAATATCTGCATAATTGAATTGTGAAATGTGTGTCATATGAATAAGAATATACATGTGGTACACCCTAATGTACGTTCGTTTTTGTGTGTTAGTTGTGACGTTCAAGAATTATTGCCTTCCACATTAAATTAATAAGTTTCAGTTCCAACTAGCTTTGTCCACCAATACCACAAGATTGGCTGAAACCAAAACCGAAAATGTTTAATGATGTAAGTGAAATGTCTGTTTGTTTGTTTGTTTACATTGTGTATCAAATAAATGTGGCAACTCAGCCTTGTGGCTTTTACGATGCTATTTCATTAACAAGCCAATTTTTGACAAATTACTTTGCTTAGATGTTTCAATACCCAGCAAACAATCTGCTTCCAAAAGCAGGTAAAGTGGATGGCAAAGTCTTACATTCTATCCCCTTCACATATATGCATGTCATTGTATGGAATGCTTTCCTTAAACTTCTCCAGAAGCGCTTCTAGAATTACTTCACAAGATTTCTTTGAGGCATTCAATGAAGGGAATTTAAATGCTTTTTGAAATACGCTCCAGAAGTATTTCACGAGATTCTCTTTCGAAAGCTCTTCTCGAGAAGTCTAAGAAAAAGCGCAATTGGATCTAAGAAATGTATTCTGGGGAAGCGGATCTCTAAGAATCCATATCAAATTTGTATTAAAAATGTTGGTGGGTAGTAAAATATATTCTAAATAATATTTTTTAAGCAAATAATATAGAAGAACGTGAACTCTTAATTTCCATAAATATTTTGTACTGAGCAAGTGTTTCTTTTTATTTTCTACAGCTATAATCATGAAGGTTCAATACCCTTTGCAATCGTCTACTTGTTGTTTGCTGACATTCACCCGTTAAAAAATTGTTTTTCTGTTTTTTGGAAATTTACAACTTATGCTAATGCTATGCGACCTTTTGTTTTCAAACAATATCTCTGTTGCCTTCACACTCATTCTTAAATTGTTTTTTATTTATAATAACAAGTATTTTTAGAAAAATACATTTAAGACTTGATGGGAAAATTTGTCAACATAGCGTGATAATAATTTGATAAGATTTTTCATGCAAAGCTTTAGAATTTTCTTTTTACTAGTATCATTAGATACTATATATTAGACACTTTAGTACACCGAAAAGAAAATCTTAAGGCAAATTAACAATAAACTTATGCTAACTTATTCAATGGCTTCGGCGATTTGGTGCCTTCCAAGTCCTTGGATATGACAACCAAGTTTTATTTGTTGATCTATCTCAAATTTTATTTGAATGACAAATTTTCGATATTTTGTAAAATTTGGCATATATCCGCTCTATCCATGTCTTTTAATATAATTTCCCATAAGTTTAAGTGATGATTAAATCAAAGTTTATGCATAGCCATGTATAAAAAATTAGTGCACAAAATTAAATCAATTTTACAAACTTCAACTTTAAAAATTCAAATAATTTATTTTTGTAGAAATTATCAAAGTTTTCATTATTAAACCATGTTTAGCATGCACAAATACTTTTGTGATTACACATTAGTTTTGCCACTCAGTACATTTTTCTTTCACAAAAGCCAACTTGTATGTTCTTACTATAGTTTTTTCTCTCGGTATAGATACTTGCTAAAATATTTGTATCTAATGAAACATATTGTGATTTTCAATTAGTACTCTTAGTTTCAGTTTTTCAATTTTTTGATTTAGCTTAAATATCTTTTAAACATGCTTGGTACTCTCAAATATTTTGATACACGAATGAATGTATTCACTATCAGTGAACTACTGAACTACTGACTCACTTTGTTTTGACGGCTATGTTTCATTTCCTCAAAAAATATTTTCGGCGTGAGTTGCTCATAATCAAGGTTGATTTATAAGGTTGTCGCAAGGGAGAGAGCGAGTACCCATAATTGTCAAATCGAAGTTGACAGCTCATAGAAAATCTGCTAGTGCTCTCTATTATCATCCGCTTTTCTTTCGTAGTCATTCGCAAAATTGGCTGGTTTTTGACAATTATGGGAACTGAGAAGAGAGTGCGATCAGCCCTGCGACAACCTTATAAATCAACCTTGCTCATAATCATGGATGATTCACTCGAGAATCGTGTTGTTATAAATGGCTTAAAGAAATATGTCTTGGAAAGCGAAAAATATTGCGATATCTTTCGGATCATGCGACCGCTTGGAGTAACACATAGCTTTGTGCATACTGAGAAGTTGTTTGAGAATACTGGCAGAATAATCGACCGTCCAAGATCCGGCGGTCAGCACGTTGTAAATTCGCCACTGGTCGTCAAGGTGGTGAAATCTCGAATTTAGCGAAAACCGCTACTAAAGCAGAAAATATTGTTGCGGGAGATGACGCAAGCCATCTCTCGCACTCTTTTATATGTCTTGGGACTCAAAGCATACAAAAGGCAAGCCAGGCACCTTCTCACATATCATTAAAAGAATAATGCAAGCACGCGGATGATGCCCACAGATGAATTCTGTTTACAGACATCGCCACATGCCGCAGAACTCGTTCCGAGAGTTGGCTTCTGTGATTAACAAGCTCCATTTCTATGTCTATGGCTTCTATTCTATTCTTTCTATTCTAGTATGGCTTGCCCTACTCGACACCTAAATATCGAATCTCTAAAGCACGCTCTAGCAGTGGACAATTTCCCCATACATGTCATGCATGCTGCGATCGATGACTGGCCGGATCGACTTTACTCGTATTGGAAAGCAAATAGTGACCATTCGAATAAATTTTTCTACGATTTGCAGCTATGAAACGACTCAATAAATAACAAAAAATATTTTGAGAAAATCTTTTGTTGTTTTAATTTTGTAAGCAAAAAACCGTGAGCCAGAACAAATCGATGGTTAAGCTCACAAAAATGTTAAGTGAAAAATCTGGAATGTTCAGGAACGTTGATTTTGTTTTTGAATTTGAATACATTTCAGTGCAAAACACTAATTTTAGCCTTATACTGATCAGCTTTCAATGATATTTCAGTTATAATAATTTAACACAATATAGATTACAACTCGACGGGTTGGATAATGCAGTTAACCCATTATCGCCAAAAGAGCACCTATCACTTTTTTGTGTACTAGGTAAAATAAAAATTAATTTCATGGAAAAACAAATAATAACAAAAACTATTGCATTAAGATATAACTCAACATATTTTTTATTCCATTACTAACTAAAGTGTAAAAATAAATTATGTTCAAACTCTTTCTTTCCTTTCCTGTTTAAGTAGTAAAAATTTCAAATGTATAAAACGACCTAAACGAGTATTAATGAAATCAACTCTAAAATGAATCTGATATAAATCATCTTTATCATATGATGCCATAAAATATTTCAGTCACCCTAAAGAACGAAAATAAGCAAAAATAAATCACTCAAATCAAAACGACATTAAATTTTGGCATTTCATCTTTATCCAGTTGTCAGTTATTTATATTCGAACGAGTTCGCTCCAATGTCGTCAAAATATCACGTCCGCAAAATGGATATTAATATAAATCATAATTTCATTCGAGTAAAATAAAGCCACTCGAATTTTCTTTGAACTGTATTTTTTTTTTTTTTATGTTATAAAAAGTGTGTTCATAGAAATAAAACATTGCTTATTGCTCCTAAAACCGCTGACGAGAAGTAATTCTAAGAAACAATTCTCTATCTATACTTATTATAAAACTTTTATGAAATATGTTAATGTAATTTTTAAGGATTTGTCTCTTTATAGTTCTAAGAACGCTTAACAGATTCACTTTCACAAAATATTTAAAATTATTATTTACAAGGTTTGACGTAAATTTTCAAAGTCCTTAAATTTAATTTGTTGTTCTTTTTAAATGTCGCAAGCTGCGTGCATTTTTTTTTTATGTGTAATAATGTGGCTTGTAAATATGACTAAAGGACATTTTCTATTAGATATTTCTGGATAAAGTACTAGATTTTCAGTTAATTCTGGTGACAGTAAATATCTGCTGCCTAAAAATATTCAGTGGTGAACAATACGGACTTTACGGTAAGTTTTCAAAGATTCATATAAGTAGTTATTAAAAAATAATGACTCGTTTGAAAAATATTTTCAAATCCATATTTTTTTTATCTTACTCTGATTTGAAGTCAAAACATATGCCACTTTCTAGTAAAAGATTGAGCAGAGGAAATATGTATAGCTGCGCTCAAACAATTATTGTAATAAATAATCGCTGTTTAATAAAGACTTCCAAAGTGTTAGATAAATGTTTAATCTTTTCTAAAAAAAAAACTTAATAAAATGAATTTCTACAATTAAGTATTTAATACAAGAATTACGATTTTTAAGTATTTCGACGTCACAAAATTTTCACAGAGTAGATTTTAAGAGTAATTATTGCAGCCAACTCTTAACTTTTCTGGGGTAACTCATCAAAATAAAACTCAAGAACTAAAATAGTCTTTATACATTTTTCATCGCTTCGATCCGAGATCTTGTGTATTGCAATCCGAATGAGGCTTAATGGACACAATAAAGGTCTTAAAATATTTAAGGAATTCGTAAGAAATATATTCTTTAAGTTTCAGAGCAGTCTAAAATTTGGTTCTCATTATGTCATTTTCAATGGTCAGTTGTAGTCAATCAATTGAAAACTAACAACGCGCTGGCATTTTTTTACCTTCGATAATATTAGAAAATGAAAACCAACTACAGAACATTAATAGTAGTTGTATTAAGATGTAAAAAAAAAAACGAAATGGACATTGCAGCCCTTGAAAGGACTTCGACCGAGCTTCTTATGATCAATTGTGTTGTGCGTGTTGTGAAACATTTGACCACAAATGATCGAGAACTGGACCAACAAGCTTTATGCCGACTCCGAACGGCAGTTTTACTCTCTGAGGTTTGCCATTGTCTGCAGAGAAGTTAAAAAAACATTCTGAGTCAGATTGAATTTGAACCTGGGTTCTATCTAAATATGGGTTCTGAATATAAACACTTTTAATATACTTTAAGTAAATTCAGTTTTTAAACCGAACCCTTGAACTTTTGTCAGAAGGCGTTTTATACATGTTGTTAAGTAATGAGAAAATAGAACATTTGTTCAAGGATCAATTCAAGGATCAAATCAAAAATTTTTCAGAGCAATTTTAGTATTTGTATTCGTATGGTCAGTGGTAGTACTTGTTGACTTTTGCCGTTCGCTTTTAATGATGCCTGAACATTACTCCAACGAGCTTAATGTCCTATTTTATAATTGGGCGTTATGGTCCATCTTCATATCGTGCGTCCTCACTTAGAGTATGCAAGTCAAGTTTGGTCTCCAAATTACAATGTGCATATTGATCGAATAGAAAGAATTCGTTTTGGTCGATTTGCTCTAAGAGGCTTAAGTGGAACTGACATATTAAACATTCCTCCTTGCGAGGCTCGTTTAAAACTATTCAAAATACAGTCATTACGTGAGCGAAAGAAGTCTGTAGATATCGTTTATCTACACCAACTCATAGCAGGTGTATTCGATTCTCCAGAACTTCTTTACATTATGAATTCATCGTTAGTTGTTCTGTCGTCTTTTATCCATGAGCCCAACACATTCATTAGTGGGAACATTATTCCCACATTAACTTTTTTGGGGTCACTGGTATCCATAACATTGATATTTTGCAATGATTACTGGATCGAGGCTTTTAGGTATAATTTATAGGTATAAAAGGTACGTGTAAATTTTACAAAAAAAAAAAATTTATTTTTTATTTGTTCAATGTGTTTTTTACAAATTTTAGAATAAACAGACATGTTTTTAAATCGATATCTGGCATTACAGATTAAATTATTTTTAGTGTTATCAATCGACAATTTTAAATATATACGCAAAATTTCGAAAAACAAAAACTTTAAACGTGATTTCTTCGAAACCAGTTTTTTTTAAAACGGTTCGATAGATAACTCGAAATCTATTGGTTCAATTTCTATGAATCTTTGGGCATTTTGTTAGTGATTTTTTTTCTTTTAAGCATCTTCTCTAAATTCAGGAACCTACTATTTTTTGTTTTTTTTTTTAAGACAAAAGGTTTATCTCTTTTTTAACTTTTTACTGTAACTTTCGCCATAATTTTAAAAAAACCGCCCGGGAGTCGTGCGTAGAGGGTCGAATTAATGGTCTGTACTTTAATATTACTTTTGACATTTTTTGTTTCAGATATATGGAAAAGACCATATCCATCGAACCGTCTTTTGATAAAAATTTTATGAAAAATTCTACTGAAAGAAAATTTATGAAAATTTTTAAGCAAATCCGTTTTCTTGTAAGACTGAATATGCCTATTTTTTAAATGACCGTAAGAAAGATGAGAAGAGTTTATATAATTTTTTTTTTTTTACAAATCAGTTTTGAGTACTAAGTTTTTTGATTTTAGCCTATGGTTTGTTGAAAAATGTTTGTTTTAATTTCTTTTAAAAAGTATTATTTCGAAAATTAGCTCAAAAAGTAAAAATGTATGTGACAAAATTTTACTAATTCAACAATATTAGAGTGAACGGAAAAAATAGGTTAAATTTCTTGCAGTTTATTAAAATCAAAATTTAAATCATCATTAAAATCATTAAAATCAAATCATTCACACCGGATTCGTTAGTTTGTTAGTTGTTACTTGTTATTTTTTTCCACTTTGTTTTTGTTCGATCATTTTACAAAAACAAAGTGCATGTAAAAAAAATAACAAGTAAGTAACAACTAACAAACTAACGAATCCGGTGTGAATACATTTATTGTTTTGCTTTGAATGACGGTTGAAAAAAAAAACACCCAAAAGTATAAAAGACCATAGAAACCATAATATTCAGTTTAGCTTTATGCATATGTGCAGCATTTACATTTAATTTTAGACATTAAGAAATGTTGACAGCTATTGACAGCAAGTATTAAGGTAATAGCAGTAACAACAACAACAATAAAAAACGCATGTCTTAACAAACACAGAAAAAAGAAGTATAAAAAAGTTATATATACTCACTTAAGCTGTTAATAAAAGTGACACTTTTGGCAAGACTTCAGCAGCTGTAGAGCTCATTTGGGAC
Source organism: Coremacera marginata (assembly GCA_914767935.1). Lineage (NCBI taxonomy): Eukaryota > Metazoa > Arthropoda > Insecta > Diptera > Sciomyzidae > Coremacera > Coremacera marginata. Next base: position 163,278,212 of record OU612044.1, read on the forward strand.
ACGTTAACGAGGCCAAAGTACAGCGAACAGAAAAAAAAAGATAAAAAAAAAACCGAAGGAAATTTGCATATAACTACGACGTATGTGTGGAGTTCAAAAGAAGCAGCGCACACACATACAAATACACTTGGAAAAACTGCTGCCTGCCAAGTGTTTGATTGACAGCAAGTGCCAGTGGTGCGGCGCGCGTCAGCGACTAAGAGGAACTAAGCGGAGGTGGTAACCCGCATGTATGCAAGCAAATCCAGTGTCGAACAAGTGTGGGTTGTACTTGAAGCCACTTAGAGTAAAGCCACTTTTTATAGCAAGCGACTACTGCCTGCCTGCTTCGCCAGCGTTCTGACAGCAACGATTGTATATTTGGCTGTTAATGACTTTGTCACAAGATTTAGAGCAAAATTTGACACAATTTTCGAGTGAAATCCTTGCACATACATATACATACACACACACACACACACACGCACGTACGCACTAAGGCAGGCGCTTACACTTCACTGAACGCGGTTTTTATTTGGTATTTGGGAATAATTTTCTTTTGAATAGAGACTGGGAATGCTGATTGAATCCCATTGAAGCGCGCGCACACACACACATACACACACGCATACACATAAAGTGGAAAAACGTGCAAATGTGCGACAGTCACAGCGGTTGTCACGCTAGTTGAGACACTTTTTTAAATAGGTTTTTTTTTTAATAACTTCTTTTTGAAAACGCGACGTGCCCGCAGAACCAAAAAACAAAGTTATTATTGAACAACACAACAAGAACAACAACGGATAAATATTTTTTTGGGACAACAACAAAGTTATATCTTGTGTGCCTTTCTTAAATATGCACGAGCTCACGCACACGCTCGTTTTTCTAAACACACAACACACACACACTAACACACACGCAATATTTTGTGTTCACTGCTAATTCCGGTCGTTTGGAAAACACTTCAAGGATATGCGTGCAAAATGTTGTAGTTTTTCTTCATTTCTTTTGTTGTTTGTATGTTTTTTTTTTTTACTTTAAATATTCTACATTTAAAGCAAGCTTCTTCTAAACCTTGTTCTCTCCACTATTATTTCGCGTCATTTTCCGCAATTATTTAAAATATCCAAATTCAATAGTACCAAAAAAAAAAAAATCACCCAATATATTTTAGAATATAACCACACGACCGTCGGTCGCTCAAAGTTGCGCGTTTAAAGCTGCTTATAACGATTTGGTTCAGCTATCAACGAGTATTCACCGTAGACTGCTGCTGCACACGCCCGTTCAACGTTAGGACGTTATGGAATTTCATCAACACCGAAAATTTCCAAACGCACTCCGCACCGCATCGCCAGTTGTGTGTCCTCAATTTTGGTTTCAGTGCAAAGCGCGCCACTGACAGCTGGAAGTTGTTGTGCTTTCAGCAGGACATGTAAAGCGCAGGACGCCAAAAAGTATGCTCCATTTTTTTTTCTGTCAAATATTCTTTCGGAGTTTTCCAAATGCTTTGGCAGCCATAACTCCGAAAACAATTTCGGCATACATTACTGTTCGTCTAGCTTCGTTTGCTGCTCAGTTGCTGCTCGTTCCTAGCTCGTTACTTATTTTGACAGCTGATCCAGCGCTTGCGCCTTTTCCTGCTCACTCTACTGGAAGCAGTCAGCTGATTAAGCATTTTCGCACTCTGAAAGCTTTTTCGAAGTTCCCATTTCCAGTCGCGAACTTCCAGTCTTCATACTTATTTTTGTTTTTGTTATTATTTGAAGGAAAAATTTCTTAAAGTTTTTTTTTCCCCCTTTACGCTCTCAGTCTCATGATGTCTCAGCGCTATCTGACGCTCTTTTGTAGCAATTTTTTTTTTATTTTCCTTTTCTATGACAAAAGCTCATTTTATGCTTTAGTCTTTCACTTTATTTTTACTTGTTGTTGCGTTTAGTTGTTCTTCTTCTTTGTTATCTATTATTTTAATGATTTTGATAAACATTCTTTCGCATGTCCTTCACAATTTTCGCAGACACTCATACTTTGACTTTGTCAACCTTTAGATATTCTTAGATTTTTGGTATGTGCTTAGAGAATAGCTGAGAATAGCTCAACTGGAAAGCGTATCTTAATTTGTGAGTTAGGATATGTTAGGGTATGTTTTTTAAGGCTATAGGAATTTAAGGATATTGATATTTATGACAGTATTTATGACACCGGAAACATATTGAAAAATATTCTCCTTCCGAGCGCAGTGAATCAAATAGATAAGTACATAAATTTTATAATAGGAATATAGTTATATATGTATAGTACATACACATCAGACTAGTCAGCCGCGTGCTTATGTTATATTCAAAAGATCTTACTAAGTTATAGTCCTAAGGACCTAGCGTTAAATATAATTCTTTTAGCGATTTGAAAAATGTTTAAATATCTACATTATAGTGTTTTAGGTATGTCAGATATGGTACTAATATCTAATAAAAAAACATAGAAATTTTTTTTTAAAGAATAACATAAAGAACAACATAAAAGAATGCTTAATTTATATAGCATAAATAACACGAACTTTAGCATTTCTTTTTTTTTTCAAAAGAAACTTTAAAATTTTTTTTTAAGATACCCAAACGAATATAAAATTTTATTGAGACTTTTTGGTCTAGATTACAAAGCAAACAAACATAACATGTTTAATTGAGATAATTTAGAATACTTAATGTATTGTTTTAATATTAATTTAAAGACAAATAATGAGAGCTGTGTCAATATAATGCAGAGCAGAGTCGTCATGAGTGGGAATTCCTAACCTTTAGATTTATATTTCTCTTTAGGTTTCGAACTCAGAAACAAACTAAAAGCCATTGAAAAGCTTCAGGCTTTAACTGCAACTCTACAGAAATAATAATAGATTAATACTATATTATTATATAATATTCATATATTATATTCATTATTATTATAAATATTATTGAACAAAAAAAAAGACACCGTTTCGATAGTATCGTTAGTGGGGACGTAGAATGTTTTTTTTTTACATATTTGTTGATGAATTTGTTGTTCTCGTTTATTTTAATGTTGGTTAAAATAAATATAATTCAATCCTTTGTTTAAAAAATTTAAAAAAATATTTCGGAATAATATGAGTTTATTATTTTTCCTGCAGTAAAGAACATATATATTTTAAATTTAGTTGAAAATTTAAAATTTAACAAACAAAATATATTTTTAATATGTAATATATATATAAAATTAGTTCAATAAATAATTCGAATTTATTAAATTTGAAAAATAAATGAAGTTTTTAATAGTATTCCTACCATGTCAGCCTCCAGTCTCCGTATATGTAAACCGGCATAGTAGTAATATAATTTTTTGTATTATTTATTGTATTAATCTTGCTGAAGATTAACATAAACAATAACTAACTACAAATATGAAAGAAATATGTATATGTATGCAAATATTTCATACATACGTAGTAATTACAATAACACAAGAAGTTACTGAACAATATTCGTAAAACAATTCTTAATTTATAAAATGGATTATATGTAGTAGCGCTGCGTTTTTTAAATGCCAAATATAAACTTATATATTGAGCTATGCATCACTTCTTCGTATTGTAACGTCTTATTTTCTCAGGCATCAGGCGGACAAAGTGACGCTACAATAACTTATTGTAATCTGCTAGCAGACTGAAAGCTTCTTATCGGCGCAAGCATTTATATACGTATGCATTGCGTGTAAAGCTCTGAGAAATTCATAAAACGATTCTATTCAAGAACAACACGATGTTGCGTTCGAGATTTCGGCACGATCTAAAGCAACAAACATAGAAACGTCAGCAGCAACTGAATCATCAATGCATTTTTTCTCATACAAGAATATAAATTTTTCTTCTTTTCTTTTGTTATCTTTTGTGGCTTTATTAAAGAAGTGACAAAATCCAAAGTTAGCTATTCATTTTATGCACAAAATAACTGATATTTTTGCCTAAATTTTATCTTTGTACGATGAATAAAAAAGTTGTGAAAATACCTCCATACAAACCGCGCTGTAAGACGTAATTCTACGTCAAAATTTCGCTGTCTGAAGAAATGTATAATTTTTTTCAGTGAGACACTTAAAAAATTATCTAAAACAAGTCAAAATTCTATATCAGTTGCCATATTATTGAGATTGCATCAAAATTTAGTATGAATTTACGTTTTTACAAAAAAAAATTACTTTGAAAACTGTCCCATTCATAACAAAGTATTGTCCCAATCAGAACAATTTCAAGCCATTTTTTTATAACGTATTTTTCGAGCTTATTCCTGAAAAATCTTCTTGCATGCTAAAAAAAAACATTCAATTCTAGGTGAATTGCACACATTGCAGCTCTTTTAATTTCGATGAAAAACAACTTGAATTCCTATAGGGCCTTAAAGTATGCACTTTAACTATACACAAAAAAAAATCACAAAAAATCACGTATCAGGACATGACTCCTTCTGAAATTTATGGTTTGTTGTCAGTAAAATCTAAATACATAAAATTTTTTTATTAGAAGTATTTTAAGAAAATTATTATATGAAACGGAAAATATTTTCATTAAAACCAATTAAATGGTTTGCCTAAAATTCAAATGCCTTTTATTTGGTGAATAGTTTGTTTTATTAGAGTCTATAAAAACAGCTCACAGTGGTTTTCCTATTTGTTCTGTGTTGCTGTTCTACAAAACAAGCATAGCTGAAAACACAATACAAAGGAAAGACGGAACCAAAACTATGCACTTTCTACTCATGCCAGACACTTTGGTAGAAAATGCACTGCATGCACTGGTTGCATACAGAGATCATCAGACCTATTCTTAGGTTGCGAACATAGTGAACGCTTGTTGCTGAGCCGAGCCGAAAATCTCATTGGAGCAATAAGGAAACCAAGTCATGCATCTCTTTTGCTTCAATGTGTATTTCGGCTCGGCTTAGCAACAAGCGTTCACTATGTTCGAAACCTTAAATATGGCTCCCCCCTCGTATGGTGCACGAAGGTAACCAAATACTTTTCTGATCAAACTTTTGCTGCCACTCCGTTTTCATCGAAACATTAGTAAAACACCATGAAACGGAAAATATTAACATGCAGGACCGTATTCAGGGGGCCTTAAGAGATTCATGTTCCCATTTCTAGAAAATATTTTAAATCAACAACCAATGAAATTTATTGAACATAAAACGTTTTTTGTGAACAATTTTATATCATCTGTTTGCTCCAAAATAAAATTGCCTTTAAGATATCTGATGCAAACAATTTAAAATTATGCGAAGGGTTTTTTTACAACAAAACATTAGTTGAAGAATTTAATATGTGGAAAGCAAAATGGGACCAAGAAGAAGCTGCAAGCCGTCCTTCATATGCAATAGAAGAAATGACTGCAACAAAGAGTTTTTTCGTCAATTTTTTTTTTTTTCTTTAAAAATAATGCTACTGTATCAGTTATTAACTGTGCTTCAGAGCGATCCTTTTCAACATTAAAAAGGCTAAAAACTTACTTGCGGAAATCAACAGGACAAGAGAGACTAAATGTCTTGGCGTTGATGAGTGTCCATCGAAGATTTGATAATGATACTGAAGTGTTATCAACCATTTTGCAGCAAAAAAGGCTGCATTTATTTTTTTTTTTTTTATTATTTATTATTTTTTCCATACTTAACGATACCGAGAAAAAGGTTTATGTTAAATTAACAAAAACCTAGCATAATTTATAAGCTGACTTTGACAGTCTTCCGCCTCCCAAGTTCTTCATTTAAGCGCCTAAGTCTTACATGTTAATTTACCCATTTTTAACTGAACAATTAATTAACAAAATATTTGATAATTTATGCATTATTTACAAAAAAAAAAATAAGTTTCAACAGTTACAACGTTTTTCTGACTTTTGTTTTTTCTACGATTTTTTTTTTTTAAGCAAAGCTTGTTGCGCCTCGTTCTGTGATTTGCTTAAGTGAAATTGACATGAAACTTTTTTTTCGACACCGTTTTTCTTAGAAATTTATGGCTTCTTTGTAAGTTTACCGTGGGGATTAAACTCACACCTACCAATTAAGAGTATACTACAATATCCATCGAGCCAAACTCCTTCGTTACGCAGAGTATTTGATTTAATACTAATAACAACTGAAGCTTTGAACAATAATCTATTAATAGATTTTTGTTGTATGGCTATCAACAGATTTTTATGATAAACTGCATCCGTTAATATAGCATATATTAAAATAGCCGCAGTTATATCAGCAAACAGAAGCAAGGCTGTTTGGATCGGTGGGTAGAGCGATGAGCTATGCATCGAAACGTCCAAGATCGATTATTTTTTTCTTTTCATTTTGTTAATGTTCATTGAAAGTACAAAGGATTAACGAGGGTCGTTTGATAGTTCAGTGAATTTTTTGATTTCCCGCATAGTAACTTGAAATCCAATACTGATCCTGTTAACTACCATCTGTTAAAATTTCCAAATTGTCCAAATTCCAGCTCACTGCGAAGCCTACTTTGTGTTTGGCAGCCATGGACAGCAGACGATCTTGTGAATTTCGGCGCAAATGGAAAAAAGTGAATTTCATGTGCTCATCAAGCTTTATTTTTTTCGCAAAATAACCACTAGCCAAACCAAGGAAAGGCTTGACAAATAAGTAATATGATAAAGACTATGCACCATCCATTGGAATTATTCACACGTAGTTTACTGAATTCCGACGAGGTCGTACAACCACAAGTGACGCCGAACGTTCTCAACGCCCAAATTAGGTCACCACACCAAAAATGGTCACTTAAATTCACGATACCGTGTTGACCGATCGCGGAGTTAAGGTGAGCAAGATTGTTGAGGCCATAGGCATCTTCGTCGAAAGGCTGTGGAATATTTTGCGGAATCATTTGGATTTGGTAAGTCGATTAGTAACCGTGGATGAAACATAGATCCATCACTACACACCAGAGACAAAGGAGCAGTCGAAACAGTGAACTTCACCGAAGGAAAGTGCTTCGGAGAAGGAGAAGACGATGCTATCGGCCAGAAAGTTAATAGCGACATTATTTTGGGATGAAAGCGGTATATTAGCTTCCACCGAAAAGAACGATCAATGGCGAATGCTATGCAGCCGAATTGAACCGTTTCAACGACGCTTTGAAAGAGAAACGTCCCCATTTGGCAAGGAAAAAAGGGCTTTTCCATCAAGACAATGCGCGGGTTCACACATGCCCAGCGCCCATGGCAAAATTTCATGGATTGAAGTACGGATTGCTTCCTCATCCAGCATATTCTTCAGATTTGGTCACCACTGACTATTTTCTGTTGCCAAACCTGAAGAAATTGCTCGGTGGAAAAAGATTCACCACCAGAGCGGAGCTTATCACCGAAACAGTGATAAACAGTGACAGATAAAAAAATTGGAGGAATGTTGGACGAAGTGTATCAAGCTGAAAGGAGGCTATGTTGAGAAATAAATCGTTTTTCGCCGTAAAAATCCTTAGTAGTTAATTTTTCAACAAATGAAATACAAAAATTGATGAATAATGTAATAAAATTTACTGGTGTGAAAATTAAAGTGTGTGTATTTCAATTTACTCTATGCTATTTTAAATTTTTGATTTTCAAAGTTATTCTATTGCTAAAAAAAACCATGAAATTATGTAATCTACGAAACTGCGAAAAAGCTTCGCTTCTCTCGTGTGTCCAATACGCACCTATTTTCTTTTTTTTTTTTTGCAGAAAATAGCTCAAAGCTATGCTTAAGCCATCCGTGCTTTTGTTTTGTTTTTTTAATTTTGTATTTTTGGATATTGGGCTTAGGTGAATCAAATAATTATTTTTTGCAGGGTATCGAAGCATGTGCTCTCAAAGCAATGTATTAAACAATAAATTGCTTGGGTGCATAAGCAACCTAATATATAAAAGTCAAACACCTTTCTCTGCACCCAGTATCGTTCAAAATGTAATTATTTTTTACGATCTGCCGGAAAGAAAGCACAGGCTTTTTTTTATACTTATCAGTGACATTCTTGCCTGTTATGTATGTGCATACTTTCAGGCTTAACATTTTTCAGAACAGTGTATTGTAAAAGCACTGTAATAATGGCAAAAAATAATTACAGCTTAGCGTTAATGTTTCCAAGTCGTCGTACGACGGGCTTTTATACTTGTAAGTTTATAATTCCTATACAATTCTCTCTACCCAAGCCGACTTCGGTGATTTAACTATTGCTTTTTTTATCGTTGTTCTTTCCTTTTGCATCTTGCTTTTGTGTTGTGTAAATATGAAATTTAATTTTTGTTATTTCTGCTTTTTACCTTTTTTATGTTTTTATGATTTAACACAGTTGTTCCCAACCTTTTTCAGCTGGCGACCCAGTATTCTTTATTGGAATAATATGCCTCAATTTTTTTTTATTTTGTCTTTTTTAATCTATTCTGATTGCATATTCCTCCCCCCTCCCCCGAAAAGCTTAAATATGGCACTATTAACATGTACCATAAACAGTGCCAGCTTACGTTAACATTCAACTCAAACATTTGATATATCAAACAATTACAATCAATTTAAAGTTAAGCACCAGTTGAAAATTTTAGCCGTAGAAAAGACTTTAACCATGCTGCAAAGCATCCATTGGGTTAAATTGAGAAATAATTTAAGTGTGTGCCTTGCTTCTAAAAATCTAAATTTTTCTTATTTATTTTATATTTCAGGGAACACTTGTATAAAACTTGAAAAAAACATTTTTAATTGCTGTATGTATGCCTTACATAAGAAAACACGAAAGAATAGCAAAATTAGAATCTCATTCAAAAATATAAAATAAGGCAAAAATATTAATAAAATTCTGACATTGATTGAAAAATTAATTTTTTATTATTTCGAAATGAAATGAACCGTTTCTGGTCACTTCCGAGATATACATATGTCCTTCAAATGCTAGTTCATTAATAAAACTCTAATCACATAGTATTCATTTAAAATTCTACGAGTAAATGCAATCAAATTGGAGAAGAAAGACTAAGGACTGTCCACAAATCAAGTGATTAATATTTGAATAGTCTTGCCACTATGGAAGGCAGCAAAAAGCAAATCCAAATTGAAACACACACCAAAGTAACCAATGCAACCAAACATGAACAAACGAACAGACGGACACTCATTCATACACACACACACACACACACATAGACACATACACACACATACACACACACAATGTCAAAATCCATGTGTGAGAAAAAGCAAAACAAGGCCCAGGGCTTTCAATCAAAGTAAATGACTTTAATAACCACACTTTGTAGACCCACAACAATAATAACAACAACAACAGCAAGAGCAACAAGAGCAACAATAGCAATAACAACAATACAAAAATAAAAAAATTTCTTGCTAGCATCATGAAACAACCAAAAATGTGAGGCTGCATTTTGGCCAAAATCATCATCATCATCAGCAATGGTGCCAACAACAACAATAAAAACAAAAGTACAACAACAGCAGCAGCTACAAAAACAACATCGACAAACTTACTGCTGCTGCAAGTGTATAAAAACAGTCGTTGTAACAATCAAAAATGGACCCTCAACTAAACGAAGAAAGCAGGAGCTGCTGCTGCTGCTCTTCCTGCCGCCACAGCAACATCCTTCTGCTACATGTGGCTGCTGTCACTTTTTATTAATACAAGCCAACCTCAATATCTGCTGGCTTGAGAGCTACGGACAACCAAGCAGCAGAATAATAGCAAACGTCAGCGTTAGAGGAGAACAGGACGCAAGGAGGACTGGGCAACAAACAGCGACCTAACGCAAGAAGCCTTCTTGCAGCGGCAACACGACATTGACTCGAGTGCAAAACGAAAGGATATTGTTTTTGCATGAGCGCACAAAACGAAACAAAAGCGAACAGAGAGCAGAAGTCCACAAAAAGATAAAAGGATAGTGAGAGAACGGGAGGAAGCAAGAAAAAATTAAAGGATATGAAGTGAAAAAACGATGAGAGAACGTGCAAGTGAGCGTGTGAAAAATGGGAAAGTGAGGAAGCGAGCACAGGGGTAAAAACAATGCATAATGAGTGCTAAGCGCGTAGTGCAGGAAGAAGCAGGAAGAAAGGACATACGCACAAAAAAAATTGAATAAAAGAAAATTGAATAAAAAAGACAAAATGAATGCAAGCAAGCAAGCAAGCAAGAATACCAAAAAGCAAGGCGACCATAATAAAGCAACAAAGGACTCAATACTTGGAAATATGTACGTATGTGTGTGTGTAACAGAGTATGTGCGTGCGTTTTCTAGGTCATACCAACTGTGTGAGTGAATGATTGAGTATTTGTGCATTCGTGTGTGAGCGTGCTAGTTCTGTTTTTCGGGCGACCATTATCAGCAACTTCTTTTCAAGCACAAAGGCGCTTGACTTAGATTTTAAAAGCCTAGAATTTAAAGCCAAACTAGTGGCTTGCATTCAACATAAAAAAAAAACGCCAGTAAAGAATCAGTGCAGCACTCTTTAAATGCATTTCTCAAAAAACTGCTTCATTATTTTGGCGGCTGCTTAATTTTCGGATTTGTTATATTTATTTTTTTTCTTATTATTCAAATTTCACTCGTTATTTCTGTTGGCAGCAAGTTCATGAAAAACGTCAGGATCAGTCAAGATTTTAAAGTCATAATATATAAAGGAACAAAACGTTGTTTGAACGTTCACAGTAGATCTGAAAATATTTTTTCATTTTTAGTTTTTGTCTTCATCACATTCCTTTGAAAATTGTTTGTCAGACTGCTTTTAAGGGGACAATCTAAGGTAAGCCTAAAACCTTTTTATAGATATATACACCGAGAAAGAATGCTTATGTTAAATTAACAAAAAACCTAGTATAATTTATATGCTGGCTTTGGCAGTTTTCAGCCTTCCAAGTTCTTGTTTAAAACCCCTAAGTTTTTCATGTTAACTTGCCAATTTTTAATTGGGCGATAAATTAACCAAATATTTGGTAATTTATACATTATTTAAACAAAAAGCTTAGTTTCAAAAATATAACTTTTTTCCAGGTTTTAGTTTTTTTTTATTTTTTTATTTTTGTATTTTTTTTTTTTTTGTGAAGCGAAGCTTTTTATGCCACGTCCTGTGATTTGCATGGCTAAAACCGATACTACAACTTTTCTATTTTCGACACCGTTTTTCTTAGAAATTTTTGGTTTTTCTTTGTTGCTTGCGTTTATTATCAAATATCAAATACAAAAATCATTGCTTCACCCGCCTTGGGGTTTGAACCCATACCCACCGATTAAGAGTTCACCTCATTACGCATCGAGCCAAACTCCTTCGTTATGCAGAGTCATTGATTTCTATATTAATTACAACTGAAGCTATGCTGCAGCACAACACAATAATCTATTAATAGATTTTTGTTGTATGGATTTTTTTAGTTGCATCTGTTAATATAGCATCTGTTAATATAGCTGCTATTATATCTAATATTAAATCAATGTCTCTTTGTAACAGAGGTGCTTGGATCGGTGGGTAGAGCGATAGATTAGGCATCCAAACGTCCAAGATCGATTGGCACGTCGGGCAAAGAAATATTTTTTTTTTAAATTTCTTTTTGTTAATGCAAACGCGTTTGTGTTGTTAAAAACTGGCCACGAGTGCGTTGAAATAACAATGAAAGTAACTTGCAATAAAATAAATAAAATAATAATAAAATGTAATAAAGTTTACTGGTAAGAATATTAACGAGTGTTTTTTTTTTAATTTAATTATGTTATTTTAAATTTTGAAATTGAAATGGTTATTTTATTACAAAAAAAAAAAAAAAAAAAAAAAAAACAAACATTAAATTATAAAATCTATGAAACTGCGAAAAAGTTTCGCTTCTCTCATGTTTCCAACGACGCATATGTGTTTTTTTTTTGCAAAAAACAGCTCAAAATTATGCTTAAGCCATTCATGCTAGTTTTTTTTTTTTTTAATTTTGTATTTTTGGATTTTAGGCTTAGGTGAATCAAATATTTTTATTGGCAGGGTGAGCTTTCAAAGTAATGTATTAAACAATAAATTGCTTGGATGACTAAGCATAAGTTTATAATTTCTATACATTTCTATTTACCCAAGCATACTTAGGTGGTTTAACTATTGGTTTTTTCCCCCGTGTATGTATTAAAAAAATTGTCACCAAAGAGTATTTAAAAATTCAAACTAGCTTAGAAATTATAGCTACATTTGAAGCGCACAAAAGGCTGGTGATCAAATCAGCAGATCAACAGTCAATCTTCAATTTGTTTTTGTTTTTTTTTATAGATATAAGGTATGTTTCATAAATAAATACGCCACTGCGAAATTTGAAATATTTTTTTAACGGCCAGTTTAAACAATAGATAATGTTTTGCGAATTTGGTCATCTATGCACAACAACAATAGTGAGCTAAAGTGAACTCTTTTATAATAACGGTACATTGTTCATAGCTTAATATCACTTTTGATGCTGTCTCGTATTTATAACGCCATTTCAAAATTTTTAATAAAAACGATTTTTATTGAATTTATAAAAAAAGAATATATTAAATTACTGTTCCAATAATATTGAAAATGCAATTTGGCATACTTGCAATTAATTTTTTTAATGTGTTTGAATCAATTTTACTCCATTCTTCGAAAATAACTGATTTACGTTCTTTCACGTTGCCAAATTGTCTGTTATTTTTATACACCTGGCGTACAAGTACTCCCCATAAATTATCGATGGGATTACAATCTGAAGAGTATGCCGGCTACTCCAATAAATCAATGCTATTGGCCTGAAACTATCTCGATTTACGTCGATTGCCGCATTATCTTGCTGGAAAACTAGTTGTGTCTGTCCGTTTTTTTCCAAAAGTGGAGTCAAACTGTTCTCCAGCACCCGAGTGTAGTCAGCGCTCTTCATGCTTGAACTTTCAATTTCAGAAAAACCACCCCACACCATCACTTTGTCTCCACCAAAACTTCTTATTGAAAACGGAAGTGGTTCGCGGCGTATGTCGTATTAATAATGTCAAAATCCATCCTGGCCATCAAGATTCCATTTTTTCTCATCGTAAAAAATGACATGTCAAAATTAAACTTCAACGTGGGACCCTTTTTTAAAACATTATTGAAAAGCTGACTCATAGTCAATTTGTTCCTATGTTCCTTCTTGCAAATTCCAAGCTCGTTCTCTTATGTCTGCTAGCAAGAGCAGAAACACACTTTATAAGTTCACTACGGATATGTTTACACTGATGTAGCACTCTCCATACCGGTGTTCGGGAAACTTTTTCTGCGACAAAACTCTGCAACTCTGTTAAACTGTGTGTAGTGTTGCTCGCAGCACGGATTATTTTCCGCTGGTCGCGGTAAGAGGATTTTTTTTTTGCCCGAACATTTTGTTTTGCCATAATTTTGAGGTTTGTTAAAAAAATGTTGAATCACTTTATGGCTGCGATTAAATCTACGCCCATAATCCAGAATTCCATAGCCTTCTTCTTTAAGAATTTTTATTTTTCCCATTTTTTCGCAAGTATGTTGGGTTGCACGAGGTATTCCGGTCTAAATTTTTTTCTATTGTTAAGGTCTTGAAAGCTAACTACACAATTTTATTAATCTATACACTTCAAACGCAGCAGAAAGAAAAATTGCAAGTGGCGTTATAAATATGAAGCATTAAAAGTAATATTTAGCAATAAACAATGTACCGTTATTAGAATAGACTTTGGTCTTGCTCACTATTGTTGTTGTGCACAGATGACTAAATTCGCAAAACATTCTCTTTTGTTTACGCTGGCCGTTACAAAAATATTTAAAATTTCGAAGTGGCGTTATATATATGAAACGCACCTTATAGTATGTCTTAAAATATTTTCACCGACGTATTTTTTCAAATTCAAACTATTTTTAGAGTTAAAGCTACTTTTGAAAGCGAGCACAAAGCAGATAAAGTGCACTAAAAAAATACATGCTAAAATCCAGGAATATTTCCTTATTTCAAGGAAAATATGGGAATATAATTGCACGCAGGTTATCATGTAGCGCTGTACTTAGTTTAAGTAACCTTGTATACTAAGACTGAGGATATTCCATTAGACAATGCTTAGAAAAATTTACAAAAGAAAACCCATCAATTATATCAAATTACTAGGTCAAAGTATAATGAATTATTTTTACAATTATTAATGTTAAATCATTAAAACTTAATTTACCCTTAGTATGTATTTTATTATTTATAATTTTCTCTGCCACTTGTATACCTTTTGTTCTTTACTTGCTGCACTCATACTTCTAGTTAATCCTCAAAGCTGACATTTAAATTTCTATTAACTACACCTAATAAACTAAGAAAAGTTCAAGCCCAAGAATGCTGAGCAATAAAATAAGTTTCTGCCCTGAACTCTGAACTGCAACTCAACGAAACACTTGACAGAAGCTTAAAAGAATATAATAAGATAACAAAAAAAAAAACCAAAAATAGAAACAATAAAACTGCTCGTACTCACGTCATCAAAGTAAATAAAACGAAAGTAAAACGAAAAATATAAAATGTTAAAATACAGAGGAATGAAAAAAAAAGAACATCAACAACAAATACTTTGCAACAATTTCGTCCTCAGGACAAAACTATTTGCATTTCACTACAAAAATACAAATACAAACAAAGAAGAAAAACAGAAAATACAGACTATATAATAACGTAGGCGACCTCAACTACGCCAAAGTAGTATAGAAAAAAGAAAAATATATAAGAGCATAGAAAAAAATTGTCTGGAAAGTATAAGAATGAAGGAGTACAACAACAACAACAACAAAAACCAATTGAAAAAAAAAGAAGTGCATTTCACAAAAAGCCACCTCAAGCGCATTCTATTTACTTTATTTTATTTCGTAATATTTTTTTTTTTTTTTTTTTTTTTGCAAATCCACTATAAGCACTTTTTTACTGTGGTTCTTGTTTGATTTTATTTTACTGGCGGAAACAAAGAATGCATAATACATCTAAGGGCAGCAGAGTCCGGAACAACAACATTGATAGAACGACATCAACGAAGTGTATCAATTAATTCTTTTGCTATGCGTTGAAATGTTCTCTACACAATTCTTTGAACACAGACACAAAGAGTGACTTCTACATGCATAGAGATGAAAATAAAGTACAATACCACAAAGAAAACAAACACATTTGGTCGGAAACACTTAATTTAGCAACAGGCCACAAACATTGGTGGTAGCTTAAATTAAGAACAGTCGGCTTAACAGATAAACGCGGTCAGTGCATTAAAAGATAATTGATATTTTGGTGTACCGATTTTCATGAGGTAAAATACAATGGAAGCAGTAGTGTACATGTATGAATTAATGAATGTTATTATGATAACTTACGTGTAGATAAACTACCATACAAAAAATTTTGCTAACTTTCGGTAAGATGATTTCAGTAATTTTTTTTTTTTAAATACCTACGGTAACAGTCTGATCGTCATATTCAGATTTCATACACCTATGTATAATTTAATAATCTTATGACATCTGACACAATGGGTCCAAGGGTCTAATGAGATAATTCTCAGGGATCGATCTGGCGCGATCAAATTTAAGCAGTGAGTCAAACGAATTTTCTCAGTCAAAGTCTTTGAATTTAATTAATAAAAATGAGGTCAAGCTTATGATAACCAACTTCACATAAGTGAAATCGATCTTTAAGTTATCCATGAATTTGTATGGAACTTCGAATGAAATAAACTAGTATCTTTTCAAATATAGAAATCATAAATAAAAATGTTCTAAAACTTTAATTACAATGAATATTCACTATGTTCTCTTGCTTTAAAGTGGAAAGAAACCATCACGGAAAGAATATTATTTTAAAAAAAAAACATAGTATAGTCATTTGGGGAAAAAAATGAGGTTACCTGGTATGTTTTCCGGTAGCTTTTGGCCCGTACGCCAAAACTAATGATTTTACGAAAAAAAGGTTATGGCATATTTTTATGGTGAATTGAGGCGGAGGGGAGGTATTAGAAAAAAGCTGCTTTTAGGCGCCATTTTGACAATATGGCGGTGCGACCGGCAAAAATACAAGGTGGCAAAATTGAAATTCAAAAAGAGCACATCGAAATCTATAAAAAGTATCCATTTTCAAAACTCTCGGAAAACTTTTCAGGTAAAGCTACCAAATGACTGTACTAACAGTTTCTAACAGTTAGAATTTTTTGTTTAATATATCGCCACCTTCATGGCAAAAACGCAAATGGTAATTTTTAGGTTTTTTGAGAAATCGAGTTTGAAGATTTGAATGGCCTTTAAAAAATTCGCCTTTTCCCAAATATCTTTTCGCAAGTAGTTGGTGCATGCCTTCATTATACACAGTTAAAATTTGGTTCCCGTTCCTCCACAAAAACATTGAAAAAAAACTTTTTGTGGAACCACTAACTTTACTTACTTAGGTGGCGCCTAAAACAGTAAGTCGGTTTTGGCCTGATTCTGTTTTGCGCTTGCCGGTGCCAGTTGGTAGCTCTACGTTTCGTCAGGTTGTCCTCTACTTGGTCCTTCCAACGGAGATGTGGTCATCCTCTTCTGGGACCGAATCCAATATTATCTTCGATGAAGCTTCGTCTTCCATCCGCTCAACATGACCTAGCTAGAGAAGCCACTCGATTTTTATGCACTTAACTATGTCGATGTCGGCGTATAGCTCATCGTTATATCGTATTCGGTACTCGCCATTGACGCAGATTGATCCGTAGATTTTACGAAAGATCTTTCTCTCGAACGCTCCCAAAGTCTTCTCATCAGAGCTGCTCAACGTCCAGGTTTGTGCTGCATTTAACAGGACGGATATGATTAGTGACTTATAGAGTGTGAGTGTGAATTTTGTTCCTCGAGAGATACTATATATTTAACTAACTCCTATTGTAGGTTTCGAACACACGTCATCATTGAAATGAAAGTAGTAAACGTTGCTTGTACGCCATAACCAAATAAAAAATGTTTCA
Organism: Coremacera marginata; assembly: GCA_914767935.1. NCBI lineage: Eukaryota > Metazoa > Arthropoda > Insecta > Diptera > Sciomyzidae > Coremacera > Coremacera marginata. The sequence continues at coordinate 163,295,193 of OU612044.1, forward strand.
CAAAAATTGTATTATAAAGCTTTGTTAACTGAAAAAGTAACTCTGATACACAAGACTTTTGAATCTTAACAATCTGAAAATTCAGACGGAAAGTACTGAAATATAATACAGCATGGCTTAAAATGTAATACATATTGTATTAAATCTAATATCATGGCTATCTTATTTCAAAATCTATTCCAATTGTACTAGATTTTGAAACCGATATTATTACTTTTTAGTAATTTTGTATTTAATTTTAAATCGTAGGTACTAAAGTTCAAATTTTATTTCAACTTTATTATATTTAAGTAAAGCTTTGACTAAAAAAATTTCAAGTATTTTAAAAAGTATTAATTCTAATAAAAAACGATTTAAAAACTACATTATTTCAACCATTGGTTTAAAAATTACTCCAAGATTTTTAACCGTGTACTGGGCCCAAAGTAACACCTGTGTGCAAGAGTTATCCTTCGTTTTATCTCTCTACTGATGTCGTTGGTGGAGTTAATGCTGGAACCGAGGTAGACGAAGTCCTTCACAACCTTGAAGGAGGTGTTGTCAACAGTGGCGTGGGTGTCAATACGCTGGGACTGTTTGTTTGTTGACACCAGATATTTCGGCTTATCTGCGTTCACTGCAAGACCCTTGCGGCTCGACTATTTTTCTAATTTAGAGAATGCAGCACTGACTCCGCGTGTGTTATGGCCAATGATATCAATATCATCAGCATACAATAGCAGCATAACACTCTCAAAGAATATTGTGCCGCTTTGTCTCAGATCAGCAGCTCAAACGATCTTCTCCTTAATTAGGTTAAAAAAGTCGCACGATAAGGAATCACCTTGTCTGAAACCTCGTTTGGTAACAAATTGGGGTGAGAGGTTCTTCCCGATATTAACTGTGCTACTGGTGTCAGCACTACTGATACTGGTGCTCAGTGTCATTCTGCATAGACGGATTAATTTTGCAGGTAAACCAAATTCAGACATGGTGGAGTATAGGGAATTCTTTATTGGACTGTCGAAAGCGGCTTTGTAATCGACAAAAAGATTATGGGTGTCGTAAATATCTTGTCTATATCCCACGGTAGTTGGCACAAATAGTGGGATCGCCTTTCTTGTGGATTGCGCAGAGTACACTGAGGTTCCAATCGTTTGGAATGCATTCTTCCTACCATATTCTGCATAAAGCTCATGAATGCACTTAAACAAAGCTTTGCTAACATTCTTAAACGCGGCTTTATTGTTCTGAAGCCGTGTTATGGCTGTCCCGACTTCATTATAGTCGGGCAGCGGAACATCAACGCTGTCATCCATAATTGGGGTTTCCGGGATATCATCTCTATTGGCGAGATTGTTGTTATTTTCGCCATTCAGAAGACTAGAGAAGTGTAAACTCCATGACGTCAGTGTACTCTGGATATCTGTGACTTGATTACTGATTTTATCCTTGCAGGAAGAGGCCCTGGCTTTAAAGCCATCGGCCAGGCGTCTTATTTTTTCGGAAAATCTTCAGGCCTCGTTCCTGTCGCCATACATCTCAATCTTCTCACACTCGCGCTTTTCTGCCTCTCTTCTCTCTGTATCGCTCTTAGCAGCACGCGTTACAACCGACTGCAGGGTGGTTTTGTAGACGGCATTTTTCTCTGCAGCGGCGTCGCGACACTCTTGGTCGTGTAACTGGTTTCAGCGGGGGCGGTGGTAGCCAACAACCTCTTCGGCAGCCGCACGCATAGAGTGGGAGATGTATGCAGCGGCATTTTTGACAAGCAGTTAATGATATTTGGTGATGAATTTGTAGTTTTTGTTAATTTTTATGTTGGTTAAAAATAAATTTGATTCAATTTTATTTTTATAAATGGAACTAAATATCACGGAAAAATATGAATTTATTATTTTTTCTTTTTGCAGTACAGAACACATATTTTTCAAAATTTTATTGAAAATTTAAATTTTAGCAAACATATATATTCTGAATATGAAACAAATATAATAGTAATAAAATAAATATTTCGAATTTATAGTGATATTAAAAAAATTAATGGAGTTCTTTTATGTAAGCCTGCGTAAGTACACCGAGAAAAAAAACAATAGGTAAATCACCTAAGTCGGGTTGCGTAAAGAGAATTGTATGGGAATTATAAACTTGTGCTTATTCACCTAAGCAATTTATTGTTTAATACATTGCTTTGAAAGCACATACTTCGATACCCTGCCAAAATAAAATATTTGATTCACATATGTTAACAGATGCTGTATTAACAGATGCAGTATGTTGCAGTATTCTGTTGATAGCTGCAGCATACCTTCAGTTATAATTAATATTGAAGAAATCACTCAGCTTGACGAAGGAGTTTGGCTCAATGCGTAGTGTAGTGTCTTCACACAGTGGTGTCGGGTTGGTGTGGGTTCGAATCTCAAAGGCATGCGAAGGTAAAATTTTTGTATATGATATTTAATTTTATTTAATTTAATGTTCTTGTTATAATATACGTCAAGCAGCAAGAAAAGCCGAAGTCATTAATTTCTAAGAAAGATACAACGGTGTTGATAAAAGAAAAATTTTTGTTGTTGCCGATTTCAGTCAAGCAAACCACAGAACGATAGTCGGCGGCAGCTTCAAAAAAAGGGAAGATAAAAAAACCAAAACCCGAAAAATGTTATATTTTTGAAATTCAATTTTTTGTTTTAAAGTAGTGTATAAAAAATTACCAAATACTTGCTTAATTTATCACCCAATAAAAATTTGCAAGTCAACATGTAAAACTAAGGCGTTTCGGTAAAGTACTTGGGTGGCTGAAAAATGCCAAAGCCATGTTATAAATTAGACTAGGTGTTTTTCAATTTAACATAAGCTTTTTTCTCGGTGTAGGATATGTTGACTTTAGCGCAAATTTTCCTTGATTTTAGTAAATTATTTTTTGGGTGCAGGAATGAAGTCAAATATATGCAACGGTTTTGCCATACTTAAATAATGTATTGGGTAAAGTATTTTTTAATACTAAAATGTATTTTATAGCTCAGAGTCATCTTTAAAGTTGTCTAAGTTGGCTGGCGTCAAAAAAAAAATGGCCAGTTGTCAATAGATGGCTTGTAAATATTTTTATACAATCTAAAATTAATTAATAAGAGCAGAGTTTCTTAAGATATCCACTCAAAAGCAAATTCCAAAAGCAATGTAGCATCGTTTTCGGTTTTTTTTGTTCTCACAATGCATTCACACAATATGCAAAGTAAAATTTTTAGACTTTGGGGACACAGGCAGTGTATAGGTTGTAATAAGTGTGCTGCTTAATAAGAAGCAGCTGTTGGCATTCTAGGTCTGAGTGTAATCTAACTATTATATCACCTAAACGTGGGTGTGTTTCTGCTGCCTTGTCTCGTTTGACTCTCGCCTTACTTGCATCCTTGCATTGATGTTCAGCGGTTATTGACAGCAAGTGAAGACACGTACAAGCTACTGGCTTAATTTTACATGTGACAGACAGTAACAGTCAGTGCAACAATTACAAAGACAACTGCAACTGGCTACAAATGTGGCAACAAAATTGTGTGCTGTTGACACATAATTGCAATAGCAACCTATTCACAAACATACAAACCAAGATTAGCATAATGAGATACATTAGACGTGAGGATTTATGTTAATGTGAACCATTTTCGTTTAACTTGAGCTCTAGAGATTTTCTTTAATTTTTTTTTTTTTTTTTTTTTTTGGTCGAGGTAGAGCTTTTCTTAATGCATCCCTAATTTTTAGCGTAACTTAAAAAAGCGTATGAATAATTTCTAATAAAGAAAAAGAAAATTATGATGGAACCACTTGCGACACTTAAGTTCTTTTTCACACAAAATTAAAGAGTTAAGTTTATGCAAAATTTACAATCATATAGAAAAACATGCAGCACAATAGATCAATATAGTAAGACATGTAAGTGTAAGCGTCTTTTTAGGTATGTGTGTAAGGGAATATATATGATCGCTTTTACTCATGCAATATAACGAAAAGTTATTCTTTATTAAAACTAAATCAAACGTCAAAAGCGGAAACGCTGACAGCAAAGTGCACTCATATAGAAACAATAACACGCACACACACACTCACACACACACATGCATGTTGTAAGCTAGGCACACACATACACTGACTCAAATATTTTTATGTAACAACAACAATTTACGCGCAGACATATGGCCTCAAAAATGGCAGCTTTTCAGCTATACAAGGCAAATATGGCAAGACAGAGATGAAGGACAAAAGTTGCAGCTGGAGTCAAACGAGTGTGCAGTTTTACTCGTTAAATATACAAGAAAAGGTCTAGTATTTTGTATTTGGTATTTTTAGATTGCTATTTGCTATTTTCTAATTGATATTTGGTATTTGATGCTTAGTATTTGAAGTTTAGTATACAGTATTTGATTTGGAATTAATATTTGATATTTCGTAATTGATATTTGGTTTTTGATATTTGGAAATAAGGGTTTGGTATTTAGAAGTTGATGTATAGTATTTAGTATTTTATGTTTGGTATTTAAAGATTACTATTTGCTATTTGCTGTTCAATAATTAGTGTTAAATATTTTGTCTTTTTTGTCCTTTTTGTCTTTATTTGTCTTTTTTGTCTTTTTGTCTTTTTTGTCTATTTTGTCTTTTTTGTATTTTTTGTCTCTTTTGCTCTTTTTTTTTTTTGTCTTTTTTATCTTTTTTTTTCTTTTTTGTCTATTTTGTCTTTTGTCTTTTGTCTTTTGTCTTTTGTCTTTTGTCTTTTGTCTTTTGTCTTTTGTCTTTTGTCTTTTGTCTTTTGTCTTTTGTCTTTTGTCTTTTGTCTTTTGTCTTTTGTCTTTTGTCTTTTGTCTTTTGTCTTTTGTCTTTTGTCTTTTGTCTTTTGTCTTTTGTCTTTTGTCTTTTGTCTTTTGTCTTTTGTCTTTTGTCTTTTGTCTTTTGTCTTTTGTCTTTTGTCTTTTGTCTTTTGTCTTTTGTCTTTTGTCTTTTGTCTTTTGTCTTTTGTCTTTTGTCTTTTGTCTTTTGTCTTTTGTCTTTTGTCTTTTGTCTTTTGTCTTTTGTCTTTTGTCTTTTGTCTTTTGTCTTTTGTCTTTTGTCTTTTGTCTTTTGTCTTTTGTCTTTTGTCTTTTGTCTTTTGTCTTTTGTCTTTTGTCTTTTGTCTTTTGTCTTTTGTCTTTTGTCTTTTGTCTTTTGTCTTTTGTCTTTTGTCTTTTGTCTTTTGTCTTTTGTCTTTTGTCTTTTGTCTTTTGTCTTTTGTCTTTTGTCTTTTGTCTTTTGTCTTTTGTCTTTTGTCTTTTGTCTTTTGTCTTTTGTCTTTTGTCTTTTGTCTTTTGTCTTTTGTCTTTTGTCTTTTGTCTTTTGTCTTTTGTCTTTTGTCTTTTGTCTTTTGTCTTTTGTCTTTTGTCTTTTGTCTTTTGTCTTTTGTCTTTTGTCTTTTGTCTTTTGTCTTTTGTCTTTTGTCTTTTGTCTTTTGTCTTTTGTCTTTTGTCTTTTGTCTTTTGTCTTTTGTCTTTTGTCTTTTGTCTTTTGTCTTTTGTCTTTTGTCTTTTGTCTTTTGTCTTTTGTCTTTTGTCTTTTGTCTTTTGTCTTTTGTCTTTTGTCTTTTGTCTTTTGTCTTTTGTCTTTTGTCTTTTGTCTTTTGTCTTTTGTCTTTTGTCTTTTGTCTTTTGTCTTTTGTCTTTTGTCTTTTGTCTTTTGTCTTTTGTCTTTTGTCTTTTGTCTTTTGTCTTTTGTCTTTTGTCTTTTGTCTTTTGTCTTTTGTCTTTTGTCTTTTGTCTTTTGTCTTTTGTCTTTTGTCTTTTGTCTTTTGTCTTTTGTCTTTTGTCTTTTGTCTTTTGTCTTTTGTCTTTTGTCTTTTGTCTTTTGTCTTTTGTCTTTTGTCTTTTGTCTTTTGTCTTTTGTCTTTTGTCTTTTGTCTTTTGTCTTTTGTCTTTTGTCTTTTGTCTTTTGTCTTTTGTCTTTTGTCTTTTGTCTTTTGTCTTTTGTCTTTTGTCTTTTGTCTTTTGTCTTTTGTCTTTTGTCTTTTGTCTTTTGTCTTTTGTCTTTTGTCTTTTGTCTTTTGTCTTTTGTCTTTTGTCTTTTGTCTTTTGTCTTTTGTCTTTTGTCTTTTGTCTTTTGTCTTTTGTCTTTTGTCTTTTGTCTTTTGTCTTTTGTCTTTTGTCTTTTGTCTTTTGTCTTTTGTCTTTTGTCTTTTGTCTTTTGTCTTTTGTCTTTTGTCTTTTGTCTTTTGTCTTTTGTCTTTTGTCTTTTGTCTTTTGTCTTTTGTCTTTTGTCTTTTGTCTTTTGTCTTTTGTCTTTTGTCTTTTGTCTTTTGTCTTTTGTCTTTTGTCTTTTGTCTTTTGTCTTTTGTCTTTTGTCTTTTGTCTTTTGTCTTTTGTCTTTTGTCTTTTGTCTTTTGTCTTTTGTCTTTTGTCTTTTGTCTTTTGTCTTTTGTCTTTTGTCTTTTGTCTTTTGTCTTTTGTCTTTTGTCTTTTGTCTTTTGTCTTTTGTCTTTTGTCTTTTGTCTTTTGTCTTTTGTCTTTTGTCTTTTGTCTTTTGTCTTTTGTCTTTTGTCTTTTGTCTTTTGTCTTTTGTCTTTTGTCTTTTGTCTTTTGTCTTTTGTCTTTTGTCTTTTGTCTTTTGTCTTTTGTCTTTTGTCTTTTGTCTTTTGTCTTTTGTCTTTTGTCTTTTGTCTTTTGTCTTTTGTCTTTTGTCTTTTGTCTTTTGTCTTTTGTCTTTTGTCTTTTGTCTTTTGTCTTTTGTCTTTTGTCTTTTGTCTTTTGTCTTTTGTCTTTTGTCTTTTGTCTTTTGTCTTTTGTCTTTTGTCTTTTGTCTTTTGTCTTTTGTCTTTTGTCTTTTGTCTTTTGTCTTTTGTCTTTTGTCTTTTGTCTTTTGTCTTTTGACTTTTGACTTTTGTCTTTTGTCTTTTGTCTTTTGTCTTTTGTCTTTTGTCTTTTGTCTTTTGTCTTTTGTCTTTTGTCTTTTGTCTTTTGTCTTTTGTCTTTTGTCTTTTGTCTTTTGTCTTTTGTCTTTTGTCTTTTGTCTTTTGTCTTTTGTCTTTTGTCTTTTGTCTTTTGTTTTTGTCTTTTGTCTTTTGTCTTTTGTCTTTTGTCTTTTGTCTTTTGTCTTTTGTCTTTTGTCTTTTGTCTTTTGTCTTTTGACTTTTGTCTTTTGTCTTTTGTCTTTTGTCTTTTGTCTTTTGTCTTTTGTCTTTTGTCTTTTGTCTTTTGTCTTTTGTCTTTTGTCTTTTGTCTTTTGTCTTTTGTCTTTTGTCTTTTGTCTTTTGTCTTTTGTCTTTTGTCTTTTGTCTTTTGTCTTTTGTCTTTTGTCTTTTGTCTTTTGTCTTTTGTCTTTTGTCTTTTGTCTTTTGTCTTTTGTCTTTTGTCTTTTGTCTTTTGTCTTTTGTCTTTTGTCTTTTGTCTTTTGTCTTTTGTCTTTTGTCTTTTGTCTTTTGTCTTTTGTCTTTTGTCTTTTGTCTTTTGCCTTTTGTCTTTTGTCTTTTGTCTTTTGTCTTTTGTCTTTTGTCTTTTGTCTTTTGTCTTTTGTCTTTTGTCTTTTGTCTTTTGTCTTTTGTCTTTTGTCTTTTGTCTTTTGTCTTTTGTCTTTTGTCTTTTGTCTTTTGTCTTTTGTCTTTTGTCTTTTGTCTTTTGTCTTTTGTCTTTTGTCTTTTGTCTTTTGTCTTTTGTCTTTTGTCTTTTGTCTTTTGTCTTTTGTCTTTTGTCTTTTGTCTTTTGTCTTTTGTCTTTTGTCTTTTGTCTTTTGTCTTTTGTCTTTTGTCTTTTGTCTTTTGTCTTATGTCTTATGTCTTTTGTCTTTTGTCTTTTGTCTTTTGTCTTTTGTCTTTTGTCTTTTGTCTTTTGTCTTTTGTCTTTTGTCTTTTGTCTTTTGTCTTTTGTCTTTTGTCTTTTGTCTTTTGTCTTTTGTCTTTTGTCTTTTGTCTTTTGTCTTTTGTCTTTTGTCTTTTGTCTTTTGTCTTTTGTCTTTTGTCTTTTGTCTTTTGTCTTTTGTCTTTTGTCTTTTGTCTTTTGTCTTTTGTCTTTTGTCTTTTGTCTTTTGTCTTTTGACTTTTGTCTTTTGTCTTTTGTCTTTTGCTTTTTGTCTTTGACATTTGGCTTTTGTTCTTTGGGCTCTGGTCTGTGGTTTTGGTCTTAAGTCTTTCCTCTTTGGGTTTCGCTCTTTGGTTTTTGGCCTTAGGGGGACTTAGGGGGACAAACAATGGCTAGTTTGCGAAAAATGTAGGTATATTTAAAAATGTTTGTTTATTTTTAAGGAAAAGTTTAATTTTGTGACGTCATTTCGTAGTAATTATTAAATCTTTGATACATCAAGAAAAATTTTGGCGGTCCAGATTACTTAAAGATCAATCGACCGATTGACTTGACTAACAGTTTTTTGTGGGCATTAAGCAATTTTCTTTCAGGGATTGACATAAAATCGAAAAAGTGTACAAAAACACTTCCACCTATTTCAACCTTCAAACTATAAACTTTTTTTTTCTAATTTTGCCTTTTTTGTTTTTTACCATTTTTTATAAATCAAAAATTTTTAAAAAACCCAATGTCAATTCCTAGTCTTAAGTTTGTGCTTAAAAATGATTTTATTTTATTTTTTCAGATTTTTTTAAATCAGAGAAGATATCCTAAAGTCAATGAATTTTAACCTTTTTCCTTGCATAAATCTCCATTCATAATCTTATCCTTCATTCATTATCTTATAACTAATCCCTACCCATTTCTTCCCATGTTGATTAGAAATTATTTAAATTAATTAATTTTTTAAATTTTAATTGTCGCACCAATTTGTCATTTATATGCAGCTTTACTTTTTCGTTCTACCTGCAGAGATTTTAATTGCATTTCACTCTATTTAATCCTCTGAAATTTAGACCCATTAAACTATCATGGCTTAAACAAATACGTTTTAGAATTAAAAACGAAATATGTTATTTTTTTTTTTTGTTTTGTTTGCTGAGTCCTCTCTCTTTTTGCTTTTGTCGTCTAAATCAAATTGCAACAACAATAAAACACACTAGAACATATCAAAAAAAAAATCTATTTGATTTAGCTGTGCAAATATTAAATGCAATTCGGACAGGACATCAACATCAACATCATGGCAGAAACAACAGTTAAATTGCACTGCGTTTTCGTGGATGTGTATGTTTGATCCCTGAATGCGTGTTTGTTGTGTATGTTAGTGCATGTGTCTATGGCTGTGGGTCATCATTTAACCATTTATGTTTGTTTGCTGTTGTTTTTTATTTGTTCTTGTTGATGTTGTTGATGCTGGTGTAGTCGTTGTTGCTGATATTGTTGTTGTTGTTGTAACCATTGTCAGCATTTTCTGATGTTCCGCTTTTTTCATATCCTATATGCATGCTTCTGTTATTTTTCTCCTCCATTTCTAAGCGTCCATTAATTTTGACCTCGTTTAACATGGTGTTACATACATGGGCGTATACAGGGTGCGGGGAAAAGAAAGTGGGGCAGCTGCCCCACCCTAGAAGTTAAATTGCATATCGCTCATTTTTTTCAATAACGTCATAGTCCAAAAAACTCTAAAATTGAGTTGAACCTTGCAGAAAACTTGATCATATTATGCGTCGTAAATAAATCATAAGCGACGAAGGGTTGGAGAACACTTGCGCTGTACCGTCAATTTTTCTGTGTGTTTTGTGATCTCTTGGTTTTTTTTTTTTATTAAATAATGTTTCTGAAATACGCAACTGTGTTGTCACAGTAAAAGATGTAATCAACACATTTTATACACATAATTTATATTTATACACATTATACACATTTATAGACATAATGACAGGTCTTGAAAAACTCTCTCACAATGGAAATGCTGGCACAAGAAAAGCTGCTTTTCAATTGATTTCTGCTGCTGGACAGACCATATTTATTCTGGCGTTATGTCTTATTGCCAAATACAGTTAGATTCTAGAGCCGGTGGGCAATATACTGCTATCAAAACACTTGGATGTGTGCTGAGCATATCAATTACAACAACTGTTAAAGAACAACTAAGCAGCTAAACAGCAATAAAAATAGCTGAAACTTAAAATGTTGATTTACGATTTTCGCGTATAGTTCGTCGCCAACAATATAGAGCTAATCATTCAACTGCGCCGCTAGGGGAATACTTCAGGCGTTCTTTGTATGTACCGTATCTATATTTAATTATATCATCATTAGAAACAAGATTTAGCAAATATAACTCACCTGCTTTTTATTTCAGTCGTTTTGAATATGCATTTGGTAAAATTGCCTGATTTTTACGCATTAGGTGGATTACAAGCGGAAATACAGCTGTGGTGTTTATTGTGGTCACACAAATCAACCTGAGATGTTGATCTGATAGATTAATATAAAGAATCTACTTTGTTTTATCCGCAAGTAAGCAAATGCATTCAAATTATTTTAGCACTCCCATACACCACTGCATCTATAAAAAGGACTTTCAGTACATTCAGGCAGGTCAAAACTTGACTGCGATCAAAAATTACAGAAGGCCGCTTGAAGGCGAGCATCGCAAACTGGTGGAGACAATGTTTATAGGCAATGTTTTGCAGAGATTTTCTGAAGTTCCCAGAAAGATTTTATTTGTTTAAAACTAAATTATAGGTAATTTCAATTTAATTGTACGTTTTCATTTTGATAATCTTTGGGCACTCCCCCCCTAGGTCAAAGGCTGGCTACGCTCTTGGTGACAAACATACATGCAGAGGAGATAAACAACTACAAAAATATACGACGACTCCATGTTGAGAATGATTGTTTATGCCCGCGGGAACAACAAGAACAACAACAATAAAACAATGATATAATAGAATTAAATAGTTTCATAAAATGATAGTGAACTACATGGTGAAGTGACCGACTTTTAGGTAATGTTTTACCATCTCCCATAACTTCCAATTTATTCATATTTTTAATAATAATAGCAATAATAATTAATAATAATAAATGAACATATGTTTTATTGGTCTTATAGTATACAAAAATATTTAAAAAAAAAACCAAAAAATTCACGGCGCGCAGGATTACTGTCCTCAGAAAAGTTTAAAAAAAAAAAACGAAACACGGGGTTTTAATAGGCATTACAGTGGCCGTGGAAACAAAAAAAAATTGTTAAAAAATAAGAAAATGAAGACTCTTTTTCGAAAATTGACTTTTGTGCCCTCAAAAAATCTGGTTTAACTCAAAAAATTGATTTTCATCCGTAAGTCATTCTGAGCAATAACATGTGTAGATCAGAGAACTGGAACGAGTTTATGATTCGAGCAAATGACTATAAATCATCCATCAAAAACCAAATGCGAGTGCGTGCGGTTGCGTACAACAACCACCACTTCCACGACGAGTGCCGCCGCTTTCACTCACCGCTCATAAGAATGACTCTAAATGATTCTAATGATTCTAGAGTCATTAAGAAAAATCGCGTGCAATGTTACCGCTGACATATTTTATTATACATATAATTTATGAATTTATTATTATATGTATATGGTACATATAATACTAGCGGAATCGGCAAATGTATGAAAATAAATCTTAAAATAGAATTAAAAAATATTTAAATGCATGCAAATATTTAAATGCATAATAAAAAAAAAAAAAATAATTTTAAATATTATTGATAGAAATAGTGAAAAATTTTGAAAATACTATTGAAAAAAATATATTAAATATTTTTGAAAAGATTTTTATTAAAATATTAAAAAAAAAATTAATTGAATTAAAATTAATGAAAAATTATAAAAATAATTTTAAATATTATTAAAAAAAATACTAATTCAAAAATTCTTCAATATAAATACATATTAACATATTTTCAACAAAAACAACTTGGTCTAAAGGGCAGGTTTAATTAACATTTATATGACATTTATAATAAACATTCTATTAAAATAAATGGAAGTAATATACACTATTACGCACTATTACTAAGCCCTCAAAACAATACAATCTGACATCACCGCCATCCAGGAAATGCGATGGAAAGGGCAAGGCTGCTCTAAACAAGCACACTGCGATATCTACTACAGCTGCCATGCGGAGAAGCGCGAATTCGGATGTGGATTCGTTGTTAGCCGGAAACTACGCCACCTTGTTTCCCGGTTCACACCTGTGAACGAAAGATTGGCCACGATCCGCATCAAGGCAAAATTTTTCTACATAAGCCTTATTTGCGCGCACGCCCCGACGGAGGAAAAGGACGAAGCCGTCAAGGACACTTTCTACGCTAGTCTTGAGGACGTATATGACCACCTTCCGGTCCATGACGTGAAAATAGTCCTCGGCGATTTTAATGCGAAAGTCGGAAGGGAAGGCATCTTTGGCCCCACTGTCGGTCAGTTCAGTCTTCACGAGACCTCCACAAACAACGGTCTAAGACTGATCGACTTCGCCGCGGCACGAAACATGGTAGTTAGTAGCACCAGATTTAAGCACCTCGACATCCACAAGGCCACCTGGCTGTCCCCGGATCAAAAAACGCGAAACCAAATTGATCATGTTGTAATCGACGGAAGGCATGCCTCTAGTGTTCTAGATGTGCGTACATTTCGGGGGGTCAACATTGACTCCGACCATTATCTTGTTGCAGCCAAGATCCGCATGCGATTATGCAATGCCAAGAACATACGCACAGGAATGCAACGAAAGCTAGATGTCGCTAAGATGCAATTACAACGGACTGCCGAAGCCTACTCCGCTCAACTCTCGGTTAAGCTCAACCAACCAACCTCTGGACTCGACGACGCCGGCGGACTTTGGGCGCATATATCCCACTCCATGCGCGCTGCCGCTGAAGAAGTCATTGGTTTCCGGCGCCCGCAACCTCGGAACCAATGGTATGATCAGGAGTGTCGCATTGCGACTGCAGTAAAAAACGCCGCTTATAGAAAAACGCTGCAGTCAGCTGCAACGCGAGCCGTGCGAGAAAACTACCGCGAAAAGAGGAAGGAAGAGAGGCGCCTTTTCAGACGCAAGAAAAGAGAGCAGGAAAAGCGTGAGCGTGAGGAACTAGAGGTATACCAGGGCAAGAAGGATGCACGAAAATTCTATCAACAGGTTAAGCGTCTAACCCAAGGTTTCAAGCCCGGAGCATCCACTTGTAGAGACGAAAATGGAGATCTGAATACGGATACACAGTGTGTGCTTAGATTGTGGAGACAGCACTTCTCCAATTTACTTAATGGCGACGATTCCACCAATGCCGCCCATCGAGAGCACAGTGCAGTGCCACCAATCGACGATGACGGAGTGGAAGTATCACCACCTAGCCATGAAGAGGTTCGAGTTGCTATCCAACGACTCAAAAACAATAAAGCAGCGGGTGCTGACGGCCTGTCAGCTGAATTGTTTAAAACCGGCGGCGATGAATTGATAAGGCGCATGCATCAGCTCATCAGCAAAATATGGCTAGCAGAAAGCATGCCCGACGATTGGAACCTCAGTGTACTGTGCCCTATACTTAAGAAAGGAGACCCTACAATCTGCGCAAGTTATAGAGGTATCAGCCTTATTTCCATCGCACATAAGGTTCTCTCAAGCGTACTGTGTGAAAGATTAAAGCCAATTACAAAAACACTGATTGGACCTTATCAGTGTGGCTTTCGACCTGGTAAGTCCACCATAGACCAGATTTTCACGCTACGACAAATCCTGGAGAAAACCCACGAAAATCAAATTGACACACACCATCTCTTTGTCGACTTTAAAGCTGCGTTCGATAGCCCGAGAAGGGATTGCCTATACGCAACAATGTCTGAGTTCGGTATACCTGCAAAGTTGATTAGACTTTGCAGAATGACGTTGAGCAACACACGCAGCTCCGTCAAGGTAGGAAATGACCTCTCCGAAACCTTCAATACCGAAAGAGGTTTCAGGCAAGGCGATCCACTGTCTTGCGATCTCTTCAACATCATCATGGAGGGGATCGTACGAAAGGCCGGTGTGCATCGTAATGGCACCATTTTCTATAAAGGTGTCCAGCTCCTTGCTTACGCTGATGATATTGATATTGTTGGCAGAACCAAGAGAGATGTTACCGCTGCTTTCGCCGCTATCGAAAAGGAATCAGCCAAAGTGGGTTTGACGATAAATGAGGGTAAAACAAAGTATATGCTGTCTACAAACAAGGGAGCTCGGCGTTTAGACTCCCACGTTTCATCCGGCAGCTATAACTTTGAAGTAGTCAAGGAGTTTGTATACCTTGGCACCGCCATTAATACTAACAACGAAATCAGCCTGGAGATAAAGCGAAGAACAATAATTGCTAATAGGTGCTACTACGGGCTCAGTAAGCAACTAAGTTCCAGAGCCCTCTCTCGATCGACAAAACTAACACTCTACAAGACGCTCGTTCTACCTGTGCTGCTTTATAGCGCTGAGGCATGGGTAGTTTCGCAAACTGACGCAGCCGCTCTGGGGGTGTTCGAGAGAAAAGTTCTTCGCAAAATCTTCGGTCCTGTTCGAGTCGGCGATGACTATCGCATCCGAATGAACCACGAGCTGTATGAGCTCTACGGAGACATTGACGTAGTTCGGCGTATAACTGTGCAGCGACTACGCTGGCTGGGTCATGTCCATCGTATGGACGACGAAGCTCCAGCGAAAAAGGTGCTCGAAGCGAGGGTCGCTGGTCAACGACGACGAGGGAGACCATGCCTCCGATGGATGGACCAGGCTGAGGAAGCCCTAACCGCACTTGGTGTATCCGATTGGAGAAGGCGCGCGCAAAGCAGAGGCGCCTGGCGAGAGCTGATGAGGTCGGTCGAAATCCGGACACGGGTTGTCACGGCCACCTAAGTAAGTAAGTAAGTAATATACACTATTACAGCTATAATAGCGTAATATACACTATTACGGCTTATTTTGGATTGCCGCTTTCCTTATAGCAACCCTAAACATAAAGGCTCTCAACAATTCACCATTGCAAGTGTAAAAGTGATTTCAAAAATTGATTGCAAACAATACAATAACAACAAGGAACAAATAGTAAACAACATACAAGTATAAAGTCAGTTTGCTACAATTTAATTCTTTGAACTAGCGATCCCCAACTTAGACTCTAGAGTCATTGAGGGTGCTTAGAATTATACTATGCTTAGAATTCAGCAGTCTTTCTAATGAGCGAAGAGTGAAACCAGAGGAACTCGTCGCTCATCACTGTTATGAGAATGCTTCGCGTGGAAGTGGTTGTTGTTGTGCGCAACCGCATGCACTCGCACTCGGTTTTTGACAAGTGATTTAGAATCGTAAAAAAAACGATTCGCTGCAGGTCTCTGGTGTAGATTAACATGTTTAAATTTCATAACGAGGATAATTAGTTTTCTTTTAATCATGCACGCCAATTTGAAAAAAGTTGTTTTGAGAAAATTCCATTTAAAGTTTGACTCGCTTCGCTATAAAGGCTCAGAAAATTTTTTTTTGAGAATTTCCCTTTTATACTACTAAAATCATGTCTTTAAAGGTTTATTCTAACATTTTCAAATAAAAAAAAAAAAAAAATTGATATCTTGAATATTTGCAGGTGACATGCCCACTTCAATGGAATAAAATGGTGAAATGATTTCAAAATAACATGATTTTTAAAAAACTCCTGATTCAATTTGATTCAATGCGTTCACTTTTATTTTAAAATCAAAGCGATTCTATCATAGTTCAACTGTGCCATGAAGTTCTTAAAAAAACATTCCTGGAGTTGATAAAGCTCGTATGATACTTCATTTTTTTGTCCAATTTTAAATTCTGAAAACAAGTGGCGCTTGAGCAATACCGACAAATTTTGTAAGGAAAGGATAAACGTTGTTCATTTTTTATTTCTGGTGTTTTAAAGAGTAGCTGCATTTAATAAATTAATATTAGTTACAAATATCACTTCCAATTCAGCATCCATTTTTCTTAAATATTTTTGCTGTCAAATGTTAAATGTCTAATAATTATTAACAGCAAAATTTTTGAATGTAAATATTTGATCGAAACTTAACGACGAACGAATTGAGAGAAATGTCAAAAACAATGCATTGAAAATGCAGTCCGTTCCACATTTTTTTTTTTTCTCCAATTCGTACTATATGCGTACTCACTCACACTAATTAAATCTATGCATTCGTATTGTTTGAACTGCTCTAATATCATTTTAAATGACAAAAAAAGGAGCAATTTAATGAAGTATCATAGAGGTTTAACAAAGAAAAATTACCGCATTTATATCAAGGAAAGTTCTAGGTATGATACTTTTTTGCGATTACCTGCGCAAAGCTAAATTTACTCTTATTATTTATCACAAATTTTTTTTTATTTGTACTACATTGGCTCCCACAAAAAACCATGCCGCATCTTACTTAATTTCAACAAAGGGAAGAGAAGGGAAGGGTCAAAATTCAAAAATAAACACCTCACGTCATTAATGGACGCCTCCTAATAAGATTTATGCAAATATCTCCTCAGAACTACAGTGTTATTCAGTCAGTCCTGAACGAAAAGAGAAAAATAATAATCAATATTTTAAAATATTGCAATTGTAAAAATAAATTTTATATAACTTTGTCAATTAAAAGCTTTATTAATAATATATTATATATATATTTTTATAAAAGCCCGTCCAATGACGTATTGGAAGCATTAACGCTGAAACTGTAATTATATTTTGCCATTATTACAGTGCTTTTACAACATACTGTACTGAAAAATGTTCAACCTGAAAGTATGCACATCAATGGACGCGTCCTAATAAAATTTATGCAAATATCTCCTCAGAACTACAGTGTTATTCATTCAGTCCTGAACGAAAACATAAAAAGAATAATCAATATTTGAAAATACTGCAATTGTTACAATAAAATTGTATTTAACTTTGTCAATTAAGAGCTTAATTAATAATATTTTATATTTATATTTGTATAAAAGCCCGTCCTATGACGTATTGGAAGCATTAACGCTGAGATTGTAATTATATTTGGCCACTATTACAGTGCTTTTACAAGATACTGTTCTGAAAAATATTCAACCTAAAAGTATGCACATATATAAAAGGCAAGCATGTCACTGATATGTGTCCACTGAATTTTCTGTGCATACTTTCAGGCTGAATAGTTTTCAGGTCAGTACATGTTGGGAAGAAACTGTAATAATCGCAAACATAATTACAGTTTGAGCGATATTGGGTGCAGAGCATTGTGCTTGCATTTTATATGTTAAGATTTTATTATAATATTTATATAATGGCATTTTAACATTTAAAGACTTTTTAGATTTTAATTTAGAGTTAAAATATATTGTTTTGCTTAAACGACCGCATGTAGTGCTTTTAAAGTAAAAAATAAAAATTGATACAAAATTATTTGAAAAGCCGCTCATAGAGCTTAAGGTCAGGACTGTTGGAATAAAGTAGACAAAAATCTAAATAAAAATAAAATCCTGTGAAATCCTATTCAAGCGTATTTGCAAAATAGTCGAATATTTGATGTGTTGAAGTTGCTGTTCTTTTTTGTTGTTATTATGTTGACACTTTGTAGTTCAGATACACACTCACACATCATATAGATATACAGCCAACATCGCGGGCTTACTCGCTGTGGTACACTTGGTAAATAAAAAAATTCATTTATTTCATTGCACTCGTATGTATTTGTTTTCGCCTCTCATTTCATCAAGTGGTGTCTGTTTGACGTCCAGTGTGAGTGTTGCTCTCATATCACTTTGTTATTGTTGTTGCTTGCTAATTGACAGCTGTTGGCTGCATCGAAATGGCCACCAAATTAGCCTGATAGAATTAAAAAGTATTTTTGATCATTTGTGTTATAAACGAGAACGCATTTAATCGGTGCTCAATGGAAAAACAAAAAACAATAAAAAAGCTCTTCATGTATCACGATTATATTAAAAAGTTTCTTTCATTATGCAAAAAATGTTTGTTTTCTTCTTTTCGTTTTTTTTTTTTTTTTTTTCTTATTTTCAGTAAGCCAAGTAATGAGCTAAAATCAATGAAATATTTAATTAGCTTGCATTACCACATCAAGTGTGGGGTAGCCACACCGCTTCACATGTTTGACTTCATTGTGGTTTTTCACATTTCACTCTACTGCTACTAATTAATAATTGTAGAGAATTTCAAATTAATTGAAATGGGACGTAATATTGCACAAATATTACATAATTAATAATGAAATATTGAACAAGTTTTTGAAGCAGGAATGATGCACGCAGTCAATATGTAGCGACAACGGATTATTTAGAAACGTGGTCAACGGTCAGTTCAGATCAGCGCAAAGTTCAATACAACCAAAACAACACATAGCTAAACATTAATAAATAAAATAAAAAAATAACTACATAGCAACAACAATAACAATAATCGTTGATATTTAATATCAAGGTATCTATATGCAAACATTAATACTGCATGTATGTATGTTATGTTATACATACTTTGTGGTTCAAAATAATTAAGCCGCTAAGCTAAGGATTAAATTTCAAGTATTACTAGACAACCAGATTGGTTATCTTCAATGCACAGGCATTGGCTGATTATTCGATGATTAGTATTTATGTTGCTGATATCGCCATTTGGTCAGACTAAACAACGACCACGACGACGACATCCATGAAATTAACGAACGACTTAATGAACCAATTTGGTGACCACTGAACTTGCGGTCTAATAATCGTAATGAAGTCGCAGCTCAAATAAGCACCTGCGGGCACTCTCAGTGGCATGAAAAAACCAAAACACATACATATTAATTAATCTTATTTCTATTAGCTTGATTCCTCATTTACATAGTTAGCAGAAACTAATCTTATGCATTATTTAATAAAATCGAAGATATGTAAGGCTTCAGCGAATTAACTCAATGATTATTTAATTCTATACAAATCGAAATTGATTGGACAGACACCTATCGACTAACGATTAGGCTGAGATAAATATGTGTTGATTTGATTTTGTAGAATATTAAAACTTACCTGTGGCGCATTAGGTGAGCAACACTTTGCAATGACTTTATAAATCACACAGAAAAATGGAAGAATGTTTTTGATGCAGAACAATGCTATAAAAAAATAATTTGTTTAAGGATTATTTATATACAGGGTCTTCCGCAATTGAGTGCAACTATTAAAGAAGATGAAAGCTTATGTCGAGCTGAGGAAAAAATCGTATGGAAGGGGGGAGGGGTCTATTTTCACATTCTTAGGAGCTACAGGGTTAATTAATATTTCACGACTTTGATTCACGTTATTGTTTCTAGCAGAAAAACTAACTTACAAAAAACTTATTTTGATAGCTCATTGCAAACGCAATAAAATCACCTTTCTAACAGTATATCAACAAATAGCACCGACTTGACCGTTACCGAGCTGCGCTCGCGTGAAGATGAAATCAATCGGTTGAAACTACCAAATTTCAACTTTGAGCGCAATTTCGCGTTATAAATGAAATTTGTTTTTTTAATCAATTCTGCAATTCATTCAATTCTTTTTTCAATGACACCAAAATAATAAAATTATCTACTGCAGAACTAATTGTACAGTCATTATTTCTCATTATTTTCTAATCAGTATAATTTTTTCAGAACAGCCAACTTTTTTATTTTTAGAGGTATGTTTATGTTTTTGATGTTATTGAAAAAAAAAATTGAATAGATTTCAAAATTGATCATAAAAACAAATTACATTTATTACGCTAAATTCTGAGAAATTTGCACTCAAAGTTGAAATTTGGTAGTTTCAACCAATTGATTTCATCTTCACACGAGCACAGCTCGGTAACGGTTGAATCGGTGGGGTTTGTTGATATACCGTTAGAAAGGTGATTTCATTGCCTTTGAAATGAGCTATCAAAATAAGTGTTTTGTAAGTTTTTTTTCTGCTAGAAACAATAACGTTAATCAAAGTCGTGAAATATCCCATACAATTTTTTGCTCAGCTCGACATAAGCTTTCACCTCCTTAAACAGTTGCACTCAATTGCGGAACACCCTGTATACCATATACAAAATTTTACAAAATTATTTATTTTTAATATATATATATATATAAAATTGTAAAAAAAAAAAAAGCTGTGTATGAAATATTTTTTTTAAATTCCTTTTGCGATGGACATTTTAAGTGACGCTGAGCCCGAAAATCGCATTTATAAAATTTTTGTCTGTCTGTCTGTCTGTCTGTCTGTTAAAGCATCACGCAAAAACCACTGGATGGATTTAAATGAAACTTGGCATCTAGGTTCCTTATATCCCCGGTCATAACATAGGCTTCTTTTTATCCAATAAAAAAGGTTGGACACTGTAGGGGGCGCTGCGATCGGGTTCCAGGCATTCTTTTTTTAGCTTTTCTCCGAAACCGTTCATACGATTCCCATGAAAATTTGTGTATAGAAGTTTTCGGATACAGTGAGTTTTTATAACTTATCTGCTCTGTTCAATTTTGAACACCAGAGGGCGCTGTAGTACAAATATTTTAAAAAACTTCGAAAAACTCCTACACCGTGCATCCGATTTGCATGAATATTGGAATCTAGGGGTCTCTGATACGGTGAGTGTTTTGAACATAACTTTTTTGTGCTATCTTGTACACCAGAGGGCGCTGTAGTACAAATATTTTAAAAAACGACAAAAACTCCTAAGTTGCTTATCCGATTTGCTTGAATGTTGAAAAATAGAGATTTTCAGAAACGGTGAGTTTTTATGACTTATAAACTAGGTTTTATCTTGAACACCAGAGGGCGCTGTAGTACAAATCTCTTAGGAAACCGTGAAAAAGTAGAAAGCCACAGAAAGGATTTTCGTGTACTGCAACTGTTTTGGCTTTATATCTTTTGCTCTGTCTCGAAAAGTAGAGGGTGCTGTTGTACAATTTGTACGTGTGCATGTTATTAAACTGTTCCTAAACGGCTGCACCGATGTTGATGAAATTGTTTGTGTGTGCTTAAGTGGATCCTTGTATGGTTCAGATTCGCAATTGGACCCGGTAGATGGCGCTGTGATGGGGTTGCATCGTAAGTTGGCGTTGTTTTGACCTTCAGTTTCCTCGCGAATTGCCAAAAATTCGTTTTTGCTCTGATTTTTTTTCAATAATGTGCAATCTATCGAATACAATATATAAATATATTTAAATAAAAATTATATTTTTGTAAGCGATCGGTGACTCGCACACACAAATTACAGTTTGCTCATTTCGCCAAAGTTATCGGCTTGAAAGATGCACACAAAATTCCTTCCAAAGTTTGTGAAATGCGAATGAAATCGAAAATTATTTATATCAACTCCCGAGTTAAGCCGGATATTCAGCTAGTATAAGATATAATATTATTAAAGTACTAATTTTCTTATTTTTTGTTGTAAAAACTCATCTATTTTAAGTGAAAAGTATAATTTTCTTGTTATATTCGATTTTATGTTCAGCATGGAAAGGCCATTTAAAGGATTTTATTCCATGATCAATCGGTGATCATTTTTTACCGCTTTCAAGAACACTAAAATATTGTTTAGCTGAAGCGACTGATACTGGCAAGCTGAGAAAAATCCGCACCATAATGGTAACATAAGGGAAATAAGCCAGAAAGCTCAAGATGGCATATTTCTTGAAATTGATTCTTTGACTTACAATCTATCTCAAAGTTGACTGAATATATTTTTTTTATAAATAACATTTCCACACACACACACATCCAGGGGTGGCCATGATTAAAAATCACGATAACTGTTATGATAACATGTATTCATATTGCACTGATTACTTGATTTTTTAAAATATTTAAAAAAATCACATTAAAAAACAATAAAAAAAGCATTTTTCATTTACGAGTATTAACACTGTAGGAATTTTTTCATCTATGTATTTGTATTTAATTTTTGTTTTTTACATGATATTCTGAATTTGTAAACCCCTTTCAGATGTGGGGCCCGGGGTTTGAGGCTCTTCCCCCCTTAAATAGGGACTGTGATTAATGGTCACTTACATCGGTTGTAACTGATGTTCCTCAAGGGTCTATTCTGAGCCCACTATTGCACTCTATATTCATTAATAATGTTTTTTTAGTCTGTAAATACGCAATTGTTCATGCTTATGCTGATAAGCACTCGACCTACTGGACCTACTGGACTCTTAAAAGACTTTACCGCTAGACTGAACTTTAAATTGACCTCATTAAATAACTGCGCTGTTACAAACATGCCACTTACGAGTATTAAGCCGTTGTAAGCTAAAGTACTTCTCGTTTCGAAAAGCGGCTCTTGCTTTTAGAATAAGTGTGCAAAGCAAAAACCTGTGTTAAACCATGTTAACAACAAGATAGGTAAAATTTACAACTCTACAACCAAAAAGTTGGTGAAAAAGTATTATTATAGATATTTTTATTTTAAAAGTGCACCACTGTTATAGAACTTGAAATATATTCTTCCCTATTTTATGCATGATATCGAAATTTTTTCTTTAAAATTTGGAAAAAAGCTTAACCTTAACTTTTCTCATATTTTCCTATATATTTGATACCACTAAGAATCGGAAACCAGAAAACTTGGTGAAAAAGTAATATTATAGATATTTTTATTTTCAAAGTGCACCACTATTATATAACTTGAAATGTATTCTTCCCTTTTTTATGCATGATATCGAAATTTTTTCTTTAAAATTTTGAAAAAAGCTTAACCGTAACTTTTCCCATTTTTTCCCATATATTTGCTACCACTAAGAATCGGAAACCAGAAAAATACATTATGCCGGAAATCCTTATTCAGTAACATAGCACACAAAAACAAATTTTCTTAATAAATTAGCTATCTAAATAACAATACCACTAAAAATGTGTGCCAAATTCTTTTTAGGGAATAAATTTATCAATATTCTTCAAATATACACACTGCTCCTAAAGGATCGATAGGTTTCATGAAAATGACAACAAAAACTAAAAATGAGGCTTGATTTGTAATTTTCTTACGATCAATAATATGTTGAAATTTAAGTCGGCGCTGCTCCTTTTTGGGAGCTAAGGGGTTAAGAAGTATTTCACGATGTTGATTCATGCTATTGTTTCTAGCATAAAAACAAACACACATAATACGTATTTAAAGAACTCATTGGAAAGGTAATAAAATCACCTTTTTAACAATATATCAACCAACATTATAGGCTTACTCGTTCCCGAGCTGTGCTCGTGTGAAGATGAAATCAATCAGTTGAAAGTACTAAGTACTAAGAAATTCGCTCTCAAAGTCAAAACTTAGTACTTTCAACTGATTGATTTCATCTTCACACGAGCACAGCTCGGGAACGAGTAAGCCTATAATGTTGGTTGATATATTGTTAAAAAGGTGATTTTATTACCTTTCCAATGAGTTCTTTAAATACGTATTATGTGTGTTTGTTTTTCTGCTAGAAACAATAGCATGAATCAACATCGTGAAATACTTCTTAACCCCTTAGCTCCCAAAAAGGAGCAGCGCCGACTTAAATTTCAACATATTATTGATCGTAAGAAAATTACAAATCAAGCCTCATTTTTAGTTTTTGTTGTCATTTTCATGAAACCTATCGATCCTTTAGGAGCAGTGTGTATAGGTATCCGGCAAAAATTGCAATTTTAATTTTTCAAATGTTACTCATACGCCATGGATTCTCTTAAAATTTGTTTGATGTAACGATGTAAAGATGGTTTGTAGAAAAATTTTAAGGATCTGAATTTCTCATTTTCTTAACGAACTTAATAAAAATAATCATATATTTTATGCCTTTGATTGTATTGAAATTTTGTGTTTTTTTTTTTTTTTTGAGTTTTCACATTTAATTATATAAACACGCACATGGGTATCATGTTCTGATGACAACAATATGATTTTTAACAAAGCAGCATGTGTGAACAAGAAAAAAAAATTAACAAAGAAAAGAAAGAACGTCAAATTTTACGACATGTTCTTTATTTGCTATAGAAGCCAAAAAGTAAGCAACACCATGTTTTATATGTTGGGCTTATGAAAAAACATAACAAAATAACACATGCTCAGACACACACTTCAAAACATACTAACACACACACACACACAAACACTTTATGTCTGAAATTTTTGACAGCTCAAACATTTCAAGCATCAAGCAAGAAGCTTCAAGAAGTTGTCTCAGCAGATGAAACAATTTAATTTCGTGTAGAAATACTTTTGTGCCAAAGAATCGCTGCTGTGTAGCATTGAATTGTTTTCTTTTTTTTTTGCATTTTTTTCTTTACTTAATCTGTTAACTTTTGTGTGCCTTGAATGACGTTTCACTTGTGAGATGAATGACGGCAAGAAGAATAACAACAACAACAAGTTACATAATAACAACAATCAATAATATTTATTTTATCATTATTTTCACAGACAGTTGATTTAACTGCAACTACATCTCTTGAATGGACAGACAGATGCACAACCTTAAACATCCGAAACATACACAATTCATAAAAACACACACATTATAAATAAACATCGCATGTTGCTACAGTGGGTGCCACACAAAATATTGAACACATGTTTGCCGATACGCATCATGTTGCTGCTGCTGCTGCATTCACGCGTTACTGTCGATATATGATCTATCTTTATTTAAGGGTATCTGAGTTTGTATGTGTGTGTGTGTGTGTGTGTATACAAAAATCAATCAATTGCACACCATATTCAATTTGCCGCTTATTTTATTTCTTTTCTTTTTACCTCTCCACTCCTCTTACATATGTTTCCATAACATCTGACTTAAAAGTTGTTAAAGCAAGGCACGGAGAAAAGGATTTTATTTTACTTATGTATTTAGTTGAATATTTTTGATTTATTTTTTTTTTAAATAATGCGCTGCTTACACTCAGCTTAAATTATAAGTTGACAGATCTTAGCTGCAAAAAATGTCAGCTTAAAGCTAACAAAATATTTATATTGAATAACATGGAGAATATTGAAATTGTAAAGTTTAAATTTTTTTAATTTTTTTTGCTAAAATATTTTAGTTTAAATAGAAATACAAATTTTAACCCTTTCTTTTCAACATTTTCATTGCGAGTAACACGCTGACACGCTCAGCAATGAAGAAAAATTTTTACTTTTGCTAAGTTATTCCGATGTAACCCAGACAGGGATTTATGCCCTGACTCGCGTACATCATTTAAATATGTCATAAGGCAAAAACGTAGCGCTTTTGTGCAAAACAAACAGCGCATGATTCAGTGTCCTTTAACTCGCAGAAATAATCACACTTTACTATTTTAAGCGTACAAAACGTTCACTGCGAAACATTGGCATGAATGTGTGTGTGAGTGTATTTGCGTAAATACATCTCCGTTGCATGGAATTAATGTCAAAAATTTGATTCAATGCCTTGAACTTATGATGAACGGTTGTGAATAAAAAAATGTTTGCAATAACAGCCTTTACACCTTTTCCAAAAATGTCCTTTTTTTGCCCTAAGCTCAAATGTTTGTATATTCATTTTAATCGGTTTGTATCTCAAGTTGATATTTTAAAACGCGATGAACGTCTCAAATAAAAATATGAATAAAACATTTTGCATTGATTCCTTTTTTGAACAAATCAATTTTGAGATATGAGAATTATTCTTTTCATGCCAAATTTACAATGGATATACAAACATCAAACATACCAAAAGCAAATTAAAATTAAAGACTGTTATAAAAAAAAGAGTAGGTACTTAAAAATACTTAAGTTTAGACTATAAAAAATAATTCTTTCAAAAATATAGTACAAATTAGGGAAAAAGGAAAGAAAACTGGGAATTAAGAGAAGTGTTCAAAAAATTAAATGCTTAAATTTAATTTTGTTAGAAATGCTTTTAAAACATAAATGCTTTATAAACAACAACAAAACTGTATTTTGCTTAGTTTTTTTTTTTAGACTTAACCAGCAATCAGAGAATGCCCCCTATAAATGCAAAAGCATTGTGTTGATTCGGAAGAAGGGTGATAGTTAGTTGGAGGGTGGAAAGATGGAGTAGTGTCAGTGAAGATTTGATTTAAATTTACACAGATTGAAACTGCCGGGAAACACGAACGCAGGGAGATTGTTCAACAATTTTACTGAGCGACCGAAGAACGAATTATCTCGGTAATGCGATGTTCTATTGGGCAAAGTTGCAATGGTAAAGGGATAAGCTTGGAGAGCAGCCCGAGTGGACCTAGGAAACACACGAGCTGGTGGCGTCAGGCCACGTCAGGCCATCTCCCTTGAATACTTCCCATGGTAGTAACTGTACAGAAGGCTTAGGCAACCAACATTGCGTCGATGCCCAAGAGAGTTGAGAGAAGATGAAATATTTTCATCCCCTATCAAATATATCGCACGTCGTTGAATCCGGTCCAGAAGCTCCAAATATGATCTTGAAGCCCCTGCCCAAATGTGTGAATTCTACTCCATTTTCGGCCTAATATATGAGGTATAGATCAAACGAAGATCAGATGGAGTGAAGTATTTCTTACACCGTTTTAAAAAACCAAGGCACTTGGCTGCTTCTTTTGACACATCAAAAATGTGATCATTCCACCGAAGATCTGCTTGTATTGAAATGCCTAGAACGTCAAGAGCATCTGACTCCGTAAGATCTACACCGTTCATATTGAGGGGAGCTAAGGGGGCAATTGATTCGCTTGTGGGTTAACAGACAACACTGGGTCTTGCTAGCATTAAACTCTTCTCTATTAGCAAGACCCCACTCGGAGATTTTTCCCAAGTCATTATTAAGTGTGTCATTCATATGTTGCGTCTTCCTCTCAATCTCCAAAGAGCTCGGGCGTTTTTTAAATGAATAGTTTATCTTTTGTGCATTTCTTTACCTTATGGGGTGATCATAAAATTATGCGCAGTGGTTTTTAATTACGAAATAAAATTTTTTTTATAAATGCGTATGACCTCTCTTATTTTGAATTAGTTCAAAAATGCGGTTCGACATACTATTTATCAGGGTTTTTAGGGTTTGACTTTCTAAGGAGTCCCAAGCCGCTATTACTGCCGATATTAGCTCTGCAACTCTATTGTATTGTCTCTTGTTGGAGTATATTTAATGAACAAGTATACCCCATGCATTTTCAATAGGGTTCATGTCAGGGGAACACGCTAGCCATTCTAAAACTTCAACGTTCTGAACGAAACCAACCTATTGCTTCCTTGCGGGATTGAATTGTCTTGATGAAAAATGTAATTTAACTTCTAGTTTTACCTTAAGAAGGGCAATAAATTCATTTTCAGTACGTCCACATACTCTGCGGAGTTCATGCGACAGCTTGGGAAGGCCAGCTCCAAAGTTCCTTTTGCAGAGAATCCACCCCACACCAGCAATGGCCCACCACTGAAGTTTCTCGTAAAAATGTAGAGTGGGTCTTTGCGCAGATCCCTCCCGCAATAGCAATTAAAACCATCAGGGCCGTCCAAGTTAAACTTTTTTTCGTCAAAAAAAATGATCTAGGAAAATAGTTATTAAAAAGAGAATAATTAAGGAGAAGAATAGAATGAAAGCATTATTTTTTCTTCAAAATTCAATCCGAGCAGTTTTGTGGCGAACTTGCAGTTTCGGTGCAGTTTTCAGATGATGTCTTTCAATAACTCCAGACTTTTTAAGAGCCCTATAAACCGTGAAATGAGACACGTTTAGGTCGCAAGAGACAACAATTTCACCGGCAGTCATCATTATGTTGCTCGCTGTTGCCACAATGCGTCGCTTGTCTCTTGGGGTAAGCTTTGGTTTCCTTCCTGAGTTCTTGTAAACTCCGTAATTATCCCTTTTTTTTAAAAAAAATCCGTATTACTCCTTCTGATCTACCAATTTCTCTGGCTGTTGCTCTGATTGATAGACCAGTCTGCAAAAACGCCGAAATTTTGTCTTTTTCTGTAGCAGTTAAACACTTTCCTTTTCCCATATTTTAACTTAAATTAAAAAATACAGTCTTTTTGTTGTTGGATGTAAAAGTGATTTGATTCTCTTTCATTCCTCATATTCGGTTTTTGGACTTTTACCCCTCAAGCCCATCTGCAACGAAGCACAGTGGCGCGTATATCTTTACGCTCACCAGTGTATTATTAGGTAATGGGTTCCACGACCTAATAACCTTGACGAAAAAAAAATCTAGTGGACTTAAGGAAATTGAACCTATTGATTATCAGGCATATGCTTCCACCTGATCTGCAAAATGTTAACTTTTCACAGAGATTTGTAGGACTGCGTGTATAGATGATCCGGTGTAAGAAAATGCAATGTCTAGCTTCAAGCCAACTTGATAAATCGCAACAAGGTAATTCTATGAAAAAGACAGAGATGCCATCCATCTTTTCAAGAACGTAGTCGATGTGCTTACTACATATCGTAGCATTATTAAAAGCTACCAGGAGCTTATGTGTTGACTGAGAGTCAAGTTTGCAGTACACGACTTCAGAGTATGCAAGGGAGCCGGAAGCGGGGGGAGGGAGGGCGGCTGCCGGTAAAAATAAAGAGGTTGTGATAAAATTGATTTAACAATAACAAAATAAAATTTTTTGCACATTTCAATTTTTTAATTGAATTTCTTGGAAAATTTATCCTAAAATGATCACTTTTCATTCGAGTCATAGTTACAAGCAACAACATATAATATTTTAGAAAATATATAGCTTTCATTTTGTGATTGTAGTATCTAACCGAAGGTTAACACAGTGCATTCAAATGTTACAAATCTGTGAACATTTGACTAAACGACTTCCCTCGAGATAAAACAATTTTCTAAGGTTTTTGTTTAATCTATAAAATTTTAATGCGCTTCTTTTGGTCTAATCGCCGTATTTCTATGACTTTTAGAAGATAAAATACGCAACCTCCCGACCTCTTCAAGTTTTTTTCTCAAATGAATTTTGACAAAACAATTTCTTTGACAATTCAAAAAATTTTAAACCGGCCATTAACGGAAATTACACAAAACAACCTGTCTCCACAAAAGAGCTTCTTTTGAAAGAAGTCGTTTTGTCAAAAGCAAAGTTTGCAAAATTCTTCACATTTCAATTTAAAGAAACGGCTTGTCTTAACATAACCGGCTAAGATAATTTTCTTTGCTAATAAAAGTAATTTTATCCAATCCATTGCCTTTTTTAATATCATTTTCAAAGAAAACTATTGCTCTTAGAGAGAAAAACTACTGCAAAACGTTTACTTCATATTTGTGTATAATGTCTAGTATAAAATTTCTTTCAATTTATGTATAAAAAAACTTTCTTAGGCATTTTAAAACATTTTTGCCTCTCTTGATAAGTGGACGATTTCGAAAGAAGTCGTTTTGTCAAATGTCCACATAAATATATAAAGTCTGATACAGCCTAACTGATAATATACATGTAAAATTATGAACGAATAATTTTTTCGTTTGATTTTGAGTAAAAATAAGTTTGTTCACTAACGAAAAATTGTTACAAGTTTTTACTAGTAAAGCGTTTACGTACTCGAAAAACTAACAACGAGATAAGACAACGAGAGCGTAAAGTAGTCTAAGAGAAAAAAGTACCTACAAGTTTCTGTTAGCAAAATTTCTACTTCCAAGAAATTGCAACTACCGAAAAAAATTGTTTGTCAAAAAAAAACACAAAAACAATCGGTCAAAAGTTATTTATTGTGGATTTCCTATTCAAATGGATGGAAACAGAAACATTTGTGCTTAGAAGCCTTTGGCGAACAATATAGATTTATTTTATATGGCTACATTTTATTTATTATAATAGTTTCAAATAGTTCAAGCCTTAACTGGTACACTTAATCTGTGGGACCATAATAAAAAAAAAAAAATATTTCTCTCATTGTTTCACCATTCATTCTCTTACGTTCATTACATTTTAAGCTTTCAGGTGAGTGCATGCTTTCGCATTGATCAGTCGAGTTGTTATTTAAGGCATGCTTTGAAAAAAAAAAAACATTAACTTGAAACCACACTTTTTGAGGTGTACCAAGTAAGGGTCAAAAAACTCGAATGTACACAACTTCTTGCGTTGCAAAAAAGCTATCAAGTCGTTTGATCACCTCTCAGTTTTCAAACTTCTGCTAGTTTTCTGGTTCACGTAAAAGGTTTATTAATACAGGTTAAGTCACTTGAGAGAAGCTCGGTCGAACTGTCAAAATGGATAAAAGGAAATCAAGAAAAAAAAAACCTGAATCTGTACAATTTTTAGCTAACAGCTACTGTGACAGTTCGAGCAAAGGCAGAAAAAGAATGCTTTTCTCTCAAGTGACTTAACCTATACTAATGAACATTGTTCACGTACTTTTTCTACAATTTTCTCTCTGTGACATTTCTTTGCTCAATTTTTCTTTTACTCTCTCTCTCACTCTCTCTCTCTCTCTCTCTCTTATTTATACATTTCTTGTCATGATAACGACAGTTTTATTATAATAAAAAATGTTTTCATAATACAAATTATTTATTGTGAAAAAATGTCCTTTCCCCCCCCGTCTTACTGTCCCCCTAGTTGAGATAAGCTTCTTCAACGGACACGAAACCTGAAATCTGTTGAATATTACGAAGAATTTAGTGCATTTTTTACCGCATGAGTCGATGTTCTCGTACGTGTTAGTGTTTCAAGCTTCTATGCAGCCGGAAAAATTAACCTTCAGTTACTGCAATCATTTTTTCAAATCATTGATTGAAAATGATTGACTGTATTCACGTGATTGCATTCGTTTATTAAAATCATTGAAAACAATCATTGTAATCCCAAAAATATGATGTTTTAAAATATCAGTTTGAAGGGGATCTATTTTTCTTTTATGTATATATATATATATATAAGAGCCCTGCATGAGTATGCTTTTTCGCCTCCCTGAAAATATAGAATAAAAAATTTCTCTCTCTTGCTATAGAATAAAAAATTTCCTCTATACCTTTTTTGCTTTGCTCATACCTGTTCAAACACTCTCTTTGTTTTATTCAGATATAAGAAACGAAGAGAATAAGAGCACGATGCTTTACTAACAACAGCAGGTAGCAAAAAAAGCAATAAAAAGTAACAAAAATATCAGTGTTCATACACTAAATATTTAGCGAATATTTTTTTATTCGTTCATTCGTAGAAAATAGATGTTTTTGTATTGGGACCCAAAGAAGGGTGGTAGGTAGGGGGTAGGTGTGTTCGGGAGAAATGTTAAGGGGCAAAAAATAAATGAACCAACTCATATATTTGACCCCTCTAGGAGTTTAGTTACGGCCGATATAAACTATTTGCGACAGCTTTGTGTTTTTTGTATTGGGACCAAAAGAGGGGTGAAAGATAGGGGGTAGGTGTGTTGGGAAGAAATGTTGAGGGGCAAAAAATAATAGGACCAACTCATAAATTTTACCCCTCTAGGAGTTCAGCTACGGCCGATATAAACTCTTTTCAACAGTTTTAGTGTTTTTTGTATGGAAACTAGTGAATAAAGCAACAAAAAATAACACAAATATGCATTAAGAATAACAAAAAGCTTATTGTGGGGAAAACCCAACATATTAACTCTTATTCAGGTCACTGCAGCAGATACCTGAGTATTCGTGTAGTTTATTAAGTGCTCAGAGAAAAAACTGAAACAACACGTAGATCGGAAGCTAACCTCAGTGCAAGATTGTATGAAAAGAGAACAGGGAACAAATACAAAGTTATTCTCTTGCGCTACACGACCTGTTGTTTACATTTATTCTCTTGCAGCTTTGCTTGCAGTGACTGCTACAGCAGAGAATCAGGGTATATTCACTTGATGAATATATTCATGCAGGGCTCTAATATATATATATATACATATAAATGGCGATTTCAGCCCTTGAAAAGACTTTGACAGACCTACTTATGATCAATTGTGCGGTGCGTGTTGTAAAATGTTTGAACACAAATGACCGAGAACTGGACCTACAAGTTTTATGCCGACTGCGCACGGCATATGTTTTCAAAAAGCTTTTCATGGCAGTTTATCTCTCTGAGGTTTGCCATTGTCCGCAGAGAGGTGACGACCGAACAGAAAAATTAATTCAATTGAAAAACTTTCTCTGTCAGGTGGGGATTGAACCAGGGTTCTCTGGCATATAGGCCACGCACTCTACCCACTGCGCCACGGCCGCCACTTTTCTTTTAACATAACTTATTTTAAATTCATATGCGTTTATAATTAGTTGTACATTTTATATTTGTTACTTGCAAACAAATATTTTATATATATTATTAATAATTTCCAATCAATGCCTTATAAAAATGATTTCAATAATTTTTCAAATCATTGATTGGGACAAAAAAATTAAAATCACAAGCAATGATTTGAAAAATTCACTTAAAAATTAAAATCACAATTAATGATTTGAAAAAATTATTGCATTCATTTTTAGATCATTTTTAAATCGCAATCAATGATTTGAAAACTGTATTGCATTCATGGAGTACCAATCAATGATTTGAAAAAATGAATGCAGTCAATCAAATTACATGATTTTAAATCACAAATGAATGCATTCTTTTACAGCTCTGCTATCTATATACTCTTAAAGAGCTTGTTTTTAGAATTTAACGTAATAATGATAATCAATAATTCCAATACGATAAATAAATACTTAGGCTTAATATAAACTTAAATTTAGGCATATTGTTACCAGCCCAATAATATTTAATAATAAGTTGAAAAGTTGATTAGAGGCTAGATTCTTAATTATTTATGTGTTGTACGGGATAGACAATCATAACCAGAAACTTGTTTTTTATTTGATGAGCTTAGGTAAATTTGTTTTTTTGCAAGCCTTAAACAAAACTTAATATAATAACTTAATATCGCTCTTTGTTCAATGCTCATTTTCCGATAGGCAACAAAAACACAATAAGAAAACAAAACGCAATACTTCAGCTTATAATTATTCAAATACCACAAAAAATTTTGATGGAATGACAATAAAAAATGTCCGTTTGAAACCCCTTTGAAACGCTGATATCCATTTTTACGGATGCCATCACTAATTTTAGCTTATTATAAGAGGATAGTAAACGTTTGAAAAGCACCTAGTATTCAGTTATACACAAGGAACACAGCTATATAGATAACTGAGTTTTTATTTTGTAAACTGTATAAAATAAAAGTCGGATTATTGCTTTCTGTGACAACTTTTCCTAAATAATTAATACTTAGGTCTTTCACGGAAAGAACAACAAAAAATATTTCATACCATATCAATATTCTTGAACCGTTATATAATAGTGTTGGAAAATAATCCTCTATAACGTGTAAATAACTGGATAAAAAAAAAGCTTAAAAAAATAATATTATAATGATAAAGAAAAATTATGTAAAAACAAAAGATGCGGTCAGAAAATAATCAGGAAATCCTTATTTTGACAAAGAACTGTTTTTAAACGTGACGCACTTTTTGATATTGATCCTGATTAGGTCACCTCAGGTCACCGGATCAGAATATTATTAGGACTCCTTAAGCAAGGATAGCCTCAAAAAAGCCTTATATCCACCTGAACAGATATTAATAAGGTTTCCTTAAAAGAGCTCTCCATATCATAACCAGTTCATATCAGTACACAAATAAGTTTTTCCTGAACTGATTTCCACTCGGGATGTTTATAATGTAATTTTAAATAAAGTCACGATAAATAAACAAGGATATAAATAAACAAGGATGTCGCAGTCAAAGTACGTGATTTTTATTGTTAGCAGATTAGACAAAATTATGAGGAAAAAAACACACTGCAATGAGAAGGTAGTCAATAAATAATTCCTCAAAAACGAGCAGAAGTCTTTTTCTCTCTTTTTTGTTAGTCAAGTTGGCGAACTTATGTCGCCTTCTTTGCAATAGCTGGTAGTTATTATAGATGCTGCTATTGTGCTCATATCTATGCGGTTAATAAATTTTGTGTGCATATCTCAAAAGTATGTGGGAGTTATATAGATGGTAGTCTACTTCGTTATTGCTCTATCACCATATTATTGGCATCCTTTTTTTTTTTGTGCTCCACTTTAATCCTTGCAGCACTTGTTTATTTTGCTATTTGCTACTTAATATTTGCCATACATTTGCTACTCGTATCATTATGCGTTCCTCTGTGTATCTACGGTTTTTTTTTTTTTCTATGTATTGTGCACATTCTCTCTTTCATTATCGTTGCTTTGTTTGCTATTCTCATTTGTATTTTTGCCAACATACTTAAGTTAAATATGCTCTCATGTGTTATGATGGTCTGGTCATAAATGTGAGTATCAAAGGATTTCCATGTCATTCCCATGAAGCTGTATTCCCATGTCTGCTCTGTCTGTGTGGAGGTAACAACGTTTTATGCATACGAGTGGCTTCATTATAATGTGGTTAAGTTGGTTCCAACAACAAGGAACGCTTATTTTATTATATTTTTCCTAGATTTTCCTTAAGCATGAAATCATATTCGTTATCTGGCTTTTTGTATATATGAGATAGATTTATATATATAAATATATATATTTATATATATTTTTGTCTTTTTATTCTTTCATATTCTTCTGCAGTAGCTCCTTTTTAAAAAGATTATTTATATTGCATAAAATAGCTTTTTTTTTTGTATTGTTATTTAAGCATTTGGAAAGCTGTTTTGGCAGACAAATTTTAATTGTATGCTTGAAAAATGTTAAGTGGGAGAACTGCTTGAACCGGAAATTACATAAAAACTGTTCTGATTTTTTTACTTCTCATAGCATGACACAAAGTTTCTAAATGTGAAATATATTCGCATGATTTTTTGATCTGAGTTTAAATCTATCACTGACATTACATAATATTGGAAATAAAATCGTGTCTAATTCAAAATAAAGAAATATTCTGAAATATTTAGCAGAAAGATCTATATTAATGTTTGGAGTATAAAACACAATAGAGAATAAAATATTTAAGATACACTCTAAATTATTTTTGTTGAATTTTACGACGATAATCGTCGGCAACACATTACGACTATAAATGTTCATGTTCTTAAATTTTACATTTATTACGAACAAAAAAGTACGTAAAAGAGGACGTGTGTAGATTTATGTACTTACAGTCGTAAAGTGTCGACTATTAGCACACCTTCCCCCAAACAAAATAAACTATCTACTCTTTACCGCAGCAGCAGCGCCCGCTTCATCAGACAGCTCATGCAATGACTACGAATTTTCCTTCATATTAATGACAGTCAACAGATGATCCACCACATCCTTGCAAGGATTGAGGTTCTTGCAGCACACGCAGCTGTAATGACTCACACATATAAAGCAGGGCACCAAAGCTAGTTATTGTTGTAACGCTTCTACCGCTTCAACAAAGTGCAAGTCATTGAATAAGCTGTTGTTTACGCACTGCTTCGAGGAAAAGAATTTTACTTCTTGTAATTTACTGCTACGTATTAGCGTATATAATTAATTTTCCTACAAATGACTAATTAAACGTTTAAACTGAATTTAGCACGCACCCACGGTAAATAAATTTTATGAACAAAAACAAAAGTCAATACATACACATTTTTTGCTCAAACTCCACATCTTTGTGTTTGAATTTAAACACTTTTTTTTTTTTTGTTTATATATAAAGTTAATATATAAATATAATTTTTTGGTTAAAAATTAGCAGTTTCTGTTTTTTTTAAAACTTTTATATATTTTGTGTTCACCATTACACACGTTTGCGTTGCAATTTAAAAATTTTTAACGTGTATTTCAATTTGGCATAACTTTTTGTTAAAAATTAAATAATTACTATTTCTCTTTTATAAAATGAAACAAAAAGATATTAACATTAGACAACAAATTCAACAAAAATTTACATTCATTTTGACAACAAATTTCAACAAATATTTTAGAGAGCTGTATGTAAAGTTGCCAACCCAGGCTCACGGTTAATCCAATGAATTCTAATGTTAAAACGATTTTTGCTGTATTTATATCTTTTGTAATCTAAGTTGAAAGAAGCATTAACAGAATTGAATTGAATTGAATTGAAATGAATTGCACAATACTGTATTAGCTTTAATTGGCTATTTTTATTTAGTACTCGAAATTCTGAGAAATTTGCAAACAAAATTTAAATTTTGTAGTTTCAATCGATTGATTTTATCTTCACATGATCACAGCTCGATAACGGTTAAGTTGGTGGGGTTTGTTGATATACTGTTGGAAAGGTGATTTCATTGCCTTTAAAATGCGCTATCAAAATGTAAGTTAGTTTTTCTGCTAGAAACAGTAACGTGAATCAAAGTCGTGAAATATCAATTAACTCTGTAGCTCCTAAGAATGTGAAAATAGACCTTCCCCCCCCCCCCTTCCCACCCATACGATTTTTTGCTCAGCTCGACATATAACCTTTCAGCTCCGTAAATCGTTGCACTCAATTGCGGGACACCCTGTATATAATAGTGTCCCGAAAAAGTCGAAGCTGTTTTTTTATGTGGTACCCCCTACATTTCTTTGTATGATCTTGAAATAAATGTAAAAACGTGTACTTAGCACCACGAGAACCCGTGCCAACTTGCATCGGTACATGTTAGTACATGCTTATATTGGAAAAGGTTCTAATATTTTCAAAAAACCCAATTACAAAATTAAATTGTCAAAATTGAAGTAGAGACACCAACGCAAGGATCCAGAACAGGAACGTCAGCAGCGCTGCCAACAAGGAAATCGGTAGCATTCACAACAAAAACGCCAACCGATCTCATAGAAGGGACGCGCGGGCAGAGATCATAACAGCGACGCCGAATGAGTTCACAGCACACCGAGAAAAAAAGCAATAAGTAAATCATCTAAGTCGGCTTGGGTAAAGGGAATTGTATGGGAATTATAAGCTTATGCTTATTCACTTAAGCAATTTATTGAAAGCACATACTTCAATGCCTTGCCAAAAAAAATATTTGATTCACCTAAGCCCAATATCCAAAAAAAAAACAAAATTAAAAAAACAACTAGCATGGATGGCTTAAGCATAGTTTTGAGCTATTTTCTGCAAAACAAAAACACAGCTGCATCATTAGACACACGAGAGAAGGATAGATTTGATAATTTAATGGGTTTTTTTTTTGTAATAAAACCACTTTTAAATGCAAATATAACATAAAGTTAATTAAAAAACACACGTTAATATTCACGCCAGTAGATTTTATTACATTTCATCAACAAAAAGAAAAGAAAAAAAAAAAAATTTCTTTGCTCGCCGTGCGGAATCGAGCCTGGAACTTTTGGTGCCAGTCCATCGCTCTACCCACTGATCCAATCAGCCTTGCTACTTCTAGCTGACATAACTGCAGCTATATTAACAGATGCTGTATTAACAGATGCAGTATGTCGCAGTATTCTGTTGATAGCCATACAACAAAAATCTTTTAATAGATTATTGTGTATGCTGCAGCATAGTTCAGTTGTAATAAATATTGAATAAATCACTCCGCGTAACGAAGGAGTTTGGCTCAATGCATAGTGTAGTGACTTCATACACAGTGGCATCAGTTGGTTGTGGGGTTCGAATCTCAACGGCATGTGAAGGTAGCATTTTTGTATTTGATATTTAATTTAATTTAATTTAATGTTCTTGTTATAATAGACGTAGAGCAGCAAGAAAAGCCGAGAAGTCATTAATTCTAAGAAAAAAACGGTGTTGATAAAAGAAAAATTTGTGTTGTTGCCAATTTTAGTGACTCAAATTAGAGAATGAGGGCGGCAGCTTCAAAAAAAAGGAAAATAAAAAATATATTTTTGAAATTCATTTTTTTTTTTTAAGTAGTGTATTATATAATTAGTAGTGTATAAAATTACCAAATACTTGGTTTATTTATCACCCAAATAAAAATTGTAAATCAACATGTAAATCTTAGCCGTTTTTATGAAGTCTTGGGAGGCTGAAAACTGCCAAAGCCATCTTATAAATTATACTAGGTTTTTTCAATTTAATATAAGCTTTTTTCTCGGTGCAGAGACGCCAGCAGGGAAAATATCAAAAATCACAGCAAGAAATAATGTTAAGAAGAACTTAAGTTTGGAAGAAATGTTGTAGAACATTTCTCTAGCTTAGTTTCACTTGCTTGTCAGTATTCAAATTTCAACTGGGCTGACAAAGAAGAATCCTTGGTCTTTCACAGACACACAAGATCCTCTAGTTATCCCTGTTATTTTATTCTTAGTTTCGACAGCTTGTCAGTGCTCAAGTTTCAACTGTGCTGGCAAAGAAGAATCTTTTATCTTTTACAGGCATTTTTTCCTCTTTGATTATATCATATCGATGAATTTAGCTTAATATACGCCATAAACATACAGTAAGCCACCCTTAACTGTGCTGCAAATTAAACCGTAAGATACGCAACCCGTAAGAAATCGAAAATCACATAGCA
The DNA here is from genome assembly GCA_914767935.1 of Coremacera marginata. Taxonomy (NCBI): domain Eukaryota; kingdom Metazoa; phylum Arthropoda; class Insecta; order Diptera; family Sciomyzidae; genus Coremacera; species Coremacera marginata. The sequence continues at coordinate 163,333,485 of OU612044.1, forward strand.
GATCCGGTAGTATCAATATTTTTCTAAGTATAATTAAGACAAAATTGGAAAATACTGTTTACAACGTTAATGAAAGAAAATGAAGAAAATTAATTGAAGCCAAAGTGAGTGTATCAAAAATCAATAAATAATTGTAAAACCCTGGACACTCGCTGATCTATACAAGCTATAAATCTTGGGAAACAGAAAGTCGTTACAATATAGAAAACTTTCTATAGAATAGAAAATATACATTATTCCAGGTCAAGTCTAGAATAAAAAAATATAAATGAATGATGAGTAGCTTTACGACGAACTTGTAGTAGCTATCGACTGCAAAGAATTACCATTTCTTTTCTTCAGCTGTCTAATTGTTAAGACATCGTAATGCCTTTTAATTAGTAATTTAATTATTATTATTATTTAATTATTTTTAAGAAATTGCTTAAAAAAAAATCTAAAAAAATTTACAAAAGCCTAAAACTTTTCAAAAGCAATTTTTAGTAAATTCTCCAAATATGCTTAAACCTCTTCAAAGGTATAGGTAAATGAATTCACTTAAATGCAGGCACTTACCAAAAACACATACAAACTCATAGTTTTATGATGAGTACATCATATCTCATACTATAGAAGTTGTTTTCTTAGATGCACGCAAGCACTGCCAGCGCTATATTTCTTTTGCCATTTCAAGTATTTGCGTAGTACTCGTACATTTTCAAATTCATTTCCTCAAGTCATTTTTATTTGTTTTCGTTACCTTATTTCTGAAAGTAGCTAGTAGTAGCTTCCTTCTTAGACCACAAATATTTGCCATAAATTCACTTACGGCCAAAAAGTCAAATGAAAAATGCAAGAAGTTCATGAAAGAAAAAGTCAAAAGAACATTTGCGCAGTGAAAATGTAGAAAATTTATGAGATTTCATGAGTACGATTTTCACTTGAAGTAGCAACGTAGATGGGTGTGAGTATGTATGTGTGTGTGTTTTTTTTTTTTAAACAACTTCAAATAATTTACATTTAAATTAAATTTACAGATCTTTCAAAGCTTACATTGAGTAGCTTACACATATATTCATATATAAAACACATTATATATATATCAATGTATACATATGTGTACATTCCCGAGCTTCAAGATCTGTTGCAGCGCTGGTAAAGCTTGTTTAAATGAAGCGAGCCAAGAAAAGTGCACTAAAATTAAGTACTGGCAGCGAGCGAAAGTAGAAGAGAGACCAACTAACACGAAGCACTAGAATGCACTCTAACACACACACATCCGGACATATGTACATGACCACATTTTAGGTGCAATACCAATACCAAGACCGAGACCAACTGACATGGTTAGCATTACTCCGCGTAGACCTCATTTTTATGCTCGGCTAGCATTTTTCTTAAATTTTTCTTTTACTCTTGCTGCTGCTTCTACTGCATGTGGGCCAAAAGTAGCAATGCTCTTAATGTGTGCCTTTGTGTTTGTGTATGTGTGTGTGTGTGAAACTTTGTAAAACTTTTCATCGCCTGTTTTAAAAATTATTTATTTGAATGTGCCGCCGCAAGAGGTCGCCCAGCGGCAAGTATTTGCTGCCAGGTGTGAGCTGTTTGCTAGCTCTAAGTCTGGGAAAGAAAAAGACAAACGCACACTCGCACACACTGATTATATCACACATACGCCAGCAAAAACTCAACATTGTTGAAACCGACTGTCGAGTTGCCACACTTTATGTTGGTAGTCACTATCGTGAAACCTTGCTACTGTCAGTTGCTGGTGTTAGTGAAGCTGCAACGCCGACTGTTGTTCTGCCGTCAATGTTGATGTTGTTTGTCTTTGAGTTTGTTCTCTTTTTTTTTCTTTTTTTTTTTTTTTTTTTTGACTCAATGATGATTGTTGTTTTTAAGTTGTAAAAACTTTTGTTTTGCTCTTTTTTAAGGCTTTAAGCCATTAAAATAGTTTCCACTAGCACAGCATGTTGGTGGCTTTAACGCCCAACTTGGAAAATAAAGGCGCACGCTGTAAACATTAAAAATTCTTATAAGTTCTCGAATATAAAATAAAAATTAATATAAAAATAAACAATAAACTGACAACTAAGTAGTTCCCCATCTTTGAGGCGTCTAACGGTGATAAATGCAACGATCGTTAAAAGTTGAGCGTACACTCAAACAATAAAAAACACAAAAAAAAAACATGTTAGCATTAAGTACTTAGAATTCACATGTGGTTTATGCAAAGTCTGTATCTCAAAACTTAAAGCTTGTGACGACATTATTTCCAGTGGAAATATAGCCGCACAATAATAATACGCTGCACCGAATTAAAACGGCGCCGACACCACCTAAATGGTACCAGCACCCTACAACTGCTATAACTAGCAACATCAACCACCAGCCATGACAACATTGACTTATTATACTAAGGGTCAACATGAGTCAATAACGCCTAACAACGATATCAACATATGACAACAATCGGCTCAACACAAGCAGTACGCTAGAGCCATTAATTAATACCAGGCAATAATATTAACATCAACAACAACACTCCGGATAAGTCAACATGAACAAATAGAATCGGACACAAATGATTCTAGCAACATTCCACAACATTCTACAATCAACACTACTAAACACGAAGCCAGCTTCGTCAAATGTATATATTTAATTATTTTACTATCACTTGCTTATAGTTAAGACTTACTATAAATATTATTTAGGATAAATGTAAAACTTATTTTCTACATAATTTTTCAAAATTTGCATTTATTTACACTATTCTACAATTAATACAATTAATATATATCATTAAAATAAGAAGTTATAGTATAAGACTCCTACTCTAATACCTTATAATGTATTATGAAGTATAAATAGTGTTAGCAACATACTACTATAATACGATTGTAGCATAGCTGGCAACATCCAGCACTTAGTTTGAGTTTATGAAATTAATAAACGAGGAGTCTTGATTGAACCATAGCCACGAACAGACGTGTTTCTTCTTATATCGGCAAACCAAGCTAAGTATAAATTCTCATCGAACAACAAGAAGCAGTCGTGCTATAGACAGCAAGTCGACCGGACGTGCCTTTCCTTTTCCTTTCCTTTTTCCTCTCATTTGAGCTGTAACGCTTGAGTCCAAGATCAGGTCGGTCTGTTCGCCACTTACTCTCACTGCCTCTCTCTACGAGTGCCGCTCACTTTTGAGTGCCTTCTCCCCACTTGAGCTGTAACGCTGGAGTCCAAGATCAGGTCGGTCTGTTCACCACTTACTCTCACTGTCAATCTTAACGAGAGAGACTCGAGAGGTTCCCACTCGACAAGAGAGACAGAGAGCCGTGCAAAGCACTTAGTAGCATGGTAGAATAAAAGAAGGTAGATGCATTTCGGACTGAGTTCTCTTTCTCATAGCCAAAATTGTCAAAATCAAAATCACTTTTTTGTTAACATATTTCCAATTAAAGCTTTCTCATAGCTTTCAGATTTTCTATGAGCTCTCACACTCATTTTGACAGTTACGGCAGTCTGCTTCTCCGAAATGCATCTACCTTCTCTTATTCTACCATGCTTAGTAGCTTCGCAGAGAAGCGCTAGAAGAAGGCACACACACACGCACACACCCACAAATAACGTGTGGGCTAGCAACAAGCGTCACCTAAAACATCGTATGACAAAATAACGGGAGTAAAATACACAAGCGCCACGAAAATGGTAATGGTAAAAACATAATACCCAAAACGTACAGTCGTGCAGTCGATTGTTAGCCATCAAGGAAAAGCATCAACGTCAACGCGTGTAGCCACGCCAGCCTGACGAACAACCACAAGTCAAGGTCAAGACACGCCATCGACTCCAAGAACATCAAGCGTGTGACCACGCTATCATATTTGTGATTCTACAAGTCCTCCCGTGAAGGGCCTAAAGGGGGACCGCTGGCCGATTTGCCATCGGCCCAACTATCGTTAAATTGCGAGTAAAGACGCAATCATTGTGATATCAAGAGTCCTCCCGTGAAGGACCTAAAGGGAGACCACTGGGCAAATCGCTATAAGATTTGCCATCATCGACGTGTACAACCACGCAAACACAGAAAAAAGGACCTTCCAGGAAGGACCACCCCAAGACCTCTAATTCTTGTAAGGATCCTGGACAGCCGCTGAGGATACCTTAGCTGAAAAAGATTGTAACGCCCAGGAAGTTTGTTACAAGCTGATAACAAAGAAATGTAATGTCTTTGCAAGAAACAGGATGTTAAGGTACAAAATATTAAACAATTCTTCGGTAACGGATAAAATATACACTGGATGTTTTAATGGAATAACAACAATTTAAACGAGTAAAAATTTCTTTTGAAAAAAGAAAACGAAAAAAAAATTAAATTTTGTCAACAACATTATTAAATATGTGCGTCTCTATTGCCAAAAATTTTTTGCACGAAACGGGTTCTAATGAAACCATAAACCATATTAAAAAAGTTTTCGTTTGGAAACTGCCATCGTACCTACAAAATTAAATAAAAAAAGAATCGGAAAAAGTGGAGGAAGATTGAGGCCATAATGAATAGTACAAGCAAGATAAATAAGATTTAGACTGGACACTTGAGGACATCACAAGATCTGCTCTACGAAAGTTCACGATATGACATACAGTAGAGGACACCACGAAGGCTACTTTCAACCAATACTTGTAACAATAGCATAGAAAAGACAAGCCACAAACACTTTTTTTAATTAAATATATACCTGAAACTTTAACAAAATTCCCTTTACTTGGCAAATATGAAAATTAATTTATTGTTTGCAAAGCCCGTACAGCACTATGTGAAATGGAGGAAAATTTTATTGCGGCACCTGTTGACACATGTGCTGTGTTTGAAAACTCACAGCTGTTCGAATCTGTAAGTAAAAACAAAAGAAAAATTATCGATAAACTCAATAGGGTATTGGTAATCGAAAATACAAAAAAAAATTATTCAATTCAATACTTCAAAAAATTAATTAAACGACGCTAGATTGGCCGTTTCGCCCCTAGTGCACCGTTTTAAATCCGATCGGAATCGAATTCAGACTTTTACCCAATTCCGACTCGGAACTCAGACCAGAACAGTTATATATAAAATCGTTGGTGGGTAGGCATGTTGCTTAAGACCTCAAGCACTGGAACAACTAAGGCCACCAAATTTTGGACATATGTTTCAAGGGTTAATATCTACACAGAGAAAACAAAACTAGCTGCACGCAGCATGTAGAAATCTAATCTTACACGACACGTGTAGAAAAGTCATTTCCTTGCCAAATTTCTACATGCGACATGCACATTTTTGTTTTCCTTTGTATATATCAAACATTTTTTGAAAAATTTAGGTTAACTGCTAACTATTGGTTAATCTGCTAAACTAAAGACCATATAAATTTTAAAGTGTACTACAACTTAAGTGGAAGTGTGGAGAAAAGGCATTTTTATCTAATTGGTAGGCGAAATTTTCACTCAGGTATATTTAAATTTAAAGCTTTTGTGCAAAACCTTAAGTCATGAGACTAATTTTTGTGGAATTTGAAGACACTGTACCGCGTCTATAAAGTCTCCTTTTATGGGAAGTAGGAGTGGTTTTTAATTGGACTTAGCTTTTTTTCATATAAAACCAATATTGTGTTAATTGTATTGCCGCACCTTTTGCAGGGCAATTTTTCCCCCACAGACTAGACCTACCAGCTCCATAAACATTATCTCACCCTAATTTATATTATCTCATTTGTATTGTACAATAGAAAGCTGGAAGTTTTGGAAACATCAACTTTTCAATTAAGAACTTTAAACCAGACAATTCCCAAAAGCATGATTCCGTTTTGAGACACTTATTAAAATGCTTAAAGTCAAAGTCATTTCAAACATTAGCATCTCAAATGTCAAAACGTTATTGTGATTAAAGTTAACCACCCTCCATATAGAAATTTTCTAAACAATGGAGGCAACATTTTTGCATTCTTTTTTCTTTATAGTTATTGTACTCAAGCTTATGACAGCAGCAGTAACATTCCATGAATATGAAAATATCATCATCATCATCCTCATTATCCACCCCGAAAATGCTGTAAATGAAGAAAAGCCCAGCCTAATTGCATGATTTTCATATCAAAGCATAGATTATGGGAGGCAGGACTTAATCCCCAGCCACCTACAACAACTATTGCGAAATTGTAGAAAATTCCAGTCATTATGCACACTTCTTTTTTGATTTATTTTTCACAAAGCAGAAAGAGAAATGAAACAAGTAGCACAAAAAGTAAAATTAAACAAACAAAGAGGAAATATAAGAATGAAGATGAAATAAATTGGAGTAAATTGTTTGGACCATTGCGTCGTTTTTCGTTAACCAGCCTAAAGCGATGGCGCACTCGCTCTAGGGTTGGCCATTATTGTGTCATTTCTTGTGTCACTGTGTGTCGCTTTGGCAGTTGTAGCTTACGTGTGGGGACAACTCCAAACTGAATTTAATTCTATTATCTAGAAAGCTACGCTTTTATATTCCATTATTATGACATGACGGCGGCATGCCGCTGGCCAAGATGAACGGGCATAAACGAGTCCAAAAATTACTAAAACACACTGTCAAACACACAGAACAGAGTAAAACAGTAGGTACTAAAAGCCGAAAGTAAAACGCAGCCAAGGCAGTTATATGCCGCTTAAGGCTAAAAGCAACAAACAATAGGGAAGCAACGAGAAAGATGGATGAAAAGGGGGAAAAGCAAATGGTTGTCATGGTAATACCGTTAGCATGACTGTCGTCGGGACAACGGGCATGAAAATGAAAATGAAAATTAGATAATTTTCATAATTTTTAGCCGTAGAGCATAAAGGCAAGAGTAAAAACAGAAAAACTTAGACTAGTGTCAGAAGAGAGTTGAGTCGGACAGACAGATAGCCAGCTTATGCAGCAATACCAGTGCAGCGAGTGTTGCAAAAGGACAAAAGTACTTCTTGGTAGTGTAAATCGTACATTCTGGAGCGCTTCTTTTTCTATGTCATAAAAATTAAGTGCCTTTAGCGCGCTGTGACGTTCGCTGACTATTCGTACTTTTTTTATTACTTCTTGGCCCAATTTGAACTAGCTGTTGTATGTGAGTCTAACTCTGTGGCACTTCATTCGGTAAACTCTTTCGCACATACTCTCTCTCGTCAGGCTTGGTTGTTTTGCACCATTTGTTCTGGTTTTATTGCCGTCTAACATTTTATTTTGTCTTATGTTTGTTCCGAAGACTAGGTCCGTCTGCATTTTAGTGCCAATGCCAGCGTTGTTAGGCTTGCGGCGCTATTTCACGTTAGATTCTCCTTTTTTTTCGCTCTCAGCATTATAATAAAAATTATAATAATTGTTGACATTAAAATTATGTTTTGACAGTCATTGTGAAGGTCTGAGTCGTCGAGTTGTTGACTGAGCAGGATATGGAATTAAAGCAATCATTAGCGAGTTGATTTTGATTCTTTGCCCTCGGTCCTGGATGTGCGACACTTGTATCTACATAAACCAATGACGTACAAGTGCACTGTTAAGTTTACCTTTACTTACTGTTGTATGCTATGTTATGTTATGTTATGTTATGTTATGTTATGTTATGTTATGTTATGTTATGTTATGTTATGTTATGTTATGTTATGTTATGTTATGTTATGTTATGTTATGTTATGTTATGTTATGTTATGTTATGTTATGTTATGTTATGTTATGTTATGTTATGTTATGTTATGTTATGTTATGTTATGTTATGTTATGTTATGTTATGTTATGTTATGTTATGTTATGTTATGTTATGTTATGTTATGTTATGTTATGTTATGTTATGTTATGTTATGTTATGTTATGTTATGTTATGTTATGTTATGTTATGTTATGTTATGTTATGTTATGTTATGTTATGTTATGTTATGTTATGTTATGTTATGTTATGTTATGTTATGTTATGTTATGTTATGTTATGTTATGTTATGTTATGTTATGTTATGTTATGTTATGTTATGTTATGTTATGTTATGTTATGTTATGTTATGTTATGTTATGTTATGTTATGTTATGTTATGTTATGTTATGTTATGTTATGTTATGTTATGTTATGTTATGTTATGTTATGTTATGTTATGTTATGTTATGTTATGTTATGTTATGTTATGTTATGTTATGTTATGTTATGTTATGTTATGTTATGTTATGTTATGTTATGTTATGTTATGTTATGTTATGTTATGTTATGTTATGTTATGTTATGTTATGTTATGTTATGTTATGTTATGTTATGTTATGTTATGTTATGTTATGTTATGTTATGTTATGTTATGTTATGTTATGTTATGTTATGTTATGTTATGTTATGTTATGTTATGTTATGTTATGTTATGTTATGTTATGTTATGTTATGTTATGTTATGTTATGTTATGTTATGTTATGTTATGTTATGTTATGTTATGTTATGTTATGTTATGTTATGTTATGTTATGTTATGTTATGTTATGTTATGTTATGTTATGTTATGTTATGTTATGTTATGTTATGTTATGTTATGTTATGGTATGTTATGTTATGTTATGTTATGTTATGTTATGGTATGTTATGTTATGTTATGTTATGTTATGTTATGTTATGTTATGTTATGTTATGTTATGTTAAGTTATGTATGTAGGCACAGCATAATTTGCAGACTGCTCATTATGCTAAAGAATATGTAGGCATTTCCACAGAAAGTCCACCGTGACCCAAATATTAAAATTTTTTAAAAACTGATTATGTAATACTATGTTATCTTAGATAAAAATTTAAATTTTATTGATTTAAGCAATTTGAACAGAAATTCATTAACAACGATGTGTTTAGTAAATGTTTCGTAGACGTTTTTTGTTTAAGTCAAAAATGGAAGGCATTTGCTAAAAATAACGAAAAATGGTTGAGGCAAGGAGAGGTAAAATATATAAAATTTATTTTTTAATTACTAAATTACATAATAACTTAATTACCTAATTACTTAATTACCCAATTGAATTACAATGGAAATTTAAGTAACGTAACGCCAGTAACATCAAGTCAGATGTAGATGGCCTAATAACAAAAAAACGGGAAAAGATTTTTAAATTTAATTACTTGGAAAAAAAACTTATACTATTTTAAATCCTTCTAAAAAATTTGTATGCAAAAAATCATGCCCAATTCGCAGAGTTTTGGAAATTTTGTAATCCAAGTCGATAACTACATACTTGTAACGTCACGCCAGAGCATACGAACACAGCTTTCGCATTAATTGGCTGACAAAAATGGCTGATTTTAACAGATATGGTCACTGCCAAATTATTGAAAAGAACATCTACTCGTTTTAAAGAGTAAAATTTATTTATTTATTTAATACTACTATTTATTTAATGCTTTCGATAAATTTAAGAAGTTGTAATAATTCCATATTAGATCATATTATAAAATTACTCTGTAAGGCTCATTTCTTAAGGCAATAAGTAACATGCAATTAGCTATCGATTCATCTCAATTCATTAAAGCTTTCGAACACACTTCGTGATTGATTAGAGTTGAATTGAAACAAGTGAAACTGAGTCGATTATAAATGAGTCGAAACGTGTGACGTCATAATGAAGTCAAATTGAGAAAATATGTTGACAAAATCAGTGAGAAAAATTACAGAAAAGAGCTGCAGACATTAGAACTGTGGGAAAAGGGACAGCTCGACAGACAGCCTGACATGGCTAAAATTGAAAACACGTACCATATCCATTAGGATGACAGCAATCAGTAGGAAGACAGAAGTGGGTTTAGTAGCTGTCATTGTTGTGAACGATAACAGTACACTTTACAGCATGACTTTAAAACAAAATCTCCTGGAATTGATTTCGTGGTTGTGCTTAATGTAATGATGCTGATGACAATACTCGAAGTAATCAGATTAAACTCTCCGGAGATTTCAAAAAGATATCCATTGACAAAGAGTTAAATAATTGATGGATGTGCAGGTGGTATGGTATGCTATATTTAGAATTAATTCTTAAGGTTCTAAATGATGCGCCAGATTTTCGCAAAATATCTGTTGACATTTATTGAGAAAAAAAATAGTGTATTCTTGAATCTGTTTTATTTGTACATGTTTATTTTATTTAAAGGCTCAAGGTCAAATTTAACATAAAATAACTTTATTTTTTGTTTTATAGACTATTTCTATTATTTAACACCATATTTCGAAGTTTGTCGGAAGTTATCTTCAGCTCCTTCAAACTGCAAAATTCAAACAAAGTTCTGATTTAAATTTGAATAAAATTATATATACTGTTTTTTTTTTACATAACCTAAAAACAAATTTTTCAATAATTATAATTTTTGCGCTTAATTTCCATATTCATGAAATAACGACTTGCTACAAATAACAAAGTACTTTACAGAACAAACCACCAGCAGACTAGACAGCTGTTTCATTGGCTGCTATACCAGCTCAGCAGTAATCTTCTGCAGTTCACAGCTTTAAAATGCTAATAGACACATTTTCTGCAAAACCAAAACGGAATTGTATGTTTTTTTTTATTTTAAAGCAATGTTTGGTAAATCGTTGATAACAATTGACAAACAATTAAAATTTTACTGTTTCTAGCATTAAAACATAGAAAACAGTGTTTTGTAGAACACGGTCTATTTGATGCATTTTTGTAGCATTTAGTGTCTAGAAATACATACAAAATTATTTACTATGCTCACTATTTCACTCACGTTTCGTTTTGCTATTGAAATTAAGGGTAAAGTCTAGGCTTGTGTTTTTTTCTTTTTGAGTTTTTCCAATTTTCTCTATTATACGTTTTTGAACTTAAAACTCTTCTGTCTACACAACTTATCGTTAGTTCAATTTTCTTAATTAAATATTTATCTATAATTGAAAAGTAATTAAATTGCTTTTTTATAGTGACTCTTTATAATTTGATATTCTCAAGCATTCGACGTAAAATGATGTCGAGTACTTTGCCAATCCAATCAAAGAAATGTTCAAGTGTTTCTCTTCGAAAGTTTGGCCACCCTCAAGTTATACATTCAAATTAGTTATTTTACGATAAATACATCTGCAGTGCAATACTTAAAGCCTGCACTTGTATTAATTGCGTTTTCAAGGCTTTAATTTATATTTTATGATAAATTAGACAATGACGACTGACTGCAATTATTATATTATTATTAAAACACAAAACTCACGAAAATAACATTTAAGCCAGGGTACGAAAAGGTCCGCTCGCGTACCTTTATGAACGTACCATTCAAAAAGGTACTCAAGAAATTGTACGCGCTCGCGGAAGTGTACCCTATAAAATATTTTATTGCTCTCGTCTATGGGCGCGTACGTTCTGGTGAGACTTTGAAATGAGGTCTCATTACGTGTGCCTACCAAAACCTACGCGCTCGTGGACGAGAATGTAAATGAGACTTTTACTGCTCATGAGCCGCTCACGGAAATGAAAGACAGGAATGCAATCTGAATAGTTTAGAGAAGAATTTAGCTCCCAGTAGATTCCATAGAAACTATCATAATTTCTGTAGACTGTGGACAAAGATCTGGGCTCCACATGGATTACATATGGTATTGGTTGGGTCATTGGAGATTTTATAGGTTCTGTGGACTCCTTGGACAAAAATCACGGACTTTTTGACAAATACTTTCCATTTGAATAAAAAGGTTCCAATTGAAATGTTCTTAGAACTTGTAAGGTCACTGGGACTGTTTGGGTTTACTGGACTCCTTGAACAAAATTTTCACGACAAATAGGTTTACTCGGGTCATTGGAACTTTGTTGGGTGTAATGGACTCCTTGGACCAATATCTGGTCCATTTGGACAAATAGGTGCCACTTTTGGACTCTCAAGAAAAAACTTTTTCTTGGCAAGTAGGTTCCACTTTTTGCTGCTAATTGGATAACATAATTTGTGCTCAGTGAATTCCTTTGGCAATAATTTTTCAAAAATACTATCCACTTGAACAAATAGGTTCCACGTACACTATTTTTGGAACCAGTTGAGTTATTGCAACTTTTTGAGATAAGCGAACTTTTTGAAAACAAATGTTGAATTTTTCGAAAAATAGTTTCCTCTTCTTATATTTTTGGAATTAATTGGAACATTCTAACTTTAATGGGATTAGTGAACTTCTTAGACAAATATCATGAATTTTTTGACCTATTACCCAACTAGTTCCAAAAGTGCAAATGGATTCTATTTGTCAAAAATCCAAGATTTTTGTCCAAGAAGTCCACAAAACCTAAAAAAGTTACAATGATTCCATTATTACTATAACTAATCCAAGTTGAACATATTGGACATAGAACCAAATATTTTTATCTAAGGAGTCCACTAAGCCCAAAAAAATTCAAATAACCCAACTGCTTCCAATAATATTAAAAGTGGAACATATTTGTCCAAGCGGAACTTATTTGTCAGAGAACGTTTGTATTAGGAGACTACAAACCCCAAAAAAATTCCAATGACACAAGTATTTCAAAAACTAATCCAAGTGGAATCTACATGTGGAAGTGAAACCTTTCTGTCAAAATATCCAAGGTTTTTATCTAAGGAGTCCACTTAACCCAAAAAAGTTCCAAAGACCAAAGTAGTTCCAAAAATATTGAAAGTGAAACTGATTTTTAAAAAAAAAAACAAGACCTTTGTCCAAAAATTTCCCAAAACCAAAAAAGTTCCACTGAACCAACAGTTCCAAAAATATTTAAAATGTAAACTATTTGTCAAAAAATGTTTTTCTAAGGAGTCTACAAAGCCCAAAAAAGTTCCAATCTAACCCAATTGCCGGAATTACATTGACTTCTGTCTAAGTAATTCAAAGAACCAATAAAAATTTCTTTTACCTAGCTGGGAGCTCCACTATGCCCTTTTTTGTAATCATTGCCATGAACGGCTCATGAACCGTCCCATGAGCAATAATTGTCTTATTTACGTACACGCTCGTGAACGGGTACGTCAAAGCTATTGATCCGATTCGCGTTTGACAATCTGACATTTTTAATGAAATGTTACATTGATAAATATCCACCAAAATATGCACACGCACTAAGGTACAAATATATCAATATGAATAACTGATTTTAAAGTGCATTTGTGCGTAGGTGTTATTTTGTACCTTTTTTTGTTTCTGTGTTGAACTCAATTCTCACAATAAACATAGCAATAAAATGCGGTTGGCCACATGTAGAAATCTGCTCGTCTATGAAATGTGTGACATTTTTTGCAAATAATTAAAACAGGCAAAATAAAAAAAAAAAAAAAGAACTGTGACATTTTCAAAACTTTACTTTGGTTGAACGAAATAAATACGATTTTTTATTTATGTGTTTATTATTTATAAAATGTTTGGCTTAAAGCATGAGCAAACTTTGTGGCAACATCACACATCTGACCACAATAGACAGTCTGACATAGGTTCAGAACTGTCAGTTAAGAGCACAATTAAAAATACTCATACAATTTGTTAAAATACAGTTTAACGAAGTAATATAACAAAAGGAACCACGAATTACCATGATAACAGTACGTTGAGCCCATAAAAGCAAGGCACAAAAGTAGATGTTTTTCGATTTTTAAAAAAGTTTTTACATTAGTTAATTAGTTAATTGAAGGTCGTTGATTTAAAAAAAAAAAGTAAACTGATTTAATGAAGGTTTAAAATAAACTGAAATAAATATCACCAATTATGTATAAAACTAGATTTTTTTAAAATTTTTGAGAGATAATTGTAAAAAAATGCATAGTCACATTTAAATTTCATTTGCATTTTATAGATCAATTATAGACCAAAGTTTTGTGCTTTTAGCTCATCTTTTATTTTGTTTAGCATTAACAACAATTCCTTTGAAAACAATTTCGAATAATCAAAAACAAAATTTGTGCAAATTTGTCAACAAACAATGTCAAGAAACTTTCAGTATCAGACAGCTGCTTCAAGGCCAAATTGGTGATGTCTAGAAAAAGTTTTGTTTATTTACGGAATAAGAGAGATCATTTTAAGGAATTAAAAGGAAATCCAGGAATAAAATACATGTATTTCCATAAATAGAATCTGCAACTGTAAAAGCTGCTTCGAAGTATTCATAGCCTTGGACAGAGCTGGGTTGTAATGATTCCTTTTGAAATTAATTCCACCTCAGTTCCAATTCTTTGGAATTAGGAGTTGGTAATTGGTCATCTTAATTCCTCAGGAATGGAATTGGAAAAAATGGTCAATTTCATTACAGGAATTGTAATTGGTAATTGCACGTTTCAATTCCTCAGGACTGGAATTGAAAAAAAATGGTCAATTCCATTACAGGAATTGTAATTGGTACTTGAACCTTTCAATTCCTCAGGAATCGGAAATTACACATATCAGTTCTTCAGGAATTGAAATTATTAATTCCATTACAGGAATGGTAATTGGAGATTACTGTAAATGTAATTAGATCACAGCAATCTCTATTACAATTGTAATTGGATTATAGTATCCTCCAATTACAATGCCTGTAATGGAATTGAAAATTTTAATTACAAATTCCTGAGGAATTGAAAGGTTCAACTACCAATTACAAATCCTGGATTGGAATTGACCATTTTTTCAATTCTATCCCTGAGGAATTCAATCATTCAATTACCAATTACAATTCCTGGAATGGAATTGGCGGCTTTTTTCTAATTCCATTCCTGAGGAATTGAGATGTCCAATTACCAATTACATTTCCTGATGACGATATGATAATAAAGTTTTCATTAAAATGTAATGAATACTTTTTGATCCAGTTCTGGAATTGGAGAATCGAAAAATAAATCTCTAAGAATACTGTTATTACTCGTATAAAGCCTTAGGCGGTTTCAACTCTCAAAGTGTTCAATCGGCTCACTTTTTGAGCGCGCTCAGTTTTTTGGAAAATGTGAGCGCGGTCAAATTTTCTCACATTTGCTCACTTGCGCGTACTTTGGTAGTAAATGAGCGCCGCTTACTTTTTGAGCAAGCTCAACATTTTTCCGAACTTGCACGTCTTCTATCTGCCATCAGAATTGGGGTTTCCCTTCATCATTCGTATACAAAAATATCTATTAGAAAAAAAACACGTCATTTTATATTACGGCCTGGCTTGTTTAGGCTATTTTCATTTAAATGTTATAAATAATATACCTGGTTTGTTTAGTCTATTTTCATTTCAATATTATAGATAAGTGTTACAAAACCTATTTTAGTGTTTTGCGATTTGACTTTACTTTTTTCAAATATATTAAGCTTCATAGGACATTAAACCCTTTATTTTGTTTCACGAAAAACCACACCAGCGCTTAGAAGGATACAATAAGCAACAGAATTTTTTATGGTAGATAGTATTGCTTCTCGTGTCTTGCTTATCGTTGGGTGCCTTTTTGTGATACAGAATAAAGGCGCAAATCAGCACTATTCGAAAAAAGTGTTACTTAAACTGCACTGTGTACAACTTTTATGCACCGTTATGCACACTTTTACATTGATTGATGATTTGTGATGTCGACAGGAAAAAAGTTGAACATATTTTGTCAATAAAGTAACGCAACATAGGTACAATAAAAATAGAAGCAAAAAATTACAACTGTTCAGTTGATGAAATGAAGTGAAGGGAGAGACGGAAGTTTGTTGAGTGCCGAAAAATATGCAACAGTAAATAAACAATAAAAAATAGAGTGCGCGCCGGAGAAATATGCTAACGGCAAAATCAATCAGAAAGCAACAACAACTTCCATAACAAAAACAACAACTACAATCGTAGTAACAACATCCTTAAGCCAACAACAAATGGAACAGAACAAAAAAAGCTGCAAGTTGTCACGTTTTGCTATGTTAAAAATTGCTTATAAAATTAAGCTATTTATTTGGCGTCACAGGAACAAGTTTAAGCAGCAAATTTTTTTTTCGTTTTTTTTAGTAAACATTTTTAAGGAGCTTAGTTGTTGTTTAGTTGCTGTTAACCTTTTGTTGTTGTTGTTCTTGTTAAATGCAGAGTTATTGCACTGTATTACTGAAAATTCCTATTTTCATCGATGTTATTTTTTGTTTACATGCTATCGAGAATATGCAAAATCCCGAAAGTGAAAAAATGGCACAAAAAATGTTTACAACACGTGCGCTTCAAATTTCGATTTTGTTGTTGTCAAAATGTTGGCACAAGAGATACAAATATTATTGTTGATTATTATACAGATATTATACAGATATTATTGTTGATTATTGCTCATGTTTGATGCTTTTCTACTTTTCGATGGCCATGTTTTTGTTCTGATGAAGTATGCTGCAGTTATTGCTTAATTATAGATATAGATGTATACATATAGTATATTAGATTTACGAATACAAGTACGCATTTATTGATGAAGCCACAGAAAATATTTAATTTGTTATTTTACTTACTTTCATCACTTCCTTTATTAAAATATTTAATTTCGTGCTTTTTTACACTTTCACAAGCAACAGCTTGTGTGACAAACTTTTATGTATAAAAACTAAGGACATAATGATAATGATAATGATAATGATAATGATAATGATAATGATAATAATAATGATAATGATAATGATAATGATAATGATAATGATAATGATAATGATAATGATAATGATAATGATAATGATAATGATAATGATAATGATAATGATAATGATAATGATAATGATAATGATAATGATAATGATAATGATAATGATAATGGTAATGATAATGATAATGATAATGATAATGATAATGATAATGATAATGATAATGATAATGATAATGATAATGATAATGATAATGATAATGATAATGATAATGATAATGATAATGATAATGATAATGATAATGATAATGATAATGATAATGATAATGATAATGATAATGATAATGATAATGATAATGATAATGATAATGATAATGATAATGATAATGATAATGATAATGATAATGATAATGATAATGATAATGATAATGATAATGATAATGATAATGATAATGATAATGATAATGATAATGATAATGATAATGATAATGATAATGATAATGATAATGATAATGATAATGATAATGATAATGATAATGATAATGATAATGATAATGATAATGATAATGATAATGATAATGATAATGATAATGATAATGATAATGATAATGATAATGATAATGATAATGATAATGATAATGATAATGATAATGATAATGATAATGATAATGATAATGATAATGATAATGATAATGATAATGATAATGATAATGATAATGATAATGATAATGATAATGATAATGATAATGATAATGATAATGATAATGATAATGATAATGATAATGATAATGATAATGATAATGATAATGATAATGATAATGATAATGATAATGATAATGATAATGATAATGATAATGATAATGATAATGATAATGATAATGATAATGATAATGATAATGATAATGATAATGATAATGATAATGATAATGATAATGATAATGATAATGATAATGATAATGATAATGATAATGATAATGATAATGATAATGATAATGATAATGATAATGATAATGATAATGATAATGATAATGATAATGATAATGATAATGATAATGATAATGATAATGATAATGATAATGATAATGATAATGATAATGATAATGATAATGATAATGATAATGATAATGATAATGATAATGATAATGATAATGATAATGATAATGATAATGATAATGATAATGATAATGATAATGATAATGATAATGATAATGATAATGATAATGATAATGATAATGATAATGATAATGATAATGATAATGATAATGATAATGATAATGATAATGATAATGATAATGATAATGATAATGATAATGATAATGATAATGATAATGATAATGATAATGATAATGATAATGATAATGATAATGATAATGATAATGATAATGATAATGATAATGATAATGATAATGATAATGATAATGATAATGATAATGATAATGATAATGATAATGATAATGATAATGATAATGATAATGATAATGATAATGATAATGATAATGATAATGATAATGATAATGATAATGATAATGATAATGATAATGATAATGATAATGATAATGATAATGATAATGATAATGATAATGATAATGATAATGATAATGATAATGATAATGATAATGATAATGATAATGATAATGATAATGATAATGATAATGATAATGATAATGATAATGATAATGATAATGATAATGATAATGATAATGATAATGATAATGATAATGATAATGATAATGATAATGATAATGATAATGATAATGATAATGATAATGATAATGATAATGATAATGATAATGATAATGATAATGATAATGATAATGATAATGATAATGATAATGATAATGATAATGATAATGATAATGATAATGATAATGATAATGATAATGATAATGATAATGATAATGATAATGATAATGATAATGATAATGATAATGATAATGATAATGATAATGATAATGATAATGATAATGATAATGATAATGATAATGATAATGATAATGATAATGATAATGATAATGATAATGATAATGATAATGATAATGATAATGATAATGATAATGATAATGAGATAATGATAATGATAATGATAATGATAATGATATGATAATGATGATATGATAATGATAATGATAATGATAATGATAATGATAATGATAATGATAATGATAATGATATTGATAATGATAATGATAATGATAATGCTAATGATAATGATAATGATAATGATAATGATAATGATAATGATAATGATAATGAATGATATGATATGATAATGATAATGAATGATAATGATAATGATAATGATAATGATAATGATATGATAATGATAATGATAATGATAATGATAATGATAATGATAATGATAATGAATAATGATATGATATGATAATGATAATGATATGATAATGATATGATAATGATAATGATAATGATAATGATAATATGATAATGATAATGATAATGCTAATGATATGATAATGATAATGATGATAATGATAATGATAATGATAATGATAATGCTAATGATAATGATAATGATAATGATAATGATAATGATAATGATAATGATAATGATAATGATAGATGATAATGATATGATAATGATATGATAATGATAATGAATGATATGATAATGATAATGATAATGATAATGATAATGATAATGATAATGATAATGATAATGATAATGATAATGATAATGATAATAATAATGATAATGATGGTGGTAATGATCATGATTGTGAAAGTGATAATGCTAATTATAACACTGTGTTACACGCATTTTATTTTCTGTGAATCAAAATTTATCGTTTCGGGAAAGGGGGAAAAAATAAAAATACACGTGTATCGTCGTTTTTCACGTACACGTCAGAATTTTTTATTTTTTACGTTTTAAGTTGTGTGGTACCCCACGTTGAGATGGCTTAATACATTTGTTGGAAAAAAAATAGAATGAGTTGTTGAAATTTGATGAAACTGATGAAATTTGATTTCTAAAAGTATGATACGCTGGTTTAATATAAATATTGGTTTTTTGTACCTGTTTCGATTGGTTAAAAGATCGATTATTTATTATTGATGTAATTTTGTTAGTTCCTAAATATTGAAGGTATTTTAATTCTTTGCTGTGATTTCAGAAACTCATTTAACTTTTTCGTACCTTTACATATCTTTATTATATAAAATAAAAGTTTGATAAGAAATGCAAAAAATTATAATATTCTTAAGCTTTTTCAAACGAAATATGCAAGCGTTACAATAATATTTTCTTATTTCTTCCAATTAACTTATTTTCTTACAAAAGAGAGCTGCATGTGGAACAATTTTAATATACATTGCATTTAATCTCGTTTCACTCAAATAAATATTCTCGGCATTCCTTTTAATATGATTGCAGGTTAGATTTTTGCCACCAGTTTCATTTTAATTTTAAAACCCGAATACTGTTATTTTCCTCATGACCCATATATAAAGGTTAATCTAACAAAATCTCATAAAAAAAAATGTTCAGAATAGCCAACGCACAAAATATTGACTATTGCTGCAACAAGCTAATGCTAACTAATACCTACCTTAAGAAATCACTAACTCGACATGAATTTAGATAAACGTCCATCCCTTGACACGAATGCTTTTGTGCAGAAATCGTTGACATTCTCTGAGTTGGGTTGAGAAATACGAGACAAGAGGTTTTTCTCTTCTTTTCTGTTTCCTTGTAAGCTTCAACGTCTTCATGCATAACATCAACATTAATGTAATCACCATCATTATCACCAACTTAGTTTTATTGTCATTACTATCATGATGGTGATTATCGAAATGAAAAAAAAAATGTTCTGGATCAACTTTAGATTACATAATATTCAAACTTTCGTTAAGGTGATTGTAAGAGGGCAGTCAAGGCTGTAATAAAGGTTCATCAAAGTGATTGTCATTGCTATACATATCTGACTAACAGACAATCGAAACATTAATCGATTTTGTGTAAGTATACGTACAATAACTGATGAGTGTACTGTAATAATCTTAAACAAAAAGGCCGATTTAATCAAGATATTAATGAGCAGATTTCGAAATTCATTGCCACCACCTATTGTCTTCTCAGACGGCAGCAAAAAAAAACAACTTATTTTCATTAATCACTAGTTTAATAAATAAAACGTATACGTAATGGAAGTAATGTGAATGAGCAGTTAAAGAAAGAATAACTGTAAGTATGGCTGCACCAAAAAAAAAGCTTATGTAAAACTAACAAAAACCTAGTATAATTTATAAGCTTGCTTTGGCAGTTTTTAGACTCCCAAGTTCTTCATTAAAACGACTTTGTTTTACATGTTAACTTGCCAATTTTTATTGTGCGATAAATCAACTAAATATTTGTTAATTTATACATTATTTAAAAAAAAAACAAATTCAAAAGTTATAAATTTTATTACAATTTTATTACAGAAGAATCTATGAATAATAACGCAAATGGTTTTGATGATAATATTTCCATAACATTTTGATAAAGTTTCAAATTTTCGGTGGCTTAACTACAATATTGGTTCATACACTCTGCGTCAGCAGAATAGGTTCACTGCTTCAATGAAATACAAACCATTTTTTCTCTTAAAATGAACGTAAGGAAAAACTTTTTGTTGTTGTTTTTTCTTAAATATTTTATTATGAAAAGTTAGGTAAAGAGAAATTGTACATAAAGGAGCCGTTAATTCTCTGTTGTTGTTTGAACTTTGGCAACACAAAAATATGCACTTTTTGGTGCGTCATTAGAATAGGTTCATCTCATTAATTTGAAGAAATGGAATCGAAAATATTTTATCTTTATTTATTTTTATTTTTTGTTTTATTCCACAAATTTTTAATAATGAGTTCTACCGTCTGTATTTATGATAGTTTCATAAATCCAATTTGGAATGGAATCATAAAGTTGTTTCAAGTAGTTCAAAGAAAATTCACTGCAGCCAGTTTAATGCCAGTTTAATGGCAGAAATGACTAACTCTTTGTCTTCAAATTGTTGACTGGAGTCATAAACTTTCCGAACTTATCAACCCCATATATTATCAATAATGTTTAGATCCGGAAAATATGGAGGCCATGACAACAGATAAACATTTTTGTTCACTAATCCAGCTTGTAACGATACGTGCCGTATGAATAGGAGCGTTATCCTGTTGATAAATCCATTTCAGCGGTCCAAAAATATTCTGAGACTTTGGAAAAGCTTGTTCTAGCATCGCTCTATACAAATTTGCCCTCATTATGCATCTTGAAAACTTCAACTCAATGATTCCAAAATATGTTATAGCCCCCCAAACCATTACACCTCCCTCGCGGTTATAGTGACGAGTTAAAAAAAGTTCCTCTTTTCCAAGATCATGAATGTAATAGTTATAACCATCCGGTCCATCCAAATTTAATTCTTTTCGTCTGAAAAAACTATGTACACCCATTCTCCCTTCCAATTCATGTGATTCTTACAAAAATTCAACCGATTTTCCTTCAGTTCAGGGTTTAGTGGTTGTTTTTTTCTTAATCTTACGTCGTGTTAGGTGCTATACGGTTGAAAGACTGGCGCTTACCCCAGATTTTTGTCTAACTTTTGATGCTGAAAGGCAAGAGTTGAAGGCTTTCCGAATAATTGCTCTCTTATCTGCATCTGAAGCAGCAACATATATACACCCTTTTATGTTTTTTCCATAGACGAACTTATTTTTCAAAAAATTGCATACTACGTTTTGACTTCTTCCGATTTTGCCAGCGATTTCACGAGTACTTAAGTTTTGCTCTTTTTACACCTGAATTTTAACTTTTTCCTTCTAACTTAAAGTTTTTCCGCGTCCCATACTGCCTCAAAATACTGTAACACCTTTTTTATTATTTATTTTAATACCGATCTTTCTAAAACTCTGAAAGAAACTGAAGATGTTAACTGCGAACCTATTCTAATGACGCACCAAAAAGTTCATATTTTTTTAATACCAAATCTGAAACAACAACAGAAAATTAACGGTTCCTTTATCTAACTTTTTCTAATAAAACACTTAAGAAAAAACGACAACAAAAAAATTTCCCTTACGCTCATTTTAAGAGAAACAATGGTTGGTATTTCATTAAAGCAGTGAACCTATTCTGCTGACGCAGAGTGTATATTATACACTTGACTTAGGTTAATAAAATAATTTATATTTGGCAGGGTATTGAAGTATATGCTTTCAAAGCAATGTATTAAACAATTAATGGCTTGGGTGAATAAGCATAAGTTTATAATTCCCATACAATTCTCTCCACCCAAGCCGACTTAGGTGATTTAAGTATTGCTTTTTTTTCTTGGATCCGAATTTTTTAAAATCCTATTCTGTTGCAAAGAATTTTTTTTTAGATATATAAAAGGTTTGCAAATAAACTACGAAAACAATCCACATTTTTGAGTTATAATAATTCAAGTTCCAAAGAATCATTTTAGACGTCATTTTTATGCTTGGCTCTTTTCTTTCAATTTCATATTTTCAATATTATTATCATTCATTTTTCAGTATTTTCATTAAATATAACACAATGCTGCATCTTTTGCACACCTCAGTTCTGATTGTATAGAAATGTAACAGCTGCACGAAATATAAAAAAGAAAATCATACGCTTAAAATTGTTTTTGGCGCATAAAAATTACCTTATTGAACTATATATATAGTATCTAATAAAATTTTATTTAATTTTAATGCTCTTCATATTTTTTTAACAGATTTTGTTGTTTTCGTTTTATTTACTCTATCGTTCTTGGTTTTGGAAATTTCGACTCAACTAAGTGCTGCTGCATATTTTGATGAATAAAAAAATGCATGCGAAAATATGTGCATAATTTTAGACGCTTTAGCATCTGTTCGAAAAATCTGCGTTTATTTTTTATTTTTTTATATTTTTAATTTTGTTGTTAGTTTTGCATGTTTTTATTTTTGTTTGCAATTTATGATTGGAATTTTTTGATTGATTTTCTCGCAGGCAATCTATTTTTCAGGTTGACTTTTTTGGAGCTTTCATAAATTATTAACATACTAGTAAAACATTTTTACCTGTGGGAAAAGAAATTATTTACATGTTATTATTTTATTAATGCGAGTACAACGTATATGCTGAATTTTTCAATAGTATTTGCATGTTTGTAGTTTAATTTTTAAGGGTGACAATAATGCTTTTATTTTGTTTTTTTTTTAACAGCATTTGATTAAATGTGTTGAATAATGCAAATTAATGCTACTTTTAAGTTGTGACTATAAAAATCACGATTAAAAAAAGCACGATTTAGGTGCTATTAAAAGCACGAAAAATAAATGTTTTGTGTTTATTAACTATCAACAATATTGTTTAAAAGTCATTAAACTCGTACGTATACATACCATAACTGCAAGCAATATTAACATCTTCTGACCGTTCCGGTATTTTTATAGTGGGAGTCCGACTAACGTTTCTTTGCATTTTTTACATTTTTGCATGAGTAAGTTTTATTTAAATTGCTAATAAATATTAACACAAAAATATTAAAATATTTCATTAGTGCTATACTATTTTTTTTTTTCTCTTCATAGAAGAAGGCTAAAGACAAGGATTGTCAAAAGTGTCTTATAGTAAAATTTAGTATAATAAATTTTGTACTAAAGTAAATTATCTTTGTTCATTCGATTCACCATTTACTCATATTTTAATGATTTTGAAATTCAAATTGAATTTTGAAAGTTCGAGATACTTTAAAAAAAACCCCTTACGTTCTAAAAAGAGAACAGAGTAACTTTTATAAATGACCTCTAGTTTAGCGTGTATATTGTTTCTTGCAAGTGTTAAACTTATTGAAAACATATTCAGTTAGACAAGAACCTTGGCTTTGTATAGCAATAAGAAGCAATTCTAAATGCAACACACTTTTTAGCATGTATATTAGGGTAAAGTGAAAAAATTCTGAAGTGAAATTTTTGTTATCGGAACGGGCACCCTTCAATGACTGTGTATGAGACCTAGTAACAATTCTGTAAAATGTTTAATTTTTACGACGTCATCATCTTGAGTCTGCACATTTGGCTTAAAGTTTGAAAATTTTTGGAAAGTTTGAAAAACACACAAAGCACAGTAAAACGCAATGCTATAACACTGAACTAGAGCTGTA
This sequence comes from Coremacera marginata, assembly GCA_914767935.1. Lineage (NCBI taxonomy): Eukaryota > Metazoa > Arthropoda > Insecta > Diptera > Sciomyzidae > Coremacera > Coremacera marginata. Next base: position 163,358,176 of record OU612044.1, read on the forward strand.
GGACATATATAACTCGACGACTAGATATAATATACCACCTATCACTATCGCTGTCAAAACACGGCTGATATATGCACGGCTGATATAGGCTGAAAACATGTATGTAAAAAATTTCAAAAATTTTCAAACTGAGCCTACAAGGTCTCATTCACCAGAGGTTCTCAAACTTTTTTGGCGACGGAACCCTTTTCGAAAGCGAAACATTTGACGAAGTACTAAGATAATCAAAAACTGCTCTATGCTTACCCTGTAGGAAAATCAACTAATTTTTTGTCAACCACTATTAGTTGAAATTCTGATTTTTTTCCATAGAACGAACTAACATATTTTGTATGGTGATGTCCGCTAACTAAGTCAATTGACTTTCGTCTGCAACTATTTTCAACTACTTGTTAAATTAGTTAAATTTTAATTATTTTGTAACTACTTTAAAATAAATCAATTGACAACTAGTTAATATTTCACTTAATATATTAATTATTAATATATTTCAGTTAATATTTCACATGAATATAAAAGCACAAAAATTTTAAATTTCTATAAATCAAAGAGATCATTTATTTAACTGAAAATATATACATAAATTCATTACGTGAATGCAGTTTACGGAAGCAGTTTCCAAAAACGGGTACGCCACCGCCTGGGTACATGAGCTTCGCTCAAATTGATCGGAATTGTGTGGATACTGCTCCTGTTATTTAACACAAGACAGCTTTTTAATGCTTTATTTCAAAATGTGAGGTAAACAAGCGTGTCGGCGGGATTTTCCACGATTTGCAACCATCAATCATGGTCGATGGACACACCGATATTTTGCTTAGTGCTAGTGTCAATCGCAATGAAGTGATGGAGCAGACTCAACGCTACGTAGGTAAAGGCGTGCGTCTTTACTACTGAAATGATGAGGTGTTTGCTGAATGGTTAAGCAATGCATCAATTTCCGCACAAAGTCCAAATTGCCCAATGTTTGCCTCTACCTGTTGGTAATTTGAATGTCTTAAATAATAAATAATTTTTAATCGTTTCACAGGGTTTTGAGGCAGTCTATCAGTTTTAAAGTGTGCTTACCACGTCTGTCTTGCAGCTCAATGTCGTAAATAAAAAATATGTCTTTTTGAAACAAAATGTTAGTGAAGCCTAAAGTTAATAATATTTGATGAAATAACATGGTTATAAACTTGTAATCTAATAAAAATTTGCAATTAAAACATGCCAAAATCAGAGTAGTTGCCGTCTTTATATAATTCAAAGTAGTTTATCAACCACTTGTTCTTAAGTAGTATTTTAATTACTTCATAAATAATGCAATAAAAACTTTTTAGAATTGAAGTGGATGCCGCCTTAATATAATTCAAAGTAGTTCATATACTAGTTTATTTTAAATTAGTTTTTAACTAGTTGTTTTTAAAAACAAGTTAGTTTGTTCCTATAGGGTATCTATGTATATAAAAATCAATTACTGTGCGTTGGTCCCGCTAGAACTCAAAAATGGCTGGACCGATTTGGCTGGAATTCTTTTTATTTAATTGGTAATTGTTCAGTGATGGTTTTAAAGAAGAGAAAAATGGGAAAACTTTGGTGAAAAATTTGGAAAATCGAATCGAACACCAAAATAGGTATTTTTGTATGAAAATTTTGTATTTTGAATGAAAAATGTGACACATCTCCGGAAGTTCTCCACCGATTTCTTTGAAACTTGTCTGAGAGGTAAACTATGTGTAAGATCAGGTTTCAAATAAGATTTTATTTCCGCACTCATTCACACCGCTTACTAAGGGCGTTGCAAAAGTTTCACTACTAGAATATGTTGTAAAACGTTTTTGAGTTTGTAACTCAGAATTAAAACTAGAAAACGACTCAAATTTTGGCAGCAAATATGCTTCGTGTACGATATGTTTTTGTAATAATGAAAGGTAGTGGTAGATAATTGGGGGGTGGCGCCTGCCATACAAAACCAGCATAAAATTTTGTATATAGGGGTTTTGGGATACGATAAGTGTTTAAAAAATATATATTTTGCACTATCTGGAACACCAGGTGGCGCTGTGTGTATTTTAACTGTGTTAAGATACGCTAAAACCTTCCAAATCGCTCATCCGATTAGCATAAAAATTTATATATTGTGGTTTTAGAGATCGGCGAGTATTAGGACGCTATTTCTTTTGATTTGCCTAGAACATCAGAGGGCGCTGAAGTACAAATATTTTCAAAATACGCGAAAATCTTCTAAAGCGTATATATGTCAGGATTTTTCGGGAAGGCCGAGTCCTTTGCACATGTTTAACTTTAGTTGAATGCTCTTGGTAACGCATTATTGAATGATAACTTTGGAGTGCACCAAGAGCTACAAATAGAAGTACGAGAAAAACTGACAAACGAAAAGAAACTGCACAAAGTATCAATACAAAAAAATTTAAATCGTGATAAAAGGCAACTAAAAAGGTGAAAGTAAGTCAATATTTTATTTAGCATGTATAAATAGTGGCAGCTGAAAATAGTTAATATTCCACATTCAAGTGTGAAATCTGTCAATTTTAAGGGGGGATAGTTTTTTGAAATCGACTTTAATAATTTTGTATTTTTATTTGTTTTTTTTTTTTTGTATTTTGTAAATATTCTTAAAATTCTAAGAAAAAAATTTCATGCAAAAATTCCTACGGGTTCAAAAGTTACAGCCGGATTAGTGAGAGCGCATTTTTAATTTTTGCGCTACCTACGTACGGCAGCTGGTATATACTTGTTTTACTTGCTACCTGACTTTTGGTAGTTGTTATTTCGTACCTTATAGTATAGTTATTTGCAAATGTTTCAACTACTTGGTATCACTATAGGAGCTACAGAATTGAATTTTTCCAAAGGAAATGATGCAAATCGTTTGAAATGCGCCAGAATGAAGGCATATGAAGCTTCAAAAGAAGCCCGAATTGCTAAACGATTGCAAAAAACTATAAGAAACAGCACAACACAAGATAACGAAGGCATACAGTACGAAGCAGGCATGGCAGATTGAAGGTAACCTTTTTTTTTTCTTTGTTCACAAACTTTGAACGCGTTTATCTCGAAACCATGTTTTTCATACTGGTTGCGGCACTAGCGGGTTTATTTTTTGAGAATTTTTTTTTTTTTGTATTTTAAACTTGATTTGCTATCGTATGACACGAGCTTTTTTTTAAATTTTTTTTCGATTTTTTATGAATTTTTAAAGTCAATATTTTTTTCGAAAAAACACACTTTCAAATTTGAAACATCACCAAAAATTGAAAAAAAATTAAAAAAAAAATCTTCGTGTCATACGATAATTAATTTTGTTAAGATTTAAAAAAGTCATTTCTTTTTCCAGATCGTACAATTTTTGCAACTCCCTGCGCTGCAACCACGAGGCCCCGTTTTTTTCTCTGCCGCCAGTTTGGAGCTCTATAAAACCATGTTGGAGTGCAAAATATATTTTTTTGAATTTTCTTTTCATGTAATTTGTTCAATTCTCTACAATAATAAAAAAAAATTTTGGAAAAATGTTTGTTTTTGACTGAGTTATGAATTTTTAAAAAAAGGTCTGTTTTCTCTGCCACGAATGTCTTGTCCCACCTTAATGAACCCAGTAGGTGGCGCTGCGATCGAGTTACGGGAAATTTTTTTCGAAATTACTCATCCGATTTGCATGAAAATTTGTATGTATGGTCTTTCGGGCACAGTGAGTGTTGATGACTTATCTATTCTGTTCTATTTTAAAGACCAGAGTGTGCTGTAGTAAAAATATTTTAAAAAAACCTCGAAAACTCCTTAGCTGCTCATATGAGTTGCTTGAAATTTTCTAAATTGGGGTTTTCGGATACAGTGAGTATTTTGGATTTATCTATTCTATCCTGAAGGTTGAATTCTCATATCAGGTCCGGTATCTAGTCTATAGCGATATTTTGTTTTTGCAGTTGCATAGTTTAAGAATCCTGTTTCATACAAGTGTTTTGTTGGGGACGGAAGGAGAAAATGCAGGGCCTTTGTGTAAAGAAATGGATATTCATCACGGATACTGCACTCAAAATCATTCAGAAGCATTTTTTTGAACTGTGACTCCATACTGGTGTCTAATGGCATTTCTTAAAATTATTCAAAAATCTCGTTTGACATACTTCCAGGTTTTTGCAAGTTCCGCTTTAATCCGCTTTAATTTTTGTATTCTGTTCTTCGGGAGAATACGTATCAAAACATGGCCAGCATTGAGATATTGGAATAATACTTCAAACGTATCCTATTGAAACATTTCTGAGTCACTAACGAACACACTGAGCGATGAAAAGCTTTCTACTTCTCTGCGCGGTCATAACAAATTTTGTTACGAATGTTGAACACTGTTGTCTGTGTTTGGGTTATTAGGATAAGAGCAAGCAAGACCACAACAGCCATAAGTGTTTGTATATCGAATTAAACGGATCTTTACCCGATCCGTCTAGTGATTTGGGATACTCATATTTATTTAAGTTGCCACATCGCAGCTTCGTGGAAGTGAGTAGGAATCGGGTTGCGTGCACTAAGGGTAGAGTAGGTTTTTGCACTTGTTTTCTAAGAGTCACAAAAAAGCTATCGGTTGCAAATCACTGGTCCGTACTCGACGTTGAACTCGCTTAAGTAACAACAAAGAAACTATATTTTGTTTGCCCAAAGTCATAATGCGCAATATTTTCTGCTTTTTTTTTAACAAAGCATTGACCAGTATTTCGCGGAGCGCCCTCCCCCTCCCCCTTCCCCCCAGTGGTATTGCGGAGTCCTAGGGATCCGCGGAGCCCACTTTGAGTATCGCTGTCATACACAGTCATTAAGGGTATCCGTTAAAAAGTTACGGATAAAGCTGCAGCTTTAATCGTCTTTTGTTTTAACCTAATGTGCATATGAAGCACATTTTGATTGGGAGGACAATTTTTTTTACTAAGAGATTTTTTAAAAATGTAAGCAAAACGCGTCACAGTAAAAAGGCAATATCTTATGAAAAAGGGATGAAATAATTGTTAAAATTTTATTCTTCAGAAAAGGGAAGCCCAGGACAGTAAAAATTATAAGGTTATAAGGAACTAACCAATAATTCAAAAAATGGTATAAAACACTGTACTTGCCGCTTTTTTCTTGTTTATTCAATTTAAAACAGTGAGAAAAGCCGTATCTGCATAATTTTTCGCATCCATAAAGAAAATAATTTATTTATTTTAATTTAAAACATCATCTCAACCATCTTACCATTATTAGACTTATAGCGAAGATATAATAAATATGTACAACACGTAATAAAAAAAGAAATTCATATGCCTCATATTGTGTATATAAAAAAATAAAAAAACAAACAAAAAATGCAGCATCTACATGTAGATACGGCATTTTATACTTAATTTATGTAGATACTGCGTTTTATCCTGGAATGATACCTAAATTTTGTGTAGATACGATAATTTAGGTTAAAATATTTAGGTTTGGGTCAAAAAATTCGGGATTTTTATATTACAATCTTAAAGAGGATAGATTATTAATAAGGAAAATACAATAAAATTACTTTTGATTTTCATGCTAGATGCCGCACTCTTCCTTATAGCGGCAGTATAGCCATCAAAGAAATCGCTGCTTCCTCTAAATTGATTTGTGATCAAAAGAAAAGAGAAAGCTTAATCGGTGTTTAGTCCTGGGTACTTATATAAACAAGTTTTGATAACATTATAAAAGGATATCAGAAATAATAACACGTCAAAAATAACAAAAATTTACTAATATTTGGATAAGTTTAAGCTTCAAGTGCAGACTAAAACCACCAACTAAAAATATTTAAAAAAAAATCGTCTTCATTTAAGGCCTTGTTCAACTATTTAGTGACTAACCGTGTTTCAAGTACTTAAAAAAAATTTCAAAAATTGTAAAAAATTTCAAAAATTGCCAAATTTTAAGCCTAATGTGCAGACTCAAGATTGCATCGTAAAAATTATATATTTTACAAAATTGTTACTAGGTCTCATAAACAGTCATTAAAGGGTACCCGTATCCAAAAAATATTTGGAAATAACTTTTTTCACTCTACCCTCATGTATATAATAATAAAACAAGCCTTAGTGAGCCTTAAGCTGACCTTGTAGCCTTCATAATATCTAGACATTTTTTTAACTTTTTTCCTTCTTTTTTCTTTTTTTTTTTTTTTTTGTCTAGAGCCTTTAAGACATATACATAGCATATCATATACCTACGTTTTCTATGGAAAGCATTTTGTAGACGACAGACAGTCAGCCAGAAACATCCAAATTTCTTAGATTAAAAAAAAGTATACAAATAGCGATTCCAAGACAATTTTTCTGACATGTTTGTTTCTTTGTTTCTTTCTTGGTAGTTTCCACCTTTACGTAATTGTTTTTTGTCTGCCTTATTTTGTTATAAATCATTTCCGAATAAATAATCTACAATTAATTCAGGTTACTGACCCGTAAAGCATTTGATATCAAAAGACACACACACCAACACACACACTTACACCGATACGTGACATCCTACAGCTTATTACAGCTGAGCAGCTTATCCTTCAGTCTTGCTCGTTTAGAATCTCATCTAATTCAACTGCATACAAATAAGAAATTTTCTCATTTTCGTAATTTCCCAACGCATGTTTTTGCTTTAGTTCAAGAAAAAAAATATAAAAAAAAACTATAAAAAATAGAAAAAACTTGAGTAGAAATGATACGCAAAACAGAGAATGAGTGAAAAAGCTTTCGCAAATTAAGAGCAAAAGAAACCAGATAAAAAGTTCAAATCATGATGGTATGCAAATTAAACGAAGAGCCCAGACCAAGCTTAACAAAACGAAGAAAATAAAATATTATATTGAAGCAAGTGGGAGATGTCAGTAATGTAAGCTAACCGAAAAAAAACTGCTGGTATCTGAGAGCGCTTCAAAAAATTAAAAAAAAAAAACCTATATTACTGAGACTCACCCACACATCCACTCAGAAATCGAAAACACTACATTTTGAACATCCTTAAAGCAATAGTTTGAAAATCAACATAATAGTGAATTAACAAAAAAAAAAAACAAAATGGTTTTTGCCACACAAGTTGAAAGGTCGGCACAACTACTTCCTTGCCAAAATCAAATATTTTCCTATCTCTGCAATATGTGCACATTTATATTAAAACGAGCCCAAAAAGACAACCGGATGTTACCCATTGCTATTGTTAGTCGTTCAATAGATGAGAGTGTGTGAGCATCTTTGTGCTAAACTATGCGTGCGTATTTAAGAATTTTAATGATGCTACTGAAAAGAGGTATGACTTCAGTTTCAGGCTTAATTGTAGTCAGTTCAGCTGCAGGCCTCTAGTGTTAGTGGCCCCAGTAGTCGAGCTAGCATAATAGTTGAACCAAAATTCCAATCGACTGGCAATTAAATAACAAAGTCTGCTCAACTGAGGCAAGAGTTCTCTTTATATCGTTAATCTTTAATCATTAACGTAAATGTGTCCAAATTAATTTTAGCATCATGGTTCTGCTGCTGAACAAAAAGTGCTTTGTAATAACACTTCATTACCCAATATAATGATCATTTAATAGGATAGTGACTGTATAACGCAATGCTTCTTGATTTATTTTTTAAAGAATTGTATGGCATAGTTTTAGGCATGTCTTTATTTGTTTGCTCAACTAGACTCTCTCAACAAAGCGTCGAGTAGCATAAATAACTAGGCATGACGCTAGCCAATGCGTATTTCGGGTGAGTGTAAGTTTGCTCTTCGAGCATGTTTTATTCAAATTTTTAAGCCATGCTTAAATAAACAAATAGTAAGAATCCAAGACTCACATCACATATTGCATCAAGACAACCCACATCTTGCCCCCCTCATCCCCCCTCCATCACCCGATATTCGGGTCGTTATTATTATTTTAATAATAATTAAGTGTGCAAAAATGGCCCTTTAATCATTAATCTGGGTCTCTTCATATAGAAAACAAATTAAAATAAAATTTCGCGCCCTGATGTGTATTATAAAAAGCTTACCTTAGAAAAGCCAAAATGGTTTTTTTCATAACGATGGTAGTTGACATTACTATTTGACGATTTTCCAAGTTTTTAATTAAAAAAAAAAAACAACTAGGCATTACTAAAACCTCTCGAAGGTGACATCGGAGAATGAAGATCTATAATACAACGATTTATTGCAATTTACTGTGGGTTTTAAAATACCATTTACCATAAAATACCAGACTATTTTGGCTAGTTTCTAAGACTTATGCTGAGCCCCTAATGAATCTCTCATACTTTTTTGACGTTTCTTGGGAATCGGCTCTACCATTTCCTGGGTGCGCGTAGAGAGTTGACTTGTTTGAGCGACCCCCAATATTTTTCCATACCCAAAATTTTTTCTAAACCCACGCTCTATGTCCAACTTTTAAAGGGTTCCCATAAAAAAATGGAAGTCGCAGACTTAAAAATTGGAGAGGAAAATCGTTTAATACCCCCGCAACTGCGCAGTATTCGTCCCTAGAGGGATAAAATATAAGACCCATTTATTTTTTTTTTTTCGAACATTTTTTTCGAATATACCTACCCCGTATCTCCACCTCTTAATGGGGCTCTCATGCTAAATTGATGTTTTTAAGAAATTGGCCCCACCATTACCTGGTTGCCCCTTGAGGGTACTTAACACATTATCCGAACACACTTATGCTCAATATCCAGCCCTTAAGGGCGTATTATACAAAATTAACGTAGCAGACTTGAAAAATATAGGAGCAAAATCATAGTCTACCCCTTCAAATGCAGACCCTCATTAATTTTCCTTTTCATAATTTTATCCGAACATAGCTACCTCGTTTATCCACTCCCTATGGAGCCTTCCCGTAAGGGGATCGATATAAAATTTTAGTCATTTGAAGGCTTACTTGACGATTTGGAAAATTTTATTTTGGGTTAGTCGAAGTCAAAAGTTCACCCAAGTAGCTTCGAGTCATGGCAGTTTCACTATTATCTATACGCAAAGAAATTTTTCTTTTACCGCAACTGTAAAATTCACCAACTATACTTCGTTAGCGACCTGTAGTTACCGCGAACGAATATTCAGTTGTCTCTAACGAAAAAAATAAACGAAAAATATCGACAAAAAATAACGAAAAAAAAACATTTTTTTACTCATAAATTGAAAATGATTTAAAAAAAAATATACTTTCTTACTTCCATCGTTGGGAATCGAACCCCGACTCCGTCGATGGCAAGCTTACTGCGCGCCCTGCTTAACCTGTTGCACCACAGTCTATTGTATTTTCAGACGTCTAATATTCGGCTAGAGCTACTTATTTATTCTGTCAAAAAATAAAAATTTTTTAAATTAAAATGTTCGTTTATGAGAAAACAAGTTCGTTTCCTACAAACGAAATTTTAAGTTACAAATAAATTCTTTATTTGCCTCAATTGAAAAATCGCACGCGCTTATGACAAGCAAAATTCATTTCCTGCAACTAAATTCGTTTCCTGCTTGAAACGGGAAAAAATTCACTTGAGCACAAAAAATTCATATTATTGTGAGCAATTTTATTTGCGCAAATTGTCACTCTGATATAGATATTTCCTACATTTTACATTTGAAATAAGATTTTTTTTTGCAATTAGTAAACCCAGTTATATATTCCATTGCATATATTCTTTTTTTTATTGAAATATTTATATCTTCTATTGAAGTTACCTTGCAGTAATTGGCACTAGTACAGAACTACCGATTTCACTAGTGCTAAGGTAACCAGTATAAGTGCTACTTCAATCTACTTTCTTTTCATTGAACTGGCGAATTTTCGGGAACATGTCATAGGCAGGGGTCAATTGCTGCCTTTTACACTCCCATTTCACTAGTCACTTCACTAGTGCTACATGGCCAGTTTATTCACTTGTCAGAAAGATAAAAATACAAAAAACCGTAGGCATTGTGAAAGCAATCTTCAGTTAATAAATTTATACTTTTTCACCACAGTATTTTTCTTCATGTTTTTTAACGAAATAACACCTTACGTATTATGTGTTCTTGAAAATATTGCTTCGAAATATATAAATCATCGTTACTAAGATAATAAGATGTCAGAAGCATAAGCAATAAGCAATACAAACTTGAAGTTGATTTAAACAAAAAAGGAGCTAGTTCGTATAGAACTAGTGAAGTAGCTAACGAGAAAGAAGCAATTGGTTACTTTCGATACTGGTGGGTAACGATCTGTTTTTTTAATATTAACGTATGTGTGCGTATGTACATTGGGAATCAGACAGATTTTCGTGATTATGCTATTATTTCATTAAGTTTTTATCACAATATCTTTTTTTAAACATACAAAGTCAAAGTAAAAAAAAAAAAAGTTATATTCCCGGTCTTTATGCCAAATTTTTTTGGTGTTACATATTACCCCACCGATTTAAAAAAGAGCAAAAAAGCCGTACTTGAAACTTTCGTTCTACTTCATCCATTTCTAAAACTCTTCAAAAGCCATGAAACACTCACTTCGAATTGGTTCTTCTGCAAGCAATAGTACTAAAGTACATCGATCAAAAATTAAATTTCTTAACAATTTTAATGGAGCAAATAAAAACAGGGGCTAATATTTATGTTTCATGACATGAATTTTTGTAATGATATTAATAATTTTTTAAGGTACTGATTTATGTAAAGAAAAAAACATTTTTTTGGTGTTACACATTACCCCACCGATTTAAAAAAGAGCGAAAAAGCCGTACTTGAAACTTTCGTTCTACTTCATCCATTTCTAAAACTATTCAAAAGCCATGAAAGCACTCACTTCGAATTGATTCTTCTGCAAGCAATAGTCCTTGACACCGATCAAAAATTAAATTTCTTAACAATTTTAATGGAGCAAATAAAAACAGGGGCCAATATTTATGTTTCATGACATAAATTTTTCTGATGATATTAATAATTTTTTAAGGTACTGATATATGTAAAGAAAAAAAAATTTTTTGGTGTTACAGATCACCCCACCGATTTAAAAAAGACCGAAAAAGCCGTACTTAAAACTTTCGTTCTACTTCATCCATTTCTAAAACTATTCAAAAGCCATGAAAACACTCACTTCGAATTGGTTCTTCTGCAAGCAGTAGTACTTTACATCGATCAAAAATTAAATTTCTTAACAATTTTAATGGAGCAAATAAAAACAGGGGCCAATATTTATGTTTCATGACATGAACTTTTCTAATGATATTATAAATTTTTTAAGGTACGGATTTATGTAAAGAAAAAAACATTTTTTTGGTGTTACACATCACCCGATTTAAAAAAGACCGAAAAAGCCGTACTTGAAACTTTCGTTCTATTCCATACATTTCTAAAACTATTCAAAAGCCATGAAAATGCACTTTTTTGTGAGCAATTTTATTTGTGAAAATTGTCACTCCGATATACATAGATATTTCCTACATTTTACATTTTACATTGGAAATAATATGAAATAAGATTTTTTGCAATTAATAAACCCAGTTATATATTCCATTGCATATATTCTTTTTTTTATCGAAATATTTATATATTCTATTGAAGTTACCCTGCAGTAATTGGTACTAGTACAGAACTACCGATTTCACTAGCCCTAAGGTAACCAGTATTAGTTCCACTTCAATCTACTTTCTTTTCATTGAACTGGCGAATTTTCGTGAACATGTCATAGGCAGGGGTCAATTGCTTCCTTTTACACTCCCATTTCACTAGTCACTTCACTAGTGCTACATGGCCAGCTTATTCACTTGTCAGAAATATAAAAATACAAAGTACCGTAGGCCTTGTAAAAGCAGTCTTCACTTAGTAAATTAATACTTTTTCACCACAGTATTTTTCTTCATGTTCTTTAACGAAATAACACCTTATATATTATGTTTTCTAGAAAATATAACTACGAAATATATAAATCATCGTTACTAAGATAATAAGATGTCAGAAGCATAAGCAATAAGCAATACAAACTTGAAGTTGATTGAACTGACCCTTTTATGCATTACCTTGTGTCAAAAAAGGAGCTAGTTCGTATAGAACTAGTGAAGTAGCTAACGAGAAAGGAGCAATTGGTTACTTTCGATACTGGTGGGTAACGATCAGTTTTTTTAATATTAACGTATGCGTGCGTATGTACATTGGGAATCAGACAGATTTTCGTGATTATGCTATTATTTCATTAAGTTTTTATCACAATATTTTTTTTTAAACATACAAAGTCAAAGTAAAAATAAAAATTAAATTCCCGGTCTTTATGCCAACATTTCTTTGGTGTTACACATTACCCCACCGATTTAAAAAAGAGCGAAAAAGCCGTACTTGAAACTTTCGTTCTACTTCATCCATTTCTAAAACTATTCAAAAGCCATGAAAATACTCACTTCGAATTGGTTCTTCTGCAAGCAATAGTCCTTGACACCGATCAAAAATTAAATTTCTTAACAATTTTAATGGAGCAAATAAAAACAGGGGCCAATATTTATGTTTCATGACATGAATTTTTCTAATGATATTAATAATTTTTAAGGTACTGATTTATGTAAAGAAAGAAACATATTTTTGGTGTTACACATCACCCCACCGATTTAAAAAAGACCGAAAAAGCCGTACTTGAAACTTTCGTTCTATTCCATCCATTTCTAAAACTATTCAAAAGCCATGAAAACACTCACTTCGAATTGGTTCTTCTGCAAGCAATAGTACTTTACATCGATCAAAAATTAAATTTCTTAACAATTTTAATGGAGCAAATAAAAACAGGGGCCAATATTTATGTTTCATGACATGAATTTTTCTGATGATATTAATAATATTTTAGGGTTCTGATTTATGTAAAGAAAGAAACATTTTTTTGGTGTTACACATCATCCCACCGATTTAAAGATGAGCCAAAAAGCCGTACTTGAAACTTTCGTTCTATTCCATCCATTTTTTAAACTATTCTAAAGCCATGACAACACTCACTTCGAATTGGTTCTTCTGCACGCAATAGTCCTTGACACCCATCAAAACTTAAATTTCTTAACAATTTTAATGGAGCAAATAAAAACAGGGGCCAATATTTATGTTTCATGACATGAATTTTTCTAATGATATTATTAATTTTTTAAGGTACTGATTTATGTAAAGAAAAAACATTTTTTTTGGTGTTACACATTACCCCACCGATTTAAAAAAGAGCGAAAAAGCCGTACTTGAAACTTTCGTTCTACTTCATCCATTTCTAAAACTATTCAAAAGCCATGAAAACACTCACTTCGAGTTGGTTCTTGTGCAAGCAGTAGTACTTTACATCGATCAAAAATTAAATTTCTTAACAATTTTAATGGAGCCAATAAAAGCAGGGGCCAATATTTATTTTTCATGACATCAATTTTTTTAATGATATTCATAATTTTTTAAGGTACTGATTTATGTAAAGAAAGAAATCAGTAAATCAATTTAAATATTTTTAGTGTTTAGTGAATTTTTGTAAATAACATTTTTAAAAGAAAATTAACAAAAAAAAATACACTAATGCAATATTTATTTATTACAGTTAAGAGCAATTTGATGAGATGTGAAAACAACTTAACTATGTCAAACGGAGAAGAAAACCCATCTAAGCATCATCCATTTTCATTGCAGACGCAAGCACACTTGAAACAATGACCACTTCATCTACTCTTTTAATTTGTTTTTATTGTGCATACATATTCAATTACAACTCATAATTTACACTTACCACCTTTCATTCATTGCTTTCATTGCTGGTTGATTTGACTTCCAAATAACAGGGACAAATGCTACCAAGAGCAGTTAACTAACACACACACACAGATACAACTTAAAATAAACATTGCTATGCACATATTTAGACAGAAGGCTGCGATGCAAATTACAATAGTACTTGATGCACAGCCCCGAAACCATATCGCAAACTAGCTACTCACACTCTTGGCACACAGAGGTTACCTTCGAGGAGGCCGACAGGCATGCATGCCTGATGCTTTTCCTGCTCTTAACAACATTAGCCAACTTCTGTTAAAATGGACAAGAAATGCACTCAAACAAGCCAACTGATAGACAGACAGACGGACAGACATACTGAGAGACAGACAGCAAGAAAGACTGCCAGCTAACCAAAGACGCCACCGGCAAACGAACAAATGCATTGGCTGCGTGTGCAGCGGAACCGGAAACGGGACGCACGTCACAAAACAGAAACGTACCGGAATTTCAAGCATAAAAGCTGCTTGTCGAGCACATGGGAACAATTCATGAATATAAAAAAAGTGCATCTATTGTGATGATGACTAGTTGCAGTCCAGCGTCCACCGTCGACATCGATGTGGTCCAAGTATACCACTTGGTCATACCCTCTCCCACTCTCTCTCTCTCTCTTTCTTGCACTCCTCCACTCAAGCGGCATGTTAAAACATATTTTCCCAGGCAATGTGCACGCTTTGTACAGTTAGAAAATGCACAAGAACAACACTGATGAGCACTGCATAGAACACAAACTTCAATTGTTCCGCATGGCAGCATGGTTACCTCTACTCCAGGTGGGCTATGGTTGTCATAGACTTTAAAGCCGCAGTAGATAGCCGCTTAAGTTAGGGTTGTGCTTGGCTGGATTTCTTCTTTTTTTTTTTTTCTCTGAACAACAAACACTAAGCAATCGGGTAGCATTGCATAGTTTGGTCATTCTTTATACATATGTGTGAGTAAGTGTGAGTGTGTGTGGCTTGGTACCAGTGCATCATTGGTATTCATGCCTTTTATTATGGAGAAGGAAGAGAAGCTTTTGAGTAATTTTGTGTCCACACGTTTTGTCGACAACACTGACGAGTGGTACGTTTGGCATATTTATGTGCCACATCCGGTTTTGGGAATTTTATTATCCGATCTGCATAACATAAAAGACCTGTACGTAACTCTGAGCAGCAAAGTAGACCAAAGAGTTTAACGCCAGGATAGCTTCAAAGTGAATGAGGAAACTACAGATTACTTAAAATTGTTTTGACTTAACCAATTTAATTAAAAGGTTGAACATTGATATTATTTCGATTATGTACTAATTGAGCAAATGTTTTGGTTTTGAATAAGATTAAAAGCGATGTGTTTTTATTGATAAGAAGCACTTTTTTTATAAAAATATAAATAAAATGCCCGTGACCATTACTTCAATTGCAAAACTCATTTAAGGTTATATGAAGAGGTCAGTTAACTGTTTGCTTCATTTGGAGACTTAATTCACAAGCAATTTCAATTCACATTTTTGTCCTGTTTGCTAATGTTCGTTATTTATGTTCATTTCCTGTCACGTTAATTATTTCCTTTTGATTATATGTCACACAGTCAGATGCCATATCGGATGTCAATGTCAAATATCAATGAAATTTAACCCAAAATAGGAAATTTATATAAACTATATTTTTATTATACATATAAAATATACATACATATGTATATGTTGCGCGTATTTTTGATGTTCAATAGTTGGCAAAACTTTTAATTTGCAAGTTAGTTAAAGTAGTTTGATTGTAAGCGATGAACTGCAACATTAGCTTATATTTAAGTCAGTCCATATGAAGTGATATTTATATAAGTGAAAAAAGTTGATATTTATACCCCAACGCGTACTGCGTAAGGGATATATTAACTCTGTCATTCCGTTTGTAACGCCAATAAGGAGGCGTGTCAGGTATAGAAAAGTATACATATTTCTGATCAGCATCACCACCTGAGTCTATTTCTGTGTGTCCGTCTGTCTGTCCATCCATCCGTTTGTGATCACGATTACAGCCGTAATTTTAAAGCTATCGCGATGAAATTCAAAATATAAGCTTCTCTCTAAAAAATGTAGATTAACTTCGAGAATGCGCCAAATCGGATGAAAGCCACGCCTACCTCCCATACAAAGTAAATTTATTTCAAACGTAAAAACTCACATAAATTATTGAAATTCATTGAAATTTTGCACGACTATGATATTTGGAAAAATCGAATGAAAACCACACCTACCTAAAATCTCTTAAAAAGCTGCTCAAATTAAACAAATGTCTTGGAATTTTACACATACACCGAGCAAAAGAAGCAATAGGTAAATCACCTAAGTCGGCTTGGATAAAGAGAATTGTACGGGAATTATAAGCTTATATTTATTCACCTTAGCAATTTATTGTTTAATACATTGCTTTGAAAGCACATACTTCGATACCTTGCCAAAAAAAAAAAAAATATTTGATTCACCTAAGCCCAAAATCCGAAAATACAATTTTAAAAAACAACTAGCATGGATGGCTTAAGCATAATTTTTAGTTATTTTCTGCAAAAAAAAAAACACAGCTGCGTCATTAGACACACGAGAGAAGGATAGATTTGATAATTTAATGGTTTTTTTTTTTAATAAAACCACTCTTAAGTTCAAAAATAACAAACTAAATTAAAGAACACACTTTAATATTCACACCAGTAAATTTTATTACATTTCATCATCACATAGAAAAGGAAAAAAAAAATGTCGTAGCCCTCAGCGCAGAATCGAACCTGGAACTTTTGGTGCCAGTCCATCGCTCTACCCACTGATCCAAGCCGCCTTGCTACTACTTGCTGACATAGCTGCAGCTATGTTAACAGATGCTGTATTAACAGATGCAGTATGTCGCAGTATTCTGTTGATAGCCATAAAACAAAAATCTTTAATAGATTATTGTGTTTTGCATAGCTTCAGTTGTAATGAATATTTAATAAATCACTCCACGTAACGAAGGAGTTTGGCTCAATGCGTAGTGTAGTGACTTCATACACAGTGGTATCGGTTGGTTGTGTGGGTTCGAATCTCAACGGCATGCGAAGGTAAAATATTTGTATTTGTTATTTAATTTAATTTAATTTAATTTAATTTAATTTAATTTAATTTAATTTAATTTAATTTAATTTAATTTAATTTAATTTAATTTAATTTAATTTAATTTAATTTAATTTAATTTAATTTAATTTAATTTAATTTAATTTAATTTAATTTAATTTAATTTAAGTTAATTTAGTTTAATTTAATTTAATTTAAATTAATTTAATTTAATTTAATTTAATTTAATTTAATTTAATTTAATTTAATTTAATTTAATTTAATTTAATTTAATTTAATTTAATTTAATTTAATTTAATTTAACTTAATATAATTTAATTTAATTTAATATAATTTAATTTAATTTAATTTAATTTAATTTAATTAAATTTAATTTAATTTAATTTAATTTAATTTAATTTAATTTAATTTAATTTAATTTAATTTAATTTAATTTAATTTAATTTAATTTAATTTAATTTAATTTAATGTAATTTAATTTAATTTAATTTAATTTAACTTAATATAATTTAATTTAATTTAATATAATTTAATTTAATTTAATTTAATTTAATTTAATTTAATTTAATTTAATTTAATTTAATTTAATTTAATTTAATTTAATTTAATTTAATTTAATTTAATTTAATTTAATTTAATTTAATTTAATTCAATTTAATTTAATTTAATTTAATTTAATTTAATTTAATTTAATTTAATTTAATTTAATTTAATTTAATTTAATTTAGTTTAATTTAATTTAATTGAATTTAATTTAATTTAATTTAATTTAATTTAATTTAATTTAATTTAATTTAATTTAATTTAATTTAATTTAATTTAATTTAATTTAATTTAATTTAATTTAATTTAATTTAATTTAATTTAATTTAATTTAATTTAATTTAATTTAATTTAATTTAATTTAATTTAATTTAATTTAATTTAATTTAATTTAATTTAATTTAATTTAATTTAATTTAATTTAATTTAATTTAATTTAATTTAATTTAATTTAATTTAATTTAATTTAATTTAATTTAATTTAATTTAATTTAATTTAATTTAATTTAATTTAATTTAATTTAATTTAATTTAATTTAATTTAATTTAATTTAATTTAATTTAATTTAATTTAATTTAATTTAATTTAATTTAATTTAATTTAATTTAATTTAATTTAATTTAATTTAATTTAATTTAATTTAATTTAATTTAATTTAATTTAATTTAATATAATTTAATTTAACTTAATATAATTTAATTTAATTTAATTTAATTTAATTTAATTTAATTTAATTTAATTTAATTTAATTTAATTTAATTTAATTTAATTTAATTTAATTTAATTTAATTTAATTTAATTTAATTTAATTTAATTTAATTTAATTTAATTTAATTTAATTTAATTTAATTTAATTTAATTTAATTTAATTCAATTTAATTTAATTTAATTTAATTTAATTTAATTTAATTTAATTTAATTTAATTTAATTTAATTTAGTTTAATTTAATTTAATTTAATTTAATTTAATTTAATTTAATTTAATTTAATTTAATTTAATTTAATTTAATTTAATTTAATTTAATTTAATTTAATTTAATTTAATTTAATTTAATTTAATTTAATTTAATTTAATTTAATTTAATTTAATTTAATTTAATTTAATTTAATTTAATTTAATTTAATTTAATTTAATTTAATTTAATTTAATTTAATTTAATTTAATTTAATTTAATTTAATTTAATTTAATTTAATTTAATTTAATTTAATTTAATTTAATTTAATTTAATTTAGTTTAATTTAATTTAATTTAATTTAATTTAATTTAATTTAATTTAATTTAATTTAATTTAATTTAATTTAATTTAATTTAATTTAATTTAATTTAATTTAATTTAATTTAATTTAATTTAATTTAATTTAATTTAATTTAATTTAATTTAATTTAATTTAATTTAATTTAATTTAATTTAATTTAATTTAATTTAATTTAATTAAATTTAATTTAATTTAATTTAATTTAATTTAATTTAATTTAATTTAATTTAATTAAATTTAATTTAATTTAATTTAATTTAATTTAATTTAATTTAATTTAATTTAATTTAATTTAATTTAATTTAATTTAATTTAATTTAATTTAATTTAATTTAATTTAATTTAATTTAATATAATTTAATTTAATTTAATTTAATTTAATTTAATTTAATGTTCTTGTTATAATCGACGTCCAGCAGCAAGAAAAGCCAGGAAGTCATTAATTTCTTAGAAAAAAACGGTGTTAATAGAAGAAAAATTTGTGTTGTTGCCAATTTCAGTCATGCAAATCACAGACCGAGAGGCGGCGGCAGCTTTGAAAATAAAAGGAAAATACAAAAAAAATATACAAAATATATACAAAATATATACAAAAATATATACAAATACTTGATTAATTTATCACCCAAATAAAAATTGGCAAGTCTACATGTAAAACTTAGGCATTTTGATGAAGTACTTGGGAGGCTGAAAACTGCCAAAGCCATCTTATACATTATACTAGGTATTTTTTCAATTTAACTTAAACTTTTTTCTCGGTGTAGGCTTTGATACCATCACTGTGATATTTGGAAACATCAAATGAAAACCACGCTTACCTTCCATACAAATTGGCTTTATTTAAAAAGTAAATCTCTTAAAAATCTGCACAAATTAAAGAACTGTCTTAAAATTTTGCACATAAACTTTGATATTTACCATAAACCATGTCTTTGATATTTGGCAAAATCAGATGAACTACTTCTAGGCTATACGCCTACTTCCCATACAAAGTGGCTTTATTCTAAACGTAAAATCTCTTCAAAATCCACAAAAATTAAATAAATATCTTGAAATTTTGCACATAAGCTTTGATATATAACATGAAGCATCTCTATGATATTTAGCCAAATCGAATGAAAACCACGCCTACCTCCCACACAAAGTAACGTGTAAATAACATAGAAAAATGTCATGACATGACATGAAATGATAAATGAGAAAAATTAATGACATTGTGTCTGTATGTACCCAAATTCCGCCCACATATTTTATCCAACCCATACATATATTCATCGGTATTATGTAGAGTCCCTAGACAAGAAAAGTGGGTGTGGCATTTTACTTTTGATCGAACTTCTGTTACACCATGTGTCTGACTTCAACCAAATCTTTCACACATAATCCTGTGTAATTTGAGCAATCGTAAGTTTATAAAATTGGGCGGTAGTAGACAGAGGGCGTGGCAATTTATTTTTAAACTAGCTCCATCTACACCGTTTGTCCGATTTCAACCAAATTTCGCACATATCGCACACTAAATACAAAACAGTCACAACTCAAAATTTACAAATTTTAACTTTCTAATGTAAAACTATTCGTAGTGATCATATACCATACTTTGACTGTAACACATCAAATACATTTTGTACACATCTTCCTTCTCTATAGTTTACGAAAAAAGTTTTGTCCCATTGGTTTGTATGGAGTTCCTTCAAAAATAAAATTGGTTTTTGTTTCACCAAGAAATTTAAAAATTTTGAATTGTGACGAAGTGAAGCGATGAAAATGGGAAGCTTTTTAAACATACAAAAATGGGTGGGATTGGACAAGGGGCGTACCAATTAAACTATAATCGAATTCCCTCTACACCGTTTGTCCGACATAAACCAAATGTTGCACACATATTAATTGTCATATGAAGCAGTCTGTAGTTTATAAAAGTGGGCGTTCTAGACAGGGGAGTGGCACTTTATTTTTTATATATTTCCATCTACACCATTTCTCCGATTTCAACCAAATTCCGCACATATATTCTTTAATATAATGAGAAGTTGTAAGCCTATAAAAGTGGGAAAAGTAAGCCTTGGAATTGAACAAGGGGCGTGTCAATTTAATTCTGATCGGACTCCTTCTACACCGTTTTTGTGACTTCAACCAAATTTTGCAAATATATTCTTTGGAATAATGAGCACTGATTAGTCTAAAAAATTGGGCGGAATAAGACAGGGGCGTACCATTTTAATTTAAGGCGAACTCCTTCCGCGATAGCCTTTGACCGACTTCTTCCAAATTTTCCATATCCTTTGAAATATTGAGCAGTTAGTAGTCAAGAAAATTGGGCGGAGTTGAATATTAAGCAAAATTATTTTACACCGTTGGTATGAATTTGAAATAAAATAAAATATTCCTTAACATAATGAGCAGTCTGCAAATTACTCTATGTGGCAGCTAATGGTAAAATAAAATTAAGCGTATGACACAAATATTTTTGCAGATAATACATAAACATTTTATTTATGGCTAAAGACTTTGAATATACTTCAATACGGCCACGGGGGGGAGGGGGGGAGGGAATTTTAGCTTCGGTACCCTGCCAAAGTTCCATACCCTTCTAGTTTTTAATATGAAGAAATTATTTCTTAAGAATTTTTTATACGTCAGATTAAAGGCCAAAGTGTGTTCATGCTATGATTTTTAACTCATCATTCTATGCATAATAGGAGCTGAGTAATATAAGTTATCACAAACACCTATATCGCTATAGGTAGCAAAGAAAATATGGACGCCATTTTGAACGTAGAAACAAAAATTTTTTAAAGCAGTTCTGAAATCCAAATTTTTTGTACAACTTTTAATAAAAATATCAACCTCAAATGGTCGAACAACCAACTTCCATTTTTTGAAATCACTTCATATGGACTGACACTTAAACCAATTTTAATGAATGATGCATTGAAACAAATAACTTTTTCTTTGATTTAATGTGCGTCTTTGGTTCAGCGAATGCAGCAATTTTATTCAAGTTACTAAAAAATAAATATAATATCTTAAAACCAAAACTCTAAAACATGTTATACATCTCAAAGAATGAATACAATATAAAGCACAAATAAATGGATAATATTTTATGATTCTCAGAGCAGTAATAGAACTTTTTCCTATAATATTTTTCACAGAAAATTTCAACAAAAGCATTTGAAATTGCATTTTCCTTGCTTCTAACACACTATAAAGTCGATCATTCTCCTTCTTTCTCTGCATGTCTATTGCCATCTCATTTTTCCACACTTGTACTGCGTGTGCTGGCTGCACTGTTATAAGTTATACGTTTTTTCATCAAATGACACTTGAAATTGATTACCCGAGAGTGTCATTCCGGCAATACAAGCCGATCAACTAAAACTCAACAAATAATTTCTGACAATTGATGACTTTCGACTTGCATTCAATCTGTAGAGTTGTAAGAGAAAATCACTAAAATTGTTTTTGTAAATTTGTTGTCTACGTTACTAGTACTAGAAAGAATGATTCTATTCGTATGTACTGATGCAATTCCATGTTTGCTTATATGTGTGCATACACAGAGAAAACTAGTTACTCAATTTGTATGGAGATTAGGCAAAACTTGAGCATAACTCTTAGCTACTTAAAAGTGTTGCTTATTTTCAGCAAAAATCATTTAAAATTTGCTATTTTTATTTAAAATAACTAAGCAAATGATTGTTTGAATCCAATCAAAATTTTATATTTCAATTTATTATAACTAAGCAAATAATTGCTAAAGTTTTATTAAATTATAATAAATTATGAAGAGTTAAAAATTTCGTTTTATAATAATTGAGCAAACTTTTGCTTGAATTAAATCAAATTTTGCTATTTCAGAATTTTTCCTTATATTAAATCAAATTTTGCGATTTCAGTTAATAATAACTAAGCAAAATTTTGCTTGAATCAAATCAAAATTTGCTATTTCAATTTATAATAACTTAGCAAATTATTGCTAACATTTAATAAACACCAGTTTTTTCTAAATATATGAGGAGGGATTTCAATTCAGCAAACTTTTTCTAAAATCGCAGCGTGATTGGGCCCACATTTGCTGATTTGAGTTTACGCAAAACAGATGCTGCAAATTCAATCTAAAAATTTTCTCCGTGTACACAGAAAAATGTATGCGCGGCTAGTGTTAGTATTTGTGTGAATGGATATGTTAGATCCACTTATGAGTGTTGGAGTTTTTTTTTTTTTGAAGTGGTGTATTGTGAGAATTGCCAACCCAACACCATAAAACGAAGTAGAAAAAAAATAAAAACATACAGTTGCAGTAGAGTGTAACGAACACTTATATAAGTCGTTAGCGTGTAGAACAAAACTATACATGGTCGGAACTGTTCGTTAGCTTTCATCTGATAGTTAGATACTCGAATGTGTTATTCATACACACATACACACATACAGAGCCCCTACACAATCACACCCCTGTAGGAAAATCAACTAATTTAAAAGTTGTTGATAAAGTAGTTTTTTGTCAACCACAACTAGTTGAAATTCTGACTTTTTTCCATAGAACAAACTAACATATTTTGTATGGTGGTATGATGATGTAAAGTTAATAATATTTGATAAAATAACATGGTTACATATATACTATAAACTTCTAATAAATCTAATAAAAATCTAATAAAAATTTGCAATTAAAACATGTCAAAATCAGAGTAGTTGCCGCCTTAATATCATTCAAAATAGTTTATCAATCACTTTTCTTTAAGTAGTATTTCAATTACTTCATATATAATGCAATAAAAACTATTTAGAATTGAAGTGAATGCCGCCTTAATATAATTCAAAGTAGTTCATATTCTGGTTTATTTTAAATTAGTTTTTTAATTAGTTGTTTTTAAAACAAGTTAGTTTGTTCCTATAGGGTAGCTACATTAGGGAGGTTCTTATTTTTCGACTTTGTAATTATCATCTCGGCATGTCATTATTTGATTATATATACCTATCTAGAAATTAAAGAGATTTTTTTGTTTTTTTGTTGTTTTAAACTAGTTTTTTAAGTAGTTGTTTTTAAAAACAAGTTAGTTTGTTCCTATAGGGAGAGCTATAGCAAAAGAAAAATATTAAACTACCCTATATGAACAAACTAACGTGTTTTTAAAAACAACTAATTAAAAAACTAGTTTAAAATAAACTTGTATATGAACTACTTTGAATTATATAAAGGCGGCATCCACTTGAAATACTATTTAAAAACAAGTGATTGATAAACTACTTTAAATTATATTAAGGCGGCAACTACTCTGATTTTGACATGCTTTAATTGCAAATTTTTATTAGATAACAAGTTCATTAGTTATTTCATCAAATATTATTAACTTTAGGCCATCAGTAATAGTTTGCAATTGGTTATTTTTAAGTAATTAAAAAAATATTTTATATATAACTAATTTACCAAGTAGTTGATAATATATGCAGACGAAAGTCAATTGACTTATTTAGCGGACATCACCATACAAAATATGTTAGTTCGTTCTATGGAAAAAAGTCAGAATTTCAACTAGTTGTGGTTGATAAAAAACTACTTTATCAACTACTTTTAAATTAGTCGATTTTCCTACAGGGCTACTTGTTGTCGAAGTTCAAACATAGGCAAGCTGGATGTGTTAGAAATTACTTTAAGATCCGATGTCCGATCGAAATTTTAATAGCCTGGATTCAAAAAGCATAAAAATTTATGAAATTCAACCTTTTGAAATGCCTAAAAATAAGCTTTCTGTTGTAATTTCAAGTGTTTCGACTTTTTCATTTACTTCTGTATTCCTCTTACATAACTATCTACTGCACCCCAGTTGAACTCAATTTCAGAAATCAAATTTAGCTTCTTCCCATTGACCCCATTTAGTTGGTTCAGTTCAATCACATTTGCAAAAACACAGGGTGCAAAACTTTCCACTCACTCACAAAAATACCATCATACCAAACCATCATGAATCAAAGTCCAAATCACAGTGATACTTTTATAATTTGGTACACTTAAAATTTGACACGAAAGCTGTCGGCATGTTGAGTGGACGCACCATTGGTAGGTAGGTAGGTAGGTAGGAATGTACTCAATGTGGTTTTCTAAAATGCTGTAAAATGCACTCTAGCTTGTAAGCCAAGATCATAGAAAATGCTATCTAACTAGATAGAGTGACAGAGAGCGAGGATGTAAAGTCAACATGGATAAAATCTGTTTTTATTTGTAAAGGGAAAATAGGTTGCTTTCAAATTTAGCAAAAAATTTCTGGAAATCGTTGCTATAGCTTCATAAAACTTCATAAGATTCAATATTGCAGCTTAATACCAGCAAAACTAAAAGCATTTATTGGAATTATTTTTATTATTTAAATTCCTTAAAATCAGAGGTATTCCCAAATAATACACACACAGTTAACCTTTACCGTAACAGCAGATTAAGCAATTTCTTGGAAGAAACGTGCTCGTAAACACAGGCTCATATTGGCTGCATAAGTAAACATCTAAAGAAAAGCACAAAAACAATAACCACATATAAAAAAACATACAGTTACCTTACACGTGTGTTTCTTTATGTGTATGGCAGCTAGTGGTGTGTGACAAATTTGAGCACACGTGGGTCTTTTTTAAATTCTGACTGCCTTTTGATGTGAGCAAAGAATGCAAAATAACGTAGCAATGCAATAGCAACAAGAAAAGCTGATATAAAAAAAGTAGACAAAAACAAATAAATACTGAAAATGATTAAATGTACAGTTATTTAAATTTCCTTGGGAGCAAATCACTCTTCGTTTTTTTTTTTTTTAAAAAAAGGCAATAATGAAAGTTGTTTTGAATTTTAATTTTCTTTCTTTTTTTTTTTATCTCAACCTGTTAAAAAAGTCAAAAATCTAACGCTAAAATCAGTGAATTAAAGTACGAATTGTTGCAACATTCATCTTATTCGATAGTTCTAACTTCCACCGACTTCTGGCTATTCTCACATCTCAAAAAATTTATGCGTGGAAAACGATTTTCATCTAACGAAAAGGTGATAGCAGCGAAAGAAGGGTACTTTAAAGAGACCTTCCGAAAGGTCACTCAAGCGATGAGATCAAAAACTTAGAGGGCTGTTGAAACAAGTGTATTTAGCTTCTGGGAGAATATATTGAATAACAAAAACTATTTCAAGCCATAAAATAATGTTTTTTATCTCTATTCTAGAAACTTATTGAACAACCTGGTATAATCATATAAAATAAGCTTAAAATAATGCCAGCCGAGCAGGCAGCTTAAAGCGACTGGCTTACGCTATACGCACTTTGAACTTATTTCATAATGTTTGTATGTGCAGCGTTTTTCAGCTTTCCTTCTTGGTTCGGCTCGGCTCGGCTCGGCACAGCAACCTGCCGGCACTATAAATGCGCTCCTAATCTAATAAATTACAACAATTAACAATTAGTTGTTTGCTAGTTGATAAAGAGTTCCAAAATTCCCAATTAAAAATTGGTTGATTAATTATTTGGTTCAGGTTGGCAACTAAGTAATTGCGTAGTTTTTTAGAAAATAAAAGACAATTTCTTTTTCATGTAACGAATTAACTTTATTCTGTAATGTATTGCCCATTTTGAGCAATGACCTTTTGCCATCTTTTAGGCCATCATAATTCCACGTTCATAAAACTTCTGGTTTTTATCACCAAAAAACTGAACCAGGTACGATTTGACATCATCATGATTATTGAAATTTCTACCATCCAAAGAGTTTTGCAAAGATCGAAAACAAAAAAGTATTCAAACGGTGCAAGGTCAGGACTATATGGTGGATGTAGCAAAACATCCCAACCAAGCTCCAATAATTTTTGCCGAGTGACCAAAGATGTGTGTGGCCTTACATTGTCATGGTGGAATACAACACCTTTTCGATTTGTCAATTCGGGCCGCTTTTCTTCAACTGTATTGTTCAATTTTGTTAGTTGTTCAATGTAGATATCTGGATTGATCGTTCGGTTGGGTGGTAAAAGTTCAAAGTAGACAATTCCTTTGTAATCCTACCAAATTGATAACATAACTTTCTTTTGATGAATATCAGTTTTTGATGTTGTTTCAGCTGGTTCACCTGGCTTGCTCCACGATCTTTTCCGATTGACATTGTTGTAAGCAACCCATTTTTCATCACCAGTTATCAATCGATTTAAAAATGGATCATTTTCATTGCGTTTCTTTAACAAATCGCAAATGTTCATGCCTTGTGTTAAATGATTTTCTTTCAGTTCTTGAGGAACCCATATATCGAGTTTTCGTACATAGCAAAGTTGTTTTAAGCGATTTTCAATGCATGTACGGGATACATGAAGCTTTTCTGCAATCTCACGTGTTGTACTGTGACGATCCGAATCGATTATTGCTTAGATTTGGTCGTCATCAACTTCAACTGGACGACCAGAGTGTTTTTCATCTTTGAGTGAAAAATCACCAGAACCAAATTTGGCAAGCCAATGTTGTAAATTTCAAACAACTTACACAGCTGTGCTTTTAAAGCTTCATCACCATAAACAGCATATAACTTTTTGTGAGCTTGCGATGCGTTTTTTCCTTTTCGGAAATAAAAAAGCAAAATATGACAAAAATGTTCGTTTTGATTTTCCATTTTTCAACAGACGCCAAACAAAAACTACACAACCGATCAAAAAAATTTTTTTACTGATTGAAAGTTAAAGTACCAACTATCAAATAACAAAATGTGTTTGACATTTCGATTACGTCACCTAGAAATTCAACTAAAGCCATCTATGAGTGAAATCCGCAATTACTTAGTTGCCAACTTCGAATTTTTCGTCAAGGACCTCATAAACGAATTACTTAAAATATTTGTACTTTGCCTAATTTGAAACATGATAAATTTGCTTCTGCTCAACTGATATTAAAAACCTTTATATTATAACAAAGACCCAGAGAAAGAAAGTTTTGTACCATTATTTTAAAAATAAGAACGCTAAAACATTCAACGCATAATTTTATTTTTACATTTTCTAACGGTAAAAAAAAAATAAACTGGCATAATTTTGTTAATTTTTATCTAGAAAAGACAAAGGTTTTAATGTCTGAACTCATTAGAAAAATCCTAATCAGTTTACTAATATTAAAGTTATTGATAAAAGCACGATTTCACATATTTTGAGATTTTGTTTATTGAAAATTATGATTTAAAAATATAAGAGTTAATAATGATAGAATGGTTCAACATTATTTTTGTGTTTTTTTTTTTTTTTTTTTTTGTTACACGTTATGAATATAGTTTTACAATATATTTTCATTTTAATTTAATTGTTTCTTGTGTCGACGACCTTTTCCTCTTATATCAATAATCGCTATATCTAAGTTTCGCGTTGAAGAGACTAACAATATTCCAATAGCATGGAAATTTTGCTTTTTCCAACGTTACTTTTTTCTATTTTTGAAATTTCCTGGTGGAATCTTTCACCATGCTCGTCACTAAATTGATCTAAGTATTGTGGGTGGAAAAAAATCCAAATGTGAATGTAAGTAATGTACTTTTGTGGACATATTGCATCCCATAACCCAAAAGGCGTTTAGCAATTTGTAAAAATCATATGGTTACAAGCCTCTAACATATGAAAATATCAATTTTTATAAAAAAATTAAAAATAAAATTAAGCATAAAAAAAATTGTGGACATATATGGTTTATCAAATATACCAAACAAACAAAAAAACAAAAAAAAATTACATTTTTTCATCCGCTCAACATAACCTAGGCAGAGAAGACGCTTGATTTTTATGCACTTTACTATGTCGATGTCGGCGTATAGCTCATAGAGCTCATCGTTCCATCGCATTCGGTACTCGCCATTGACGCAGATTGGTCCGTAGATTTTACGAACGATCTTTCTCTCGAACGCTGCCAAAGTCTTTTCATCAGACAAACGTCCAGGTTTGTGCTGCGCATAACAGGACGGGCATGGTTAATAACTTATAAAGTGTGTCTTTGTTCGTCTAGAGAGGGCTCTGCTTCTCAATTGCCTACTGAGCTCAAAGTAGCACCTGTTGGCAAGAGTTATCCTTCGTTTTATCTCTCTACTGATATCGTTGGTGGAGTTAATGCTGAATCCGAGGTAGACGAAGTCCTTCACAACCTCGAAGGAGGTGTTGTGAACAGTGACGTGGGTGCCACTACGCTGGGACTTTTTGTTTGTTGACACCAGATATTTCGTCTTATCTGCGTTCACTGCAAGACCCATGCGACTCGACTCTTTTACTAATTTGGAGAATGCTGCACTGACGTCGTATGTGTTATGGCCAATGATATCAATATCATCAGCATACGCTAGCAGCATAGAATATTGTGCCGCTTTGTCTCAGATCAGCAGCGCGAATGACCTTCTCCATAATTAGATTAAAAAAGTCGCAAGATAATGAATAATAACCTTGTCTGAAACCTCGTTTAGTAACAAATTGGGGGGAGAGGTCCTTCCCGACTTTAACTGCGCTGCTTGTGTTGCTCAGTGTCATCCTCCATATTCGAATTAATTTTGCAGGTATACCAAATTCAGACTTGGTAGGTGATTCCTTATTGGACTGTCGAAGGCGTCTTTGTAATCGACAAAAAGATGATGGCTGTCGATTTGTTTCTCTAGGGTCTTTTTCAAGATTTGTCATAGCATGAATATCTGGAAGGTGGTAGATTTTCCATGTCGGAAGCCACACTCATAGGACCCAGACAGTTAATTTACGATGGGCTTCAGTCTTTCACATAATACGCTCGACGGGACCTTACATGTGATATTTAGGAGGCTTATCCCACGGTAATTGGCACAAGTGGTGGGATCGCTTTTCTTGTAGATTGGGTAGAGTACACTGTGCTTCCAATCGTTTGGAATGCATTCTTCCAACCATATTCTTCATAGAAGCTCGTGAATGCATTTAAACAGAACTTCGCCTCCGTTCTTAAACAGCTCAGCAGGTAGACCATCGGCTCCCGTGGCTTTGTTGTTCTTAAGCCGTGTTATGGCTGTCAATACTTGATTAAAGTCGGACAGCGGAACTCCAACGCTGTCATTCATAAGTGAGGATTCCAGGATATCATCTCTATTGGTGGGATTGTTGTCATCATCGCCATTCAGAAGACTAGAGAAGTGTTCCCTCCATAACGTCAGAGTACTCTGGATATCTGTCACTAGATTCCCGTTTTCATCCTTGCAGGAAGAGGCACCGGGTCTAAAGCTATCAGCTAGGCATCTTTTCGAAAAATTTTCGGACCTCATTCCTGACGCCATACATTTCAATCTTCTCGCACTCGCGCATTCTGCCTCTCTTTTTTCCGCCTAAAAAGACGTCTCTTGTCCCTACTCTTCTCTCTGTGTCGCTCCTTAACAGCACATGTTACAACCGACTCCAGGGTGGCTTTCTAAGCGGCGTTTTTCTTTGCAGTAGCCACTGGCCTCGGCGGGGGCGGTGGTAGCCAATAACCTCTTCGGTAGCCACACGCATAGAGAGATGTGTGCCCACTGCGTGCCTATATCGTAGATCGAAAGAGTGCTTTCTTGAAGCAGGAGTGAGAGTTAAGTAGCAAAGGCCACTCTAATTTTAATTGTGACAATTAAAATTAAATAAAAATTAATTAAATTTTGCCGAACACTGCTCTGCAGGCAGTTTTGCCAAACAATCCAAACAATACTCGTATTTATTGAGATTTTCAAACTTGAATCA
The DNA here is from genome assembly GCA_914767935.1 of Coremacera marginata. Lineage (NCBI taxonomy): Eukaryota > Metazoa > Arthropoda > Insecta > Diptera > Sciomyzidae > Coremacera > Coremacera marginata. Next base: position 163,388,537 of record OU612044.1, read on the forward strand.
AATAATCTTTAATTATATAATTTGGAATTCGTAACAAACGAGTTGTTATTTATTTAATAAGTATTCAGTAATGTAATAAATAGTTACACGATAAATGTTAAAAAATTTTGTTATCATAGATGCAGCGAATAGCATTCCTGCAATCTAATAGGAATTTGTAATTAAAATAAAGTTGTTGTGACATATGTATTCAGATTCAATTACATTAATATTGATTAGTGTTTCTTTTAATTTCGTTTTTAGATCTACAACTGATTGAATGTATGTTATACTTGTTGTACACATATGTTTATAATATACAGTCAGCGAAAATTTGGATTTCGGAGAGTAATTTTATAAAAAATTAATTTAAATTTGTCTAATGCATTTGCAATTTACGAAAAAAAAAACATAAGTACACCTACACCGAGAAAAAAGCTTATGTTAAATTGAAAGAAAACTAAGTATAATTTATACGATGGCTTTGGCAGTTTTCAGCCTCCCAAGTACTTCATCACAACGCCTAAGTCTTACATGCTGAATTTTTATTTGGGTGATAAGTTAACCAAGTTTTTGGTAATTTTTTATGCACTACTTTTTAAAAAAAAATTGAATTTCAAAAATATATTTTTTTCGGGTTTTGGTCTTTTTATTTTCCTTTTTTTTTGAAGCTGACTGCTTGACTGATATTGGCAACAACACAAATTTTTCTTTTATCAACACCGTTTTTTTCTTAGAAATTAATGACTTCTCGGCTTTTCTTGCTGCTTGACGTCTATTATAACAAGAACATTAAATTAAATTAAATTAAATTAAATTAAATTATATCATATACAAAAATTTTACCTTCGCATGTCGTTGAGGTTCGAACTCACAACCAACCGATACCACTGTGTATGAAGTCACTACACTACACATTGAGCCAAACTCCTTCGTTACGCGGATTGATTTATTCAATATTAATTACAACTGAAGCTATGCTGCAGCATAACACAATAATCTATTAAAAGATTTTTGTTGTATGGCTATCAACAGAATACTGCGACATACTGCATCTGTTAATACAGCATCTGTTAACATAGCTGCAGTTATGTCAGCAACTAGTAGCAAGGCTGCTTGGATCAGTGGGTAGAGCGATGGATTGGCACCAAAAGTTCCAGGTTCGATACCGCACGGCGGGTAAAGACATTTTTTTTCTTTTTTCTTTTCTTTTTGTTGATGAAATGTAATAAAATCTACTGGTGTGAATATTAACGTGTGTTTTTTAATTTACTTTATGTTAATTTTGAATTTAAAAGTGGTTTTATTACAAAAAAAAAACCATTAAATTATCAAATTTATCCTTCTCTCGTGTGTCTAATGACGCAGCTGTGTTTTTTTTTCAGAAAATAGCTCAAAACTATGCTTAAGCCATCCTTGCTAGTTGTTTTTAATTTTGTATTTTTGGATTTTGGGTTAGGTGAATCAAATTTTTTTTTTTTTTGGCAAGGTATCGAATTATGTGCTTTCAAAGTAATGTATTAAACAATAAATTGCTTAGGTGAATAAGCATAAGTTTATTATTCCCATACAATTCTCTTTACCCAAGCCGACTTAGGTGATTTACCTATTGCTTTTTTTCTCGGTGTACTTCTATATTAAACTAGCTGAAGTTCGGTCTCAATAAACGCATTTAAAGTCAACATTTTAAAATTTTTTCATATAATTTTTTATTCATGTTTGCCCCTTGCATTGATCTTGGACATTTTTTTAAAAATTAATTAAAGTATTATTTCAGCCCATTTTATGGTAATAATAATTAAAAAAAAAAAATAAAACTGGATCGACTCATTTTTAAATGAGATTCATTTTAAGCATTGTGAATGTATTTTCTTTTGCTGCATGCGTTCATTTCTGTAATTTTTTTTATACTTATTTTATCATCTGGTACTACTCTTTCCCTTCAAAATGAGCGTCTAAATAGTGCCGATTGATAGGTTTTTGTAAAAGTTATATATGCAAGTGCATATTTTTTTTTACATCAGTATCTGAGCTTTGGTCATAAAAATAAGGACCCCAAATGAAATACTTAAATTGAAAATGAAAATTTTGTAATCTGATGATTAAAAGTAGTAAGAATACTAAAAAAATACTTTTAGAATTATGAATTATTTGTGTTTAAAAGTCCTTTTTTTTAATTTTTAATGCATTTTTTTTTTTAAATTGATGGTAATAAATTTAAGATACACTCTTAAAAACGCAGTAATAAGATATTGATTTTGCTAATGTGCTTCGTAAATTTTTTTTTATTCTTTAATATCTTATATAAACAAATGGGTCTGCATAAATTTTGACTGCATCTTTTTGTGTTAAGCAAAGCAAACTCTGTGCAGCTGCTCGTTAAAATTAGCCTAATGCATGATGACAGTCCTTGGACTGGACCACGTCTCCTTTGCCGGCTTAACTAATCCAAAAACTTCGACCACTCAAAAAGCGATTTTTAAAAGCTTTCGCTTGCATTAACTTTGCTCAACACAACAAAATCTCAGCGACTTAAAATGGCCAACACGTTGTTTGGCATAATTTATACGCTACAAAGCATAAATGTTAGCAGCAGCATTAAAGCTAAAATGCAAGCTATAAAGATGAAAACAACAACAACAACAACAACAACAACTTAGAACATGGCAAAAACAACAATATAATCATTGCAAAAACTTTTTAAAAATCTAAAAACTTTCTTTCTGCACCTCGAAAGTAGAGCTAAAAAATGTTATATAAAAAGATTATTACAAGGCAAAACAAACCCAAGACAAGTTTTCGATTATTTTTTATTTTTTATTTGTCATAAACTTTGTAAAACTTCAATTTACGCGCATACGGCAATGCCATGACGGTGTTGTTAGGTAGTAAAAATAAAAATAAAAATAAAACATAAAAAAAGCCGCACTCAAGTGAAGGCAAAAAGGAGCTTAAAGAAAACACTAAGAAAAAACAATCGAAATGTTTAGAAAAGCAAAATTAAAGAACGTTTCGTGCGCGGCTACATGAGGGTTAGCACCTTAAAGTGTTTAAAATATGGTTGATGGGGGGAGGGGAGAAAAGAGGAGGGTGTCGATAGCCAAGCAACAATAACGAGTGTATAAAATCACTGTGTGGCATTTTGACTGCCTCTTACAAACTCCACCCCATCCAGTATTTTTCTTACTTTTCTAAGTTTGATGATAATGATGATGTTGATAATGTAGTTGTTGTTGTTGTCGAAGTGAACAAAAGTTAATTTCAACGCTTGTTAGTTTACAACAAAGACAACAACTTGTTGTTGTTGTAATATTTTTGCTGCAAAACTTTTAAGTTGGCATCCGCTGAACACATCAACAGCAACAGCAACAGCAACACCAACAACACAACCCAACAATACAACGCAAACCAACAAAACTGCAAAATTTCCAGCGCTCTTAAACTTTGTACTTTTCTATGATTTTATAAACTCACACACACACACACACATGTATATATATATCTAGTTATATCTGTATAAAGCCATGATGAAGTTGATGTTATGAAGTTATGACAGCCAAAGGATTTTGTTTCATTGTTCGAAAGAATGAACATGACAACACTAATTTGTGCGCCCGGGCAAAAACTCGATGCAGCTGCATGTGATGTGAGTGCAACTGGACGTATGAGTGATGGTGAACTTTTAATATGAGCAGGATTTAAAAGTTTTCTATCAATTGCACTGTGGGGCAAAATCTTTTTAAGATTTTGTTCGCTTATAACCCCCCCCCCCCCCCCCTCCCTCACCCCACCTTTCCACCACACAAACATATAACATCAAATAAACTAATTTATTTTCGCAATTCACTTAAGTGACAAAACCAAAAACAACCAACAACATGTTGCTTGTTCTATAACATGGCAAAACATACATATTTCCGTGACTTATAATTAAAAATGTGACAACGTTTGTGTTTTGTGCTTCTGCCGGAAACATCAAAGTGCTGTGATATTCATTTAAAAAGAAAAACAAAAAAAAAACAGATATGTTTTGAAGTGACTTGATTTTTGAACTTAGACACACACACACACACAAATGCAATTATAATGCTTGACAACGTTCTTGAGTTTTTAATTAACACGTACAGACCCCAGTATACACACACTTGTATAAGTTTACATCTGGTAATAAAAATGACTGCTTTTGTTTTAATAAAATACACTTTAAAGGTTCCATTGAAAGTAAACTTCATACAATATCTAATTATATACATATGTATATATACATGCATGTATATCAAAATAAAATCCCACACAATAACGTTACTTTTAACAAATGTGTGCAGACAGAAAAGTGAGCACACAGCTTAAATATAATCACATTAATTAACGCAGCATCAGTATGAGTAGCTATAATCGTTATTGTGGCAAAACTTTTGGATACTGTTTTCCTTTTTTCTTAACATGTTGAAATACAAATGATTATTGTCTCATCACTCTAGGTTTGTCTTATTTACGCACAATCAGCTAAAGGATTTGTTGATATTTATTTAATTTCTTTTTGTTTTTTTTTTCATTAAGATAAGCAGAAATTATACAAGATTTATTTGCATGTGCAGGATTAGTTAAGATTTGTCAAGAAGCGGAAAGAATAACTCTGAATAAAGAAACACTTACTATGCTACAATGGGAATGCCTCAATTTAATTACAAGCCTTAAGGGAAAAGTAAAATTAAAGAATCATCAAATTATCATCATCTTATAAAGCGGGGAAAAACCAGAGTGAAATAAAATTAATTAATCAAAAGTGAATAAAAAAAAAAAAAAACTCAAGTAGAATTAGAATTAAGTTAAGCCTAGGAGACGATGGCAATACAACTGTCAGGCCTTAAATGGAGAACTAAAACCATGGAAAAGAAATTTTAAGCTTTTAGTGTCAAAGTTCTGATAAATCTCATATGAAATGTTTTTTTATAAATTAGCTTTAAAATATATAAAATCTTAAAAGGTATTAACGCTAAAATCCATATAAATATTCAATGCCAGATTAACGAATGTAGAAGCCCTCAGACAATCGAAATCTTGAGGACTCTTTTGCGCATTGCAAACTATATCTTACTAGCAATATCCGGTGCGCGTTGTTACACACGGCAACTATCTTGGAAAATAATAAAAAAATATTTAAAATTTTATCAGAGCCTTTGTTTGACACTACGCTCATTGTCCAATGCCCAACTCCGCCAGAATAGCAACTTAGTTGCACCTGCCTGTCCAAAGCCAGGAAAAAGGAGGATGGTTGTTTGTAGAATACGTCCTGCAAACGTAAAAACTGATAGGGCCAACCAAGAGCTCGGGGTGGCGCCCATCTTGGTAGCAGGTCATATTCGGTACATCGATATGAAACAAGCCTGCGAAGGTATAGCAATTGACCTTAAAACTTGTTAGTACGGCGACAGTCTTAACCCGTCAAATGGGGTAGACCCCATCTATCCACCGCAATGGGAGCTTAAATCGGCCGATAACAATATGAATGTGAGTGTTTTGGCATGCGTGCTTTATATGTCGACGCTCTGGCTTTCCTTAGGGGTTTGCTTGTCGACTGTTTGACTTGGACCCTCAAACTGGCACGGCAGTCACTGCGGTAAGTGTAGAAATGGGTTGCTTAAACTTGGGTTCTCATACTGAGTACGGCAGTCCCTGAGAACAATGCCAATACTCTGTCTGGATGTTGAGATCCTTAGATCATCCGCACTGCCAGAGTAAGAGTGGCAACAAAAGGTCCTCCTCTGTAGGTACCAGTCATGAATAATAGTTTGCAACTGATGAAACTGAAGAAAATGCATTTCTTCGTAATTGCATTATTGTATTTTTGGTCTTATTATTGGCGGGGATATTGTGGATCCTCATTGACGGGATAGAGTTGCCCAGATGACTTTCGTGGGCTGGCCCTTCGGGGAGTCTCGTACTGGTTGTAGTTGTATGAATGCTACACAGGCATTCTGACCTATCTGTCTTAATATGCAAGAGATTGGATAGGTCTCGTCTTCACCAGTAGATGGATTGTAAGTACACAACTACTGAAATCTAATCTGGTACTGCTATTACGGGCGGTATGTAATTTATTGCATAATGCTCCTAATCAGCAGGGCATTGGCTGATGCTTTGTGTTGGTGAAACGGCTTCCATGTTCATACCCTGTACGAAAATCAACTGTTCAAAAGTAGTTTTTTGTCAACCACAACTAGTTGAAATTCTGACTTTTTTCCATAGAACGAACTAACATATTTTGTATGGTGATGTCCGCTAAATAAGTCAATTGACTTTCGTCTGCATATATTTTCAACTACTTGTTAAATTAGTTAAATTTAAATTATTTTTTAACTACTTTAAAATAAATCACTTGACAACTATTACTGATGGCCTAAAGTTAATAATATTTGATGAAATAACATGGTTAAATATATATAAACTTGTAATCTAATAAAAATTTGCAATTAAAACATGTCAAAATCAGAGTAGTTGCCGCCTTAATATAATTCAAAGTAGTTTATCAATCACTTGTTTTTAAGTAGTATTTCAATTACTTCATATATAATGCAATAAAAACTATTTAGAACTGAAGTGGATGCCTCCTTAATATAACTCAAAGTAGTTCATATACTGGTTTATTTTAAATTAGTTTTTTAATTAGTTGTTTTTAAAAACAAGTTAGTTTGTTCCTATAGGGTATTGCTACACCGGATGCCCCGTATGTTTTACTAGTTAAAACATAAACGGGTCCGTGTTGTGGTATAACACATAAGTTCTGGTTGTCTTTTTCATGAACTATTATTACCCTAGGTCTGAAAGACCAAAGTACTTAAGCCTTGCGGCAGGTGTACTTGCTAAACCAGATTCTTTCTTTCTGTCCAATGCCCATTCAAGTTTCCCAGTTACAGGATATCACCAAATAGTAATTCGATTCTGAGTTTCAATGTTCTGTGATTTTTACGTCCAAAGCTATTCGATATCAAAAATTTGGCTTGTATGAGCGGAGCTACATCCCCCTTGTACAATGCCCATGATTGCTTTCTAGTAGAAGGACATCACCAAATAGTTACTTCATTCCGAGTTATAATGTTCTGTGACTTTAACGTGCATAGCTATTCTTTATCGAAAATTTGACATGTAGGGACGGAGCCACTTTCCGTTTTCCAATGACCATGCCAGTTTTTCAGAAGAAAGACCGCAACAACAACAGATAGTGATTTGATCCGGCGAGCTGCAAGACCGGATAGCTGAATACCGGCGGCCGGATAGTTGGTCCATTACCTCGTTGTTACCACATTAAATCTACTATATATTTAATCTTGTAAGGTACCCCTTATTCTAGCAAATCTACAAACGGTACAGCAACACTTGATATGTCATTAGAAAGTCTTGAGGTGTAGTTAAGCCGAAAATTATTAGATTTTAGAATTGTGGTAGACTTAAGACTCCAACTAGCTCTAATGTTAATAAAAAAGTGTGATTTCCAAAGTAAAGTAGGGAAGAACTCTTTATTTTCGGGGCGTTATCACTAGTATATTTCTAATTGGACAGGTTACAATATACGGATTGAGTGTTGCCATTTGTTTGTGGCGAATAAAGTTGAAAACACCTTAAGGGGGGTCAGGATAATTCAGCCTTAAAATTAGCCATTTTAACGAATTTTTTGACGAGCTACTGTTAATGGAAGTAACTTAAATTGATGTAGGTATAACAAAGCAACATTTGAAGAATATCTTGTAAAAATTATATTGAAAAATGACAAAATGGCGGCCGTTTTTTCGGAAGCTCCTCCAAAAAATGTGGTTTTACAGTGAACATCATAGCCCATCAGTGTATCATCTGAAATCCAAAAATTGAACATGTTTTGAGAAGCTAATAAAATTCCCAAGGTAGCATTTGTGATTTTTTTTTTTTAATTTATTTTAGATTTTCAGCAGCACTTGAAAGTCGAAAAATCGAATATTGACCAAAAAAACGACACATTTCATACTGTAAAATGAAAAATAAGCATAGAAAAAATAAAAGCGTGCTTATCATAAGGACAGCGTTACCTTATGAATTAAATTGTGAATGAATGTACCAAATTTCAAAACAATCGGCTCAGCCGTTTTGGCTAAACACGACTTGTGGGAAAATCGCTTTAAAGTTTTGTACACTGCTTTTACACTTTTTAGTTTTACTCACACGGAAAGGAAAGGGTTTTCTCATCACGTAACTTTCAAAACTCGTCTATCTTTCTAAGGTTCGAAAATTTGCTAAGGTTTGAAAGTCACTATAAAACATATGATTTGTACTAAAAGTGACATTTTCGTAAATTTTTTTTGGTTGTTGTGCTTTGACGTGATATTTGCAGCAAATATGTAAGAATTGTTGGTAATTTTGACTAAAATTATATTTTAGGCAAAAATTATTTGCTCCTAACCAAATTAAAATTTTTGTCATTTTCGTTGATGGCAACAATTATGGCTTCCTGGTTACGTGATGATAAAGTATAGTCAAAACGATATCGTCAAACGATTCTCGTGATACGTGATGAGAGTCCACGTTTGTTGTGCTTCGACGTGATATTTGTAGCTAAAATTTAAGCATTGTTAACTTTTCAACCAAATACTTCCATTAATGTGTTCAAAATCATATTTTAGGTAAAATTATTTGCTGCTAAGCAAATTAAAATATGAATCAATTTTGTTGATGAACACCTGAAGCTGGCCAACAATTAGGTCGCAAGCACGCAAGTTAAATTTATTGAAAATAAATTATTAACACTACGTACACTGAAATATTATAAGCCAATGCATACCTTTTTAATGGAAGACATCAAGGAATCGATTTATCCCGAAGGATCCTGCGTTGTCGCAACAACTCAATTTGTTCTCTTCTTCATCGGCAAACAAAAAAATAATTAAGTTCCGGCTCCAAAACATTTAAATTTTATAAATTTAATGAATTGCTATCAAATAAAAAGCACAAACGATACCAAGTTATCTATCGTGCAATTCAATCGTCGAAACGAAAGCATTTGTCAGCTGTTAGACATAGATGAAGCAAGCAAAACGATATCGTTATGACGATAGTAAAATTTTTTGGTTACGTGATGGTAAAGTATCGTCAAAACGATATTATCAAACGATTCTCGTCATACGTGATGAGAGCCCAGGAGTCACTCGCCTATTTGGATGAATTTCGGATATGTGATACAACCCTAACCTTACGTTCACTATACGTTATATTACTGCTTAGGAGTGAGTAAATTTTACGTAGGTTAGTATTCAGGGTTATTATTTGGCTCCAACAATAAACCTTTTCTTTACACTTTACATCAAAGATACTGTAACCAACCTTCTTGGTTAGTATTATAAAAGTAAAAAGATTGCAAAAATATTGCTTTCTCCTAAAATTTTGAAAATAAGCAAGGCAATTCTAATAAAAATGAGCAAGGGAAGTACATATATTGAATTTCATAATTAACAGAAAATGAGTTTAGTGAATACAGATCCACGTGGCATGAAAACATATTTTTAGTAATAACTTTTGATTGAAAAGGCATATTGGGGTTTTTCTTAAAATAAATTATTTTTTAAGCTAGACTATTCAGAAAAAAAAAAAAAATATAGAAGGAACATTTTTAAAAAAATAAATTTCATAAAAAAAATCAATTTGTTTTTTAATGACAGAAACAGCTAATTAATTTTTGTGTAAGACTAAAAATTTTGCTTATAAGGATTGTGCCACGTAAAAGGGAATTTAAAATATAATTTTCTTTTATAACAAAAACAACTTTTATGTAACTTTTTGAGAAACATTCATTATTTTGGATCATTATTGAAAGAAAAGATTAAAAATATTAATGCTCAGCAAATGGTATTCTTGTAATAGTTTTTATGAAGCAATTTATTGAACTTTTTGACAAAAAGAATTTAGTGAAATATATTTAAAATCAGCGGAGCTGTTTGCAACCAAAGTCATATCTTTAAATTTCGGATGATTTTTTCTCATTCTTCGGGCAAACAAGTAAGAAGCACACAGTTTGTATGGAAGCACTGTAAAATATCAAATATCAATATTCGGATATCGGATATAAATATCTACACATATGGAAAGTTCGAGAAAAACTAAATTTTTGATACCCATAATGTGGTCGTTATCTATAAAAAAAAAACTTTAATTTTTAAGAAAATTAGTGCATTTTATAATAAAGAAAATTTTAATATAAAAAGGTAAAAGTTAAAAAAAAAACAAAAAAAAGTCAAATTTTAGAATTATCTGAAATTAAACATAAGTGAAAATGAAACAATTCCGAGTACGGGCTCTTCATGATATCGACTAAATACTGTTAAAAATTTCAACAACAAAATCACAATAAAACTTCTTTCTAAAACTTAACTGTCATCATGTGCGCCTTCTCAATACCTATCGTTTAATACCAAATATGTGTATCTATCTATGGAAAATAATGAAATTATGCCAAAAAAACGAAATTTCTGCTGATTTTAAAACGCCATTTTGAAAACCTAAACCAGCGATTGAGCACGTTTAAAAAAATACGTCAATTTTAGATTTTTGTCCTCTATCACATATCCGAAAATGATTCAATTCGGCGAGTGATACCTGGGGACCTTTTCTTGTCAGATCAACTTCAAATTTGGACACAATATTCTTAAAATGTTGTGCATTCATATTAAAAAATAAAAAAATAAAATAATAAAAATAATTGCTAAATAATAATATCTAATTAATTATTACTCCTTTTTATTCAGCGTTAGTTCTCTTCTCAAAAATTGTTCAAACCATGGCACTATCATTAGATAGGTACATTTTAAAATAGCTGCGCAAAAGACAATTATCCAACAACAAAGCTGTGAGAGCCTTAAACTTCAAATGCTAATTGTAATAGTAACTGATATCTAACTCCCTTTTTTCTAGTTCCTCTCCAAGCTGAGCCTTACTTATGATTGTGTCATGATTTCAAACTTTGAAAGAGTTAAATACTTCAACATGGCAATACTGAAAACCTTGATATGAAAACAGCTGATTGTTTGCATTATATAATTTGTAAATTTGTATATTTGCCATGTTGTCAAAATCGCCTAATGTCTTTGTACGCTGAAAATTTAGTTTTTATTCACCATAAACTACCTCTTCTTAATTTTGATTATTAATTTTCATCATTTTACTAATTGCAGGTTCTTCTAAGTTTTTTCTTTATATATGACTTTATCATTAAAGTGAATACTAATACAATCTAAGTTTTTTTGGAAGATACCTTGTAAATTTTTTGTTATTTTTTTACCTTTAAATAAAAGCCGCCATTATTGTAGGGTACTCAGAAGTAGAGTACCAACACAACCACTATTGCCATTAATTTTAATCATTTCATCTTATTTAATCATTTTTACTTATTAGGTTATTGCACTCAAGATTATATTAGCATGCACACATAATTATGTTAACAGTTGTTTTTATTATTTTATGTTATAATTTTTTGTTTTTTTTTTTATGTTATTCACTTAAATCGTATTCACTCACACACACTTTGTTATTATATTTACACTTTAGAACAATTCGCACTCCATCTACAAAACAGGCACAACTCAAAGTCTACAAATTTGTACTTTTTAATATTAAACTTTTCGTAGTGATTACCTACATCAAATATCAAAATTGTTCACTCCTCTTCTTACTCTTTAATTAAAAAAAAAAATCATTTTCTCTCTTTGTTTTGTATGGAGTCCGTTGAAAAAAAAAATTGTTTTTTGCTCCTTTCCACTTTTCCAGGATCATTACGCTCAAAACAAAAGATAATTACAGACATTCATCGTTCGAATCGAGTTATGTTCTTGGTTCATACTTAACTCTCAGGGAAAAAACTTTTTCAGTTATTTCACTATTTTCCAATATCCGTAAACTTTTCCAATTTTGGTGGTTTTACTACAGTGACTTGTAGAATTGTATCATTACTTCCCATGGGCGTAGCCAGAATTTTGATCAGGGATGGAATAATTAATTATTTCATGTGACTGATAAATAAATAAAAACTATGTCAAGCATAAGTTTATAATAAAAAGCTTAATTTATTAAGCTTTAATAAATATTAATAAGATCTATGCTTTTTCATTATAAGAAAAAATGTTTTGAGTTTCTTAATTTAATACTAAAATTTTCATTTTTTAATGTTCAGGGGGGCAACTTCACCTTTCCGCCCTACCCTCGCTATGCCCATGCTACTTCCTCTGGTGTACAAAATCGCTCAAAATAGATAACGCCAAAAACTCATCGTATCGATATAATATAATTGTAACTCTTTGTTTTAGCATAAAAACTTTTTTGATATACATCATAATAACTAATGTTTATATCCTATATAAGTAAACCTATGCAACAAATATGTTGCGATTCAATCTATGCGAACTATAGATATATTCCATCATTTTATTCGGGGAATTTCGTAAAAATATTGCAGCTATTGAAATTAACCCCACTCAGCTCCTTGTATAAAATTAACACACTTTCATTCGATTACAGGTATTGAAGAATACCTCAGTAACGTTGTTTTTTTTTTTGGTTTAATTTTTTTTTTTTTGTATTGATATCGAGAGGTTTTCATTTTATTTTTAAAAATTTAAAAACTTCATAAATTAAGTTCTGAAAATATGAGAATCATTTAAGGATCAGAAATTTTTTAAAAAAATATTTATTTTTTTATTGGTTTTATAATATTGTTTATTTTAGCTTTTATTTCCGTTTATTTGTTTTACTTTTTAAATTTAGTCGTTCACTCTTTATGGCTCATACATTGCTCCTTTTGGCCATGCAATTTCACTTAACATGGTTTGATAAGGATAAAGTTTGAAATTTATTTTAAATTGCTTTTTGCCAAAACTACGAGCGAAAATCCCTTTTTTGATTTCCCGCTTAAGAAAACACACACACAAATGCACTTATTCACACACACACACACACACCTATATTTACAGGCACTTACATACAAATAATTGCTTAAAGATGAGCATTTGAAACTTTAAATTATGCACTCCAGTGCAGCTCTTATCTGCTTATAGCTCAAAAACTCAGCTCATGCAGCTGTAGACGTAACTTATATTTGTGCATCTGTATATTTGGCTGAGTTTGTGGGCCACACATACAAAAAAGCACATGAAGGACGACGACAAGCAGGATGACGTCGTCGTCTATTTCAGCCTAATATGAACAAACTAACATATACTCCCAATCAAACACACACACGCACTCTTAGTGTATTTACCCTATAGGAACAAACTAACTTGTTTTCAAAAACAACTAATTAAGAAACTAGTTTAAAATAAACCAGTATATGAACTACTTTGAATTATATTAAGGCGGCAACTACTCTGATTTTGACATGTTTTAATTGCAAATTTTTATTAGATTACAAGTATATATATGTATATTTAACCATGTTATTTCATCAAATATTATTAACTTTAGGCCATCAGTAATAGTTGTCAAGTGATATATTTTAAAGTAGTTAAAAAATAATTTAAATTTAACTAATTTAACAAGTAGTTGAAAATATATGCAGACGAAAGTCAATTGACTTATTTAGCGGACATCACCATACAAAATATGTTAGTTCGTTCTATGGAAAAAAGTCAGAATTTCAACTAGTTGTGGTTGACAAAAAACTACTTTATCAACTACTTTTAAATTAGTTGATTTTCCTACAGGGTAAATATGTCGTGTGTGTGTGTGTGTGTGTGTGTGTGTGTGTGTGTGTGTGTGTGTGTGTGTGTGTGTATGCGTGTGTGTGTATGCGTATGAGTGTGCTTTGAAGCTTAAATGTGTTTGTGTGCGCCTGTAAGAAGCAAATAGATTTCGGTGACAAATCCTGTGCGTCGATAAAGCAGTTGGAAATTGTCGACATTCATTCGCTGCTTTTACTGCTGCTGCTTTGATTCGTGTTAGTTTAATGCATGTGTGTACGAGTATGTGTATTTGCGTGTGTGTGTGTATAACTATGTATGTAGTGTATACGTGTGCTTTTCCACAGTGTTTATGTTCGCATCTCGCTCCTTTTGGCCACACACTTCTTCGATGATGGCAAAAGTGTGTCAACCGCATCTATTTAATTTTTTAACAGTGATGCTAAAAAGTATTGCTTTAAGCTTTTATATCAGTATATAGAAAAATATTCAACGTATATAATATTAATAAGTGAATGATAAAAATTGTCGAAAAAAAATAATATTTAGATTATTACACCTTTTCCATAAATAAATTAAAATAAATATTTAACGAAAAACGAAATGGCCATTTCAGCCCATGAAAGGACCTTGACCGAGCTTCTTATGATCAATTGTGTTGTGAGTGTTGTGAAATGTTTGAACACAAATGATCGAGAACTGAAGCTACAAGCTTTATGCCGACTCCGAACGAAAAATTTATCAATTGAAAAAACTTTCTGTGTCTCCTTTAATTTCCTTTTTTTTTTTTGTTTTCTGCTTTAATTTGTGGCTAGATTATATATCTGAATTTGAAATAAAAATTGATATTCAGACAAGAAATCATAAATGATTATTAAAAAAAAGTAATACCAAATTCTAGGTCTGAAAATTCGTACATTTGTATGAAAAAATCATGGCTATTTTCAAGGAAAGGTCAGGCCTAGGTCATGTCTGTCAGGTCTGAATTTTAGACAGAACAGGCATTTATACTAGGATACTACAGCATGCACTACATAAAACATTAAGTGCCCACTCAATAATCTCTTTGTTGAAGCATTGACTTCATCTCCCTGCCTTTCATCGTTTCTGACATCGACCTCGAAGTTTAACTACTTCAAATTAACCACAAATATAATAAAATACATGCGAGTCTCCATCACACTCGAGTCTTCTTCTAGCATTATACTTCTCAAATACCAAGTTGCCTACCTTTGAAAAGCTACGGTCGCATGATTATGGTGGCGAAACTTGGATTCCGAGCTCCTGATTCGTAAAACTCCCACCTCTGCCTACCATTACAGCGAGAAAGCCTATATTCAGGGACTCTGTCAGTATAACACTGCTGTCACTGTCACCACGTGTGTAGGGGTGCCCTTGATGCAGACACACATTCTGGATTGAAAATAAAATCGGAAGCCTCAACGAGTTGGATGAGGCTCGGAATTGTGGCTCAGGGATTGAATGCACATCGCACACTAAATACAAAACAGTCACAACTCAAAATTATTAAATTTTTAGGTTAAGCAAAAAACATAATTAATTTTTGTAGGAACTCCAAACAAAGCAATGAGATAAAACTTTTTTTTTAACTATAGAGCAAATAGATGTGTACAAAATGTATTTGATGTATTACAGTCAAAGTATGTGATCACTACGAATAGTTTTACATTAAAAAATTAAAATTTATAAATTTTGAGTTGGGACTGTTCTGGATTTTGTGTGCGATATATTGAATACATTCGATGAAGAACTCGAAATTTTGAAGACAAGTGCAAGACCACAGTCCAGTTTTGTCTGAATGGCAAATGTTGAAAGTGTCCACATGTCCCATGAAATTTTGTGGTTATTGGTTGGATATTGGAATGGTTATTGGACTGGTTGTCAGCGCATCAAAATATATATGCAATAGATTACTAGCGCAACTCCCGGATTCAGCAAACTTTTTTTTGTGTCAGAAAATGCATTTTATTAAGAAGGAATATATCGTTAAAACATTTTTTTGAGGAATTTTACTTAAATTTTAGAAATCTGGGCTTTAAAAGAAGCAATACTGGGCTGTGCATTCTAACACAGTCGCATTTTTATTTGTCTAGTTAATGTTAGTGCGCACTCGAATCGCGCACACTAAGCTCATACAATTCATACAGTGAACGACTGAATTATAGTAAGCTTTGTGTAAATGTGAAAAGTTACGCTCAGAGAGCGCTCAGATAGCTATGGGGCGACCATCGCTGCTTTTCGTTTTAATTGTTTGGCATTCTGCTATTTGGGGGGTTTAGATGATACAGCATGCTGTTAAACCCTGCGTGATAGCCTTGATACCAAAAACATTTTGATTGCAAGTCAACATGCTGTCAGTCTGCTGTATAGAGCTTTCGAACGATCCAACATTTTAGTTTCTATGGTGACGTACGTCAAGGTTTGACAACATGCTGTATCGTCTGAACCACTCTATTCGCAAACAAATTCCTTTCCCTTCTTACATGCAGAGAGTCTCTTTTTTGAGCACTGAGCAACATTTTTTGGCGAAACCAAAGCAAACTTCTACTAGCTGCAAGCAATGATTGCGTCGAAGCCAATCAACAAATGACTGCCTGCAGGAAATTGATGAAATTTTGTCACAAAAATATAACTTTTGCGACAAAATTATTGATCCTACACCGAGAAAAAAAGCTTATGTTAAATTTAAAAAAAAAAATTTAGTATAATTTATAAGATGGCTTTGGCAGTTTTCAGCCTCCCAAGTACTTCATCAAAATGCCTAAGTTTTACATGTTGACTTACCAATTTTTATTTGGGTGATAAATAAACCAAGCATTTGGTAATTTTTAACATTTTTTATATATTGGTTTTTTTTATTTTACTTTTTTTTAGAAGCTGCCGCTTCTCGTTCCGTGATTTGCTTAACTGAAAATCGGCAACAACACAAGTATTTCTTTTATCAAACACAGTTTTTTTTTTAGGAATATTATAACAAGAACATTAAATTAAATTAAATGTCAAATACAAAAATTTTACCTTCGCATGCCGTTGAGATTCGAACCCACAACCAACCGATACCACTGTGTATGAAGTCACTACACTACACATTGAGCCAAACTCCTTTGTTACGCGGAGTGATTTATTCAATATTAAATACAACTGAAGCTATGCTGCATAGCATAACACAATAATCTATTAAAAGATTTTTGTTGTATGGCTATCAACAGAATACTGCGACATACTGCATCTGTTAATACAGCATCTGTTAACATAGCTGCAATTATGTCAGCGAGAAGTAGTAAGGCTGATTGGATCAGTGGGTAGAGCGATGAACTGGCACCAAAAGTTCCAGGATCGATTCCGCACGGCGGGCAAAGAAATTTTTTTTCGTTTCTTCTTTCTTTTTGTTGATGAAATGTAATAAAATTTACTGGTTCGAATATTAACGTGTGGTTTTTAATTTACTTTATGTTATTTTTGAATTTAAAAGTGGTTTTATTACAAAAAAAACCATTAAATTATCAAATCTATCATTATCTCGTGTGTCTAATGACGCAGCTGTGTGTTTTTTTTTTTTTTGCAGAAAACAGCTCAAAACTATGCTTAAGCCGTCCGTGCTTGTTGCTTTTAAATTTTGTATTTTTGGATTTTGGGCTTAGGTTAATCAAATATTTTTTTTTTTTTTTTTGCAAGGTATCGAAGTGTGTGCTTTCAAAGCAATGTATTAAACAATAAATTGCTTAGGTGAATAAGCATAAGTTTATAATTCCCATACAATTCTCTTTACACTAGCCGAGTTAGTTGATTTCCCTATTGCTTTTTTTTTCTCGTGGTAGATATATGGCACGTAAGACAATTTTGTTGGAATTGCAAAGATCTTTCATTTCTCCATACATTATATCGACATATCTGTTATTGTTTAGGTAAGAAATGACAAAAAGACCTGAATTTGATAAAAATTTCCACATACGCCAGATTATTGGCCAAAAACTTCTCAGATAATTTAAATTTTTATTTAAAATATAAAAATTCTGAGCTTACATGGACACTCTACTATAAATTAAAATCAAATAATTAAAATTTAATTAAAATCGGTGCAGCAGTTCTTCAGCTTACCTCCGTCTACGCAAAAAAGCTAATTTTTTAAGTTAAATTTTTATATAATAGTAAGATACTACAAAAGTGTACCACAATTTTTCGATGCTAATTGTATTATGTGTATTAATATAATGATAATTTTTACTATTTGCTGCCAAAATCAATGGACTGTAGAAATTTGTCTAATACACGGATAAAAAACTCTTTTCATAACAACATTTAAGACATCTTAAACCCTAAGAATAAGTAGGAAAAAAATCAAAAATAGGGTAAACTCCTCTTCAGCCACAAATTCTGAACAATGCCAAAAAAATATTTAATTTCTTTTACCAGAGCTTCATGTTCCTTTATTTTTGCACAACACTGTACATTAGACCGGTTCATTTTGCAAAACTGTTAAAATACTTTGGTGCGCGTCAACTTTCTAAAAGTTCAACCCTACATGAACACAGAAATACCTTCAGACCAAAAAAATTTGACCTCCTGACCTTTGCAGAAATCGCTTAAAGGTAATTTTGAAAATATACAGAACCTGAACCACCTTATAAAATATGCTGCCCAAACCAAAACCAATATTAAATTTATTTTAATGGCATATTTTGAGGAATATTTTGGACTTATTTTAGTTTTTTTTTTTATTTTTGAAAAACCGTTCTAATTATTTTTTGTGAATTTTTGATCCAAAAATTTTTTACAAAAAATTTTGTTTTCATTATTTATCATCAAATTTTTTTCTTATTTTGTTCCACCGATATTTTTTTTGTATTTTTGTATTTTTGGGCAAAGATTTAGCTTTTCTACGGTATAAAATATTTTGAATTTTGGGGGCCCATAACTCGAAAAAACTTTAAAAACACAAAAAATCGCCCTAAAAAAAAAAAATTCGAAAAATGCCAAAATACAATTATTTGAAAGCATTTAAAAAACCCTTCAGTTTATATATAATATTATATTATAATTATTTCGATTTGTATATGTAAAGAAGAGGTTTGTTCGTACCGTCATTTTTGTGCGACACGGAGTGCTTTTGCGTGCAAGTGCTTAAAAATAAGAGTTTGTGCGTGCTCGGGCTTTGGAGTTCGGGATGCAAAAACGTAAAGGCGGCCGTGTTTTTCGTGTTTCATGACTATTGTCTCAAAATAAAAAAAAAATTCATTTTACAATATTATTGGAAACGATCGGTTTCAAAAACATTCAATTAAATATAACGGTTCTGAAATTTTTTTTTGTTAAAATGGCGAAAACAAGAGCGTCTAATAAATATATTTATTTAATCGGAAACAACATTTGTGGTACCTTGGAGAAGAGCTGGTTTGTTTTGCATTCTTTGATAATACGTTGACAACAAACACCCACAAAAAAATGGCAGAGGCAATAACCAGACCAGGAACCAATACTCATTTGAGGAAGGCTTTACCCATAAATAATTATTCGAGTGCCAATTTAGAGGACTTTGTCACACAGAATACTTTACTTTTTTTCAAAAAACTAAAAATTTCTTATGAGTTTTTACAAAATGACCCTGCAGAGTGGCGTAATAACTCATCCTATTTAAGTGCTCTAAAAATAGTCACACAGCTAAAAGTAGTTAACGACTCTGCAGAGAGAGCTGTGGCTTTGATGACCGAATTCAACAATTCAATCACAACAAATGAGGAGCAAAAACAATATTTGCTGCAAGTGGTAGATAATCACAGGAAAACTTTAACAGATATTAAAAAAATCAATATTTTTAAAAAATAAAAATTTGAAAAACAATTCTATATAAAGTTTTTACATTTCTTAAATACTTCTGATCGCCAAAAAAAAATGTGATATACTGAAGTAAAGCTAAATCTTTGCCCAAAAATACAAAAATATAAAAAAAATATCGGTGGAACAAAATAAGAAAACAATTTGATGATAAAAAATGAAAACAAAATTTTTTGTAAAAAATTTTTGGATCAAAAATTCACAAAAAATAATTAGAACGGTTTTTCAAAAATAAAAAAAAAACTAAAATAAGTCCAAAATATTCCTTAAAATATGCCATTAAAATAAATTTAATATTGGTTTTGGTTTGGGCAGCATATTTTATAAGGTGGTTCAGGTCCTGTATATTTTCAAAATTACCTTTAAGCGATTTCTGCAAAGGTCAGGAGGTCAAATTTTTTTGGTCTGAAGGTATTTCTGTGTTCATTTAGGGTTGAACTTTTAGAAAGTTGACGCGCACCTAAAAAAATAAGATGTTTAATTTTGCCATATAATTTTGAACCGGTCTACTGTACATACTGTTTCAGCTCACAAGCACATGTATACTCATATCTGCGGTTCTGTAATTTATCGTTGTCTGTACGTAGCAGGAACTGATTTTCAGTTGTTGTAAGACAAAAAAGCGTCACTCACTGCTACTTAAATACAGTCAAACACACACACACGCATAAGCACACTCATGTGAAGCTCAACGCATTTGGAAAGATAACAGTCGACTGCATACGCACGCTAACACACACACACACACACACACACACACACACACTCACACTCACACCAACACGCACTTATACATACATATACATATAAGCACAATTACACAGCTGTTTGCTGCATGCGGTTTTAATTTATTCTTGTACTCAGCAACAGCCGGAAGTATCAAAGAGAAAGGCAACAACAACAACAAGAAGAAAAACAAAAGCAGCAGCACTTACAACAATTACAATAGCAACAACAACAGCCAAAACAAAAATCACTCTGAACAACAACAACAAGCATAAGTTCTGAAAACAATAAAAATCTTTCAATGAAAATTAATGTCATTGAGCTTGAGTAAAATTTTAATGTAGTACGAGTTTGACTTCGTATTCGAAGCTACTTGCTTCAGGAGGAAGTAAAGTGACTTCCGCTGCTGATGTTTTTGTTGTTGTTGCAGCATGACAGGAAATAGGCAGATGGAAAATGGGTGTCTTTTTAAGGGCTGCCATTAATTAGCTTTAAAAATTGTGATATTCTTAGTTGGAGAAATTATCTTGACATGATTTTGTGTGCCGCTTTAATTAATTTGATCGGCGTGGTTGTTCTTGTTAATATGTATGAAGAGGATAGAAAGCTGAGCTGGAAGTTAAATATAGCAGAGCGCATTAAAAAAGCCACAGTGGCACTTTATACTTGCAAAAAAGCCATAGGAACAAAATGGGGGGTTTCACCTCGTATCGTTCACTGGCTGTATACTGGGGTCATAAGACCTATTCTCCTCTATGGAGTAGTAATATGGTGGCCGTCCAATAGACAAGGTCACATATATGAAACAACTCCAAAAAAGTGCAGAGAATCGCATCAATATCCATCAGCGGTGCTCTGAAAACAACAGCGACTGCAGCCTTAGAGACCATACTTCATCTTCTACCACTGGACCTAGTTGCCAAACAGACAGCAGCCTGTTCGGTGATAAGACTTAGAGTACTGGGAATATGGAAAAGTGTGACAACGGGTCACTAATCCAAACTTAACAACTTCAACTTCATTCCATCAAGAACTGATTTCTGCAAGCCCTCGCTTTCCTTCGAAAGAAGGTATGGTACGCTTATTCCGCCTAGAACATACTGGGTCAATGGTGCACCATGAAAACGAGAGTTTCTATATTTCTATACAGATGATTTTGAAATTAGCAAGTGCACCTGCCGTAAGGCTTAAGCAACTTGGGCTATACAAAACCTAGGGTAATAGTTCATGAAACAGACAACCATGAACTTTGTGTTGTACCACAACACGGACCCGTTTATATTTTAAACAAGTAAAACATACGGGGCATCCGGTGTGGTAACACGAATATGGAAGCTGCTTCATAAATACAAAGCATCACCCAGTGCCCTGCTGATTAGGAGCATTATGTAATAAATTACATACTGCCCGTAATAGCAGCACCAGTTTAGACTTCCGTAGCGACGTACTTCCATCCATCTACTGGTGGAGACGAGACCTACCCAATCTCTTGCATATTAAGACGGATATGCCAGCCCGGTCGTACCATTGCGCAACCCTGCCGGTCAATCTAGACCTGTGTAGCATTCACACAACCACAACCAGTACGAGACTCCCGAAGGGCCAGCCCACGACAGTCATCTGGGCAACTCGATCCCGTCAGATAAGGATCCACAACATCACCGCAAAAAGACCAAGGATACACAAATGCAATTATGAAAAAGTGCATTCTTACACATGACTGTGCTCAATGAGCACTTAGGGGCTAACAATCAGAGTCTAACAATTTGCAGTTGCCGACTCAGCTGGAAGATTATTGTGCATGACCGGTACCTACTTTGGAGGACCTTTGCAATTGCCACTCTTACTCTGGCCGTTCGGATTTCAACATCCAGACATAGAGTATTGGCCATTGTTCTCAGGGACTGCCGTGCTCAGTATGAGTACCCTTAGTTATCACAACCAATGTCAACACTTCCCTCAGCGACTGCCGTGCCAGTTTGAGGGTGCGAGTCAAACTCTTGACAAGCAACACTTCGGAAAGTCGAAGAGTTGACACTTTTACCCACGCATGCCAACACTTCACAACCAGTTATTCCAGACGAATTAAGGTCTCCATGCGGTGGATAGATAGGGTCTACCCCATCTCACGGGTAAAGACTGTCCCCGTACTAACAAGTTTTAAGGTCAATTGCTATACCTTCGCAGGCTTGTTTCATATCGATATACCGAATATGACCTGCTACCAAGATGGGCGCCACCCCGAGCTCTTGGTTTGGCCCTATCAGTTTTTCCGTTTGCAGGACGTATCCTACAAACAACCCTCCTCCTTTATCCTGGCTTGGGACAGGCAGGCGCAACCCTGGCGGAGTTATATTTCTATACAGATGGATCAAAATTAAACGATAAGGTCGGGTACGTTGATCTACTCAAAAGAGCTTGGGGTATCTCTGGCTCGTAGGCTTACTGACCGCCGAAATGATGGCTATAGGGGAGGTAGCATCATGGCTTCCAAAAAACATTGTCTCTAAACGCGAAATTTATAACTTCTTATAGTCAGGCTGCGATAAAATCGTTGGAACAAGTAGCCACAAACTCTAAAGTTGCCAAAGAATGCAGTGCTTCAGTAGGGGAAATGTCGAACTATATCAGCATCAACCTAATATGGGTACCTGGGCATAAAGGCTTAAAAGGTAATGAAAAGGCAGATGAGCTCGCTAGAAATGGGACACGAGCGCTACTAATCATAGTGAACCCCCCGGGTATCCCGTTAGCGACTCTCAAGCTGCTAATCAGTAACAATATCGTATTGAAAGGCAACACTAGGTGGGCTGAACTCTTGGCTTATCTCAAGGCTTATCTGGCCGACACTAGATCTCGGGCACAAGCCCCAATAGTGGCTGTCATCACAGGGCACTGCTTGATAGGCAGACATGCCTACAGGTTAGGAGTTATCTCAAATGACTTCTGTAAAAACTGCAGGGACGAGGAAGAGGAAGAAACCATCTCCCATCTTCTGTGCTCCTGTCCTGCGCTAGCCATAAGAAGGCACAAATATTTAGGCTCTTTCTTCTTTCATGAGCTTGGCGACCTGACAACGACTGATGTCAGGCGTCTAAAAGGGTTCATCAGGAGCTCAAGTTGGTTCCATTAATAATAAAAGCCTGTGTGCAGCGGTATCACAATGGACCTATCTGGTCTAACTGAGCTGGTGTATGTATTTCATATACACCGGCTGCCGCCTCTACCTAACCTAACCTAACCTATGTATGAAGAGCATAGTTTAAGGCTGTAGAATATGAGAGTGAGAGATGCAAGCAAAGTGACACATTTTTAATAAATTCTTATTTTTATAGCTAAAAACGTACCAACTAAGCGAAACAAACACGTATTATATATTTATATTAATATATTTAATTAAAAAAATATATAGAAATAGTTATATCTGCAAGCTACTTTAGTTTTAAGCTTGACGAGCTTTTTGGGTCCATTTTTTATGATAATTAAAGCAATAAAGTAAACATTTTTTAGTTTTTGAAATGAAAGCCACGTTTACAACAACACAACAAATTCGATGAGTGATAAAACCGATGTAAATAATGGTTTCAAAAACAACAAATAACAATAAAACTTCAAAATTGTTATATTTACCCTCTCATATTGTATTACGAAAAAGCACACAAACTATAGGCAAGACACAAACAGTAAAATGAATTCCATACACAGGATGAATCAATCGCTGAGATTATTTATATATATGACAAAAAACATTCCTTACAATTCTTATGATTCTTCTAATGTCTTTTTAATTATTTTGTTTGCTTGGTGTTTGTTTTCGAAGTTTAAAAGTTAATAATGTTTTAATTTAATATTTACTTTGTTTCTTGAAAAATTTAGTGTTCTAGTGCTGGGCCAAAAAACAATGGGAATAAAATAAATGGGCAATCTGCGTAACGGCCACACAAATACTTTTTATGTTAAAGATTTAAGCCAATGATAGCTAAGGTCATTCGTCTTATCTTTTATAAATACTCGTTCTACTATTCACATTTGTGTATCTGACTATAAAAATGTCAAAAATTGGCTTAAAGAAATTTGAAAAATTATAAAGACTTACATATTAAACTGGCTATTAGCATAAGCCAAAAGATGCTGCTTTCACAAGAATATTTTATTTGCTGGTAACTAATATGGTGTGTAAAGCAAAAAAAAACTATGCGTAGTAACATGGTCAAAGCAGCGGAAGAGGGTGAAAAACTCTAAAATACTACGTATATTGTAAGAAATTCTTAAAGTGCTGCAATTTCATAAGAACACATTTGTCTGTTAAAAAAATGTATGTTTATTGCTTCTGTTTTTTTTTTTCAAACATTGTAGATACGTGCAATCTTAGATAGAAAATTAAGATAAGGTTGTCTTGCTTTTTATCAACATATTTTGCTTGTATCCTTGGAAATTGGTGGAGGGGCAAATTGCTTGTCACAAAAAAAGTTTTATTTACTGTATTTTGTTTTCCGATGGTACAGTTGTGTCAAATTTTACAGCATCATTTATTACGTTCATATTAAAGTGTTGTGATAATTATAAGCTGTGGCCTGATTTCAGCTTGGTACTAATAACACATTAATACTGAGATTTATGATGTTTCAGTATTCGTAGCATGACATGAAGTTATATTTTCCATTATATTAATTGGACTTTCATTATATTTATTCGACCCACTAATGTACGACACAAAATGACACAGCAGAATATATAATGATGAGATGATTAACTAAAATAAAAACAAAAGTTGAAGTCGTTAGTATGGCCCAGTGGTTGAATGAACGCACTACTAAAGGGATGGTGTAGAGCTGCTATGGTGATATAATAACACAGAAATTCTTTGTTGGTTCTAAACCCAGTTAAATTTTTTTCAATCATTAATAATTTTTGACATTCGAAAACTTTTACTATGTCATATTTTTGTAGATATCTTAAATGGATTAAGTTTAAATTTAATGCTTGATTGTTATGACACAGATTTACAAAATTTATAATATTTATGATATTGATAAAAATTTACAGACACGTTTACGCCGTTAAAATGCTTTATTTTATTCGTTTTCTTTTTGGTGTGTTAATAATAATTGCATCCAAATTAACGTGGCTTAG
Source organism: Coremacera marginata (assembly GCA_914767935.1). Taxonomy (NCBI): domain Eukaryota; kingdom Metazoa; phylum Arthropoda; class Insecta; order Diptera; family Sciomyzidae; genus Coremacera; species Coremacera marginata. Next base: position 163,413,916 of record OU612044.1, read on the forward strand.
GTCAGAACTGACGCACAGTGTGGCTAAATGGAACCTTTTTTCTGAAATATCTTAAGTACTAGCTTTCTTTAAGACTTACTTTTTTCAGCTGGAAATATTTTTTAATCATTATCGTCATCCAAGTTCCTTTTTCAAATATCATCATCATCCGCAACTCGTAAACACTTTTCTACTTGAATATTTTGCTGTTGTTGACTTCTTAGTCTTCCTTGTTTTTCATTTTGTAATATTTGCCGATTAAGCTTTATATTGCCATTTTCGGGAATTCACTTTTACGCAATATAGTCCTGATTTTATTGATACTGTCACGATCAAATTCCTTATTACTTAAGTCTAGAACTTGTTTATAAAATTGTTAGCCGTATTTATAATTACTCGTTTAGGGTGTTTTCAGTACAAATTATTGAGACGTCCGGAGGCCACAGATTTTTCAAACCAGTCAATAATTAATTTGTTATCTCTTCTTATTATGGCCGTGTCCAGGTAGGTTAATTGTCCATTAGTTTCTTCTTTCTTGGTGAATTTGATGTTTTTGTGAAATTTATTAAGTGCGTCTAGACTTTCTTGTATTTTCTTTGTTTTTACTATTGCAAATAGATCATCGACATATTTAGTCATAAGTTTGGGTTTCATCTCAAGTGCTTCCAGCGTCTTGACTAATCACTCCTCCATAATTATATCAGCAAGCACTGGCGACGCTGGTGATCCCATAGGCATTTCTCTTAATTGTTTGTAAATCTTGTCTTTTAGTTTCAAATAGCTGCTGCCTTTTATACAGAATTTAATCATGTCCATAAACTTTCCTTTCGTTATATTTGTGTACTTGTTGATTTCTGTCCATTTTTTTCATCTATTATTTTAATCGCCAAATCTGTTGGAATGCTGTGACATAGAGATATAACATAAAATTGATATTGCAGTTTCGTCGTCATATAAATGTGTGTTATTAATTTTGCTTTTAAACTCGTAGTGGTGTAGTGGTGTGACATCCTTATGAATTTCCGGAAGGCCGCAAGCTCTTGCCGCTGTTGCTATATTCGTGCGGATGTTTCTTTATTCATTAATTGTAATGTCATTAGTTTTGAAAAGAAATTCACCAAAAACGTTGTTTTTTGGTTGGAGTATAAGTGTTGGATCTCTATATAAAATTTTGTATGTTTCTATATCTCTCACTAATATTCACATCTTTCGGTCATAGTCCTCTTTGTCCATTGCTACCGTCTAATTTCCCTTATTCCTATATCATTATTTCCCTTTTTAAAACTTATTCATTAGTTTTATAATTACGCTCAGAATTAAAATTTATTTTAAGGTATAATATTTTACTCAAAAAATAACACTTAATTTTAAGTTTTATTATTTCGCTCAGAACTAATATTTTTTGCTGAAATTCTTGTTTTTAACGTCAGTGGATCTTTTCTCACAATTTTTAAAAAAAAAATATATATATATATATATAAAGAGCATTTCAGATTTCTAGTTAAAAAGGTTAAGAAATAATTCTCTTCGACATTTGAAAAAAAACTCAGGAATTATTCTTAATTTGTGAGGAAAAAAAGAAAAACAGCTCAGAAAATAAGTTTTTTTTCGGAACGAAAAAAAAACTCACAAAAAGTGCTATTTTGTGAGTAAAAAAATTAAACTCATTATCGTTATTTCTGAATGAAAATATTTAACTCAAAAAAATAATCATTATTTTGGGAATAAAAACAAAAACTCCAAAAATAACTTTTCCAGTTAGCGAGGCCGGAAAACTTAAAAATGCGAGTTATTTTATGACTGTTTTTAAAATATTTAAGAGTTAAAAAAATCTTTGTATATATTAAGAGTAAATGAAACAAGGATCATGTTGCTATGCGTATTGATTTTTTCCTTTAAAAATTTGAAGATAATTTGTTCGATGCCTGAACTGTAGCATACACAATATAACAATTCCAAAATATAGCAAAATACTATATAATTTTTTTTTAACTTTCCAACGGTGACGTCAAACGCAAAAATACGTCACAGCCGCATTAAAGTCATTACTTTGACGTAATCAGCAGTTGTAACAGAGATGTTAACTTTGGCACACATACATATACCTAAGCACTTTCAACCACACCATACCACACCACACCACACCACACCACACCTCACATACTTTATGCTTAAGTTGAATATTTATACAGATTTAGCACATTCACATTCCATTTCATCTCATTCTCATTCAGTTCCATAACAATTTCACATATCATTTGATCAGAGTTAAAACAATAATCAACTGATTGTTTTTTCTGTCATTGTGACAATAATAAATCTTGTACGCACATCCATTCGTACACACAACAAGGACGAAACTTAGACGTTTCACGTAGATATAAACATAAATAGTTACTCACACGTTTGTTACGCTCATTCAAAGATACAAAATTCACACAAACACACACACACACATACACAGGAATCTTAATAATGTGCTCACATCACGCACACATTTAAAATGCATTGCATCGCTTGGGTGTGGGTGTGGATGGCTGAGTGTGTGTATGTCTAAGAACACGTACTAATGAAACTTTTACTCATTATACAAGAATATTTAAGCATCTTTTGCCTTTGTTCTGTTAGTGGTGTTGTTATTGTTGTTGTTGTTGTTGCTGCTATTGTTGTTGTTGTTGTTGTTGGTATTATATTGTGTGCTTCACAGAAGTATCAGTTATTCGGTACATGTTCATTAAATTCATATAATTGTTTTTTATTCTTGTTGTATTGGTTCCATTGTATCTTCATTGTTATAACAACAACGACATTATTTTACACACTTTCTCTGTCATTGTATTTGTTTGCATTGATTTTTCACTTTGTTGAGATTAGATTTCATTTCTCTCAATGAACATGATCTAAATTAATGAATGTCTACTTAATTCACATTCCTTAAGAAGTATTATAAAAGCATTTGAATGATAAACTGTTTGTCGGATATATTTGCACTGGAAAGCCATCTTATATGCATGGTTTAGAGAAAAATTTTTGCCACCATAAATGATTTTACCTCGTTTTTTTTAGTGCTTCTGTAGTAACCAGACTTTAACACTGACCTTGAAGTGACTCCTTATATAAAGTGAATAAAGTGAATATGAATAAATAGCTCTGAGAAATAACTCATAGAAGTAGATATAATACATGGCTTCTGGCGCACGGAGGAGCAAGCCGATGACGTCACTTAGGCCCCAGCGCCATCTAGTGGAGGGTTTTTTGTTAAAAGTCTGTAAGTTTGGCGTATGTCTTTGCTAAAAGCTATTAAAATCGTTAAGTTTGGGGTAAGTATTTGCTAAAAGCTATTATAATCAGTTAGTTTGATGTATGTCTTTGCTAAAAGCTTTGTAAATCGGCAAGTTTGGGGTATGTCTTTGCTTTAAGCTATTAAAAATCGGCAAGTTTTGATGTATGTCTTTGCTTTAAGCGTTGATCATAATTTTATTTACTACATTATCGGCAGTGGTGGTCAAGCGAGTTCTTATCAGTGTTTGCATGTTTTGTTTTTTTCTTACCCCTCAAATTCGTTATAGCAATGACTCAAATTCTGCTGATCAGCTTTAGCTGAAATGATATGACTGGCTTTGTGAAAAAATATATATTTATATGGGTTGAAGCAATTTAGCCATCACGACGAAGGTTGAAGGGTTAAGGAAATTTTTGTAAAACTATCATGGAGGTGCTAAGTGTTTGGTTTATGTACTAGGTGCAGCTCAAGTGGAAGTGAGGGGTAAATATTAGATTTATATAAATAGTTTAAGTATTGGATGACAACCATTTGAAACATAGGCGTATGTGGGATACATCTGAGGTACAAGTCTCAACCCCCCGGTCAAGTCGTCCAGCAAAACCTCCGCCTCTGGCTTATATTTTAAGTAAATTTAAGAGTCTGTAAAGCTTCGAGATGCAGAAACTTCGAGAACATTTTAGAAACCGACTTATGTCATTGTATGACTTTGACGTCACCCATCCACATCCCGATACGGATTTTAATTTTATCTGAATCACCTTAGTAAGGATCAAAAAGGAGCAAGGATCAAAAAGAAGCCGGAGCAACAAGGATCAAACAAAGTTCCACATGAAACTTCTGATTCACCTTAGTAACTTTTTTCCCAAATAGCGGATGGCGTGAGAGAGAAAGGGAGAGAGAAAATTTGATAATAAGAGAGAGAAAGGGAGATAGCAAATAGCGCGATCCTATACAAATAATACTTCAGACAACCTAACCTAAGCCAATGCCATAGGTATAGGGAGCACTTCCATCGAATGCGATGTAGTAACAAAATGGAAATTTGATGACTCTAAAAACAATGTTGATGAACAGCCATTAAAGCTTACAAAAAACGTTTTGTGTAAGTAAAAAAGTCTACAAATTTTGTAATAAGGAAAATATTATATATTAAATTTAATATAAAAATAAAACTTTTTATAAGGCACTTTCCATTTTGTTGTTTTCTTTTAACATTTTTACTCATTAAATCGTGAATGTTCATGAAACGTTAAGAATATAAATATATTTGGTGGACCGAGGATATGCATTTTAAGCCATTTTATGCAATTCTGAAGAAAAACTTTCAAAACAGTGTAAATGTATATTTTTGTTTACCTTAAAGAGCTTCACGTACGTTTCTAATACTCAATTAAAAATTAAGTTAAGCTTACAATAATTACTCTATATTCACTATCAACTCATTTTTTTTTTTCTCTATCTTAGCCTCAAGGACAGTCATTCCAATAAAAGCAACTAAAAAACAATAAGTTCACCTGTGCACACAATACCGCGATATAACTGAACGCCCTGCTACTGCCGTATCTAAAATATTATGTTTATAATGCGCCAATTTTTTTTTTCTCTCCCCCCCCCCTAACATTATCTACTTTTTTTTACTCATACTTTATTTATCTCTCCCGCTAGAATAAGCAAGTTTAAAAAAAGTTACAACACCAATAAATTAAATTTTAGTAAAAATTTGAATAAAATTTTCGTCGCTGTTATTTGTGTGCATAAATAACAAGCGAGCAATTCGTACTGCTCCTGCTGTTGCTGCACCTTGCGCGTCCATTTTTGAAGTTTTGTCTCTAATGTTATCGTGCTTGTCTTTTGTTGTTGTTGTGTAGTCTTTTTCTTTCGTTTGCCCTTGTTTCAGAGTAGACAAGAGCAACACGTCGGTCGTAAGAAGCCATAACAACGTCTACAGGATGCTTTGGTGCCTGCTTGTGTTAGGGTGTGCGTGAAAATAATTGCTGCAAAGATTATTTGGCCAACAGCATCAACGGTTGGAAGTGTGGGTGAAGTAGTTTGCTTCTTATTTATGTGCAATTTGATAAGATTAATGATTAATTATTTTCTGCACTGAACTTTGTTGGTGTTGTGTAAACATAACAATGACTTTGAATGCATTATTTTTACTTTTTCGTTACCTTGTTTAAGTTGGTTTTGTTCGTTATTTGTAACTTTTTGTAGCATGTTAATAAAATGAAATTATCACACCGAAATTTATTATTTAAGTTTTCCCCCTCGCATGAAATGAACGCTCGATCATTTGAACTAATTAAGAGCAAATTGAACAAACTTGCATGAATTGCTAGAAACACATGGTTTTCAAAAAAGTTTAAGTATAAAATTAAAACATAAACAAATCATAAAGAGCCCATATTATATAAATGATATATATATATAATGGTTACAATTATTTGTAGCATTGGAAAATGCGAAATTTTAGTTTATTTGTGAGTAAAGTTCCCTTGCATTGTTATCTTATAATTTAAGATTCAAAAATTATCACATGCTTACTCAACTAGGAACTTCTTGCATTATAAATATTCTCTAGTTTTAAATTTCTGACCAATATAAGGATACAGGATTGGTGCTAAAGTTGATCTTGAAGTTGCAAAAAGTTGTTCTGAAAATTTGTTTATATAGTATCCTACTTATAATTTGGTTTTAAATTAATAATTTTGTTTTTGTTTTAAATAAATTTTGAATTTTGTTTTACATAGTTTAAATATTTTTCTTATAATATTTCATAGATTTTTAACATTATGGAAGGGATTGAACCCCAAAAATTCTCTCCCTTGGCTACGGAGCTGCCTCTGACTTTGACATGATACTAAAAATAATTTACTATACATATATATAGTAGTATAATAATTATACTATATATAAAAGCATTTTGTATGTAAAAACTATGTAGGCGGCAATTTTTTAAAAAATTCGTATAACTTGCAAAAAAAAATTCTTAAAAATCTATGCAAATATTTCTAATTTTTAAAGTACTATCGACGTGCAAAGTACCAAATTTTTACAAATATGTCATCTGACATGGAATCACCGATATAGGAATGGTTTTGGCAAGAAAGATTGAAAGGTACTTCAATTTATGTTAGGTAATATAAGTGAAGACCTTTTATGGAACTAAACTAAAACTCGTTTCTGAATTTCAGGTGAAATGACCAGTGAAAAGGCAAAAATAATCCATTCAAAATTAAGCATAAATTCCGAGTGCAAGTATTCTTCTGGGTGGTTAAGATAGAATTCGTCAACTTTCTATAATATAGATCTAGATTGGGTAGCACAAGAGTTATTTCTGGAGTAGCTTAACAAAAATTTTGAATTAGAAATATGAGAACATCTGCAGCGGATTGGTCTCGAAGAATTGTAAAGTTTTTTTTGCTGTTAGACAACTGTCCAGCACACCCGGATGTAAATGTTATAATATCTAAAAACGTAACAGTAAAATATCTTTCACCGAATTGCACATTATGCTGGGCCGATATTTTTTTTTTTATTTTAATACGCAATAGGTATTAAAAGTTGCGTATTTTTGCGCTGATTTAAAATATACTTATCATTTTGGAAATGAATATAACTTTTGGGCCTCTACCAAAGCTTTTCTAACTGAAATTTTTTAAATTTTTATCAGGTATTTTTTTAAAGAAAATTTCACCCATACTTTCAGCAAACTTCAAAAGCACAGTTTTTGCAAAACTGGATATGTTTTGTTTTCGAGACGTATGAGTGATTTTTTTTTTTATCGTGGTTTACTTTGTTTTATTATTTTGTGTATTGTGTTAAATTTTAAACAAATATAATTTTAATGAAGATTTTTGAACTAAGCGATCTAAAAGTATTAAGAAAAAAGTTCGCAAGCAGACAGACCTTTAATAGAATTGCTGTATACCTCTGTTATTATGTGGAAAGGCAGTGCAAATAAGAGAAGTTTCAGTCATAAAAGCTCTGATAGAGGGCCATAAGTTATATGGAATTAAAAGATGGTTAGCTTGTTTTAAAACAATGTAAAAATACGCAACTTTAAGTTCCTATTGTGTTCCAAAACAAACAAAAAACAAATTCCATTTAGCATCGGCGCAGCCTATTGCACATCCTTAACTCATTATGGTAAATTCATCGCTCAAAAACTTGTTGGTTCAAGTAAAGAACAACATTCGTTAAGTCTTTGAACATAAAGAAAGCTTTGTGGACAGCGATGATTTCATGGAACAATGTAGTGCCACTGATTCCAAGAAGAGTTTGGAATAATTTACTATCACAAGACGATGGAGATGTTCCGAACAACTTATACCGTCTGGATGTACGGCTGATGCTATCTCAAAGTGGATGGAGTGTGACGTTGATGTCGCGCCGTTTGCTAAAGTATCTGAAGACGAAATCATAAGTGTATGGTTAATTAAACCCAAGAATGTGAGCCTGACTCCAACTCCGTAGACTCAGACGTAGTAAGTTTAAAAGAAAACCCCTTAATGGCTTAGGCAATAGAGGCTAGTTTTAGCATTTAATTTCTTATATGCCTTAGATTGAAAATTCCTTAGAAAATTGTAATTTTCTAGGAATTTCAAAGCCAAATAAGTTACAAAAAATGTTGAGGGTCAAAATATAATAGGACCACCTCATATATTTGACCCTTCTAAGAGTCCATTTGCAGGAGATATAAACGATTTTCGACAGTTTTTGTATTTCTTGAGTGGCAGATAGGGGGTAAATGACGTCAGAAGAAATGTTGGGGGGCAAAAAATAATAGGGCCAGAACATACCACGTTGTTCAACAAGAAGGGTTCATTTATTAAAAAAAATTAAAGTTCAAGTTTATTCATCCAAATCAATATTGTCGCCTTCAAAATAGTCCCCGTTGGCTGCAACGAACTTATTCCAGCGCTTGATCCAATCACGGAAACCTTTTTAGAACACGGTTTTTGGTATGGCCTTCAGAGCGTTCACCGATTTTTCCATGACCTCTTCTTTGCTGGAGAAACACGTTCCTGGAAGCGGTTTTTTAACTCGATCGAACAGGAAAAAAATCACACGGAGCCAGGTCAGGTGAATTTGCCGGCTGCTGGATGGTTATCGTGTTATTTTTGACCAAAAAGTCACGAATAAGATGAGCAATGTGCGATGGTGCATTATCGTGGTGCAAAATCCATGATTTGTTTGCCACAACTGTGGTCTTTTTTTGGCGAATTGCTTCACGTAAACGTTTCATAACGCTGAAATAATACTGTTTATTGGCCGTCATGCTGAACTACACCATTGTAGTCCATGAAAACATTGAGCATCACCTTCTTTTTTGACTGAAAACGACTTGGTTTCTTAGGTCTCGGTTCGTCTGGCGACCGCCATTCACTCGCCTGATGCCTGGTTTGCGAGTCATACTCGTATACCCATGTCTCATCACTGGTAATGATGGATTCGATGAATGATTCGTCGTTTTCGACCATTTCCAGCACGTCTTTCGCGATAGCAACTCGGTCTCTTTTTTGCATGAAATTGAGTTCTTTCAGTACCAACTTCGCAGCGATACGTCTCAAGCCCAATTCATTCTTCAAAACGTTCTGAACGGATCCAATTGAAATGCGAGGGTCGTCTTCTACTTCGTCTTGGCCACTCACAAATCGGTTAAACCACTTGTTTGCCTTCTGATACGATAGAGCAGAGTCACCGTAACATTTCACCAACATTTTACGCGTATCGGCGCAGTTGAAACCATTTTTCACACAAAATTTGATACAAACTCGTTGCTCAATTTTTTCTTCCATCGTAAAAATCGAAGACACGAAAAAAGTTGTTGTAAACAAAACACTGTCACTTTACCAAATGTCAACGTGAGACGCTAATAATTGGCAGCCTTGTCAGACACATGTGGCAACCTACTAAAAAAAATTTCGAATCGGAGAGTTAAGTCCAGTTCACACTGTGAATGAACCTATCTTTTTGAACAAGGTGGTATATATATAATCCCTCTAAGAGTCCATTTGAGGGAGATATAAGCTATTTTCGAATGTTTTAGCAGTTTTTGTGTTTTTTGTATGGGGATCCAAAGAAGGATGGCAGATAGGGGCTAGGTGTGTTCAGAAGAAATGTCCCCAGAAAAAGAAATAGGAGCCCCTTTACGAAAGATATAAACTATTAAGAGCATTAATTTTGTTTTTTTAGCAGAATTCTTTCTGTTGAGAAAAAATTTTGTGGGTAATAAAAATACTAACACCTAGTCACACATTGTACCCCTCTAGCAGGCACAACTGGTGAGCTATGAATTATTTTAGTCAAATTTTTGCCCCCTTTAGAACCTTTTTTGAGCGAGTGCAAAAATTGTATTGAACTGAGCTTTTCATTGCCAAAACTCGCGAGCGAGAACGATTCGCAACCACAATTAAATTGTTTTTACTCTCTGCTTTCTTTGTCACTCAAAAACCGCAACACTCTCTTAGTGTAGCTAAGCAACGGAATTTATTGTATTGTATTGTATGATATATATGTATCGTATTGTTTATGTTTGCTTTTAAGCACACAAACTATATCGTTACAGAATAATAATTGAAGCCAGAAACGCTACACAACGTTAACGTACTGTTCTCTAAGTGACGGCTCCAATACCTTAACATTCGCTACGCTTAGCGTCGATTTTCATTCCCTAAACTCTTCCGAAGAAAAACCATTTCAAATTATTTTATATTACGAAACAAACAAAAAATTAAAATAAAGTGTCTTTATTTTTCTAAGAAAATGTTGTTTATAAGTATCATATATAATAGCAGCCAAAGTGAGACCTTTAAGCCCTTAAGGGTAAGAAAAACACCTCGTTATAAAGACTCAAAAGTACTAAATAATTCAAAAATGCTTCTGAGCAATATGTATGTCCGTTTTTTAACATTATGATCTGTCTGCTTTTAACATAATGAGAATTGTCTGCTTTCTTCAGAGCTTGCAGTGGGGGGTGTACATGTCCGCCATGTTGATTGCTTCTTTTTCTTTCTTTATGTCCAGTTTGAGTGATTTTATTCGTTTATTTCGCTCATTTGATTTGTTCATTTGCACTTTCGCTTCATAAAACAAGCTAACAAGGTTCAATTTGTTTACTGTTATGCTCGAGTTTATTTTTATTTTTTCCTATTTTTTTTTTTTTTTTTTTTTGTGTACTTAGTGTTATTGCTGCTGACAAGAACATATTTCGAATTTATTCCATGTAATAGATAGACATGAATAGATTCGTTTATATATACAAATTAAATATTTTCGGCACTTTAGTTGAATAGTGGGTAGTAGAGAAAGTTTTCGTTTGCTAAAGTCAATATAAATTGTATAGAAATATTAAAAATAAATCAAAAATCTTAGAGCCAACACAAAAAAGAGGCTAAAGTGCCTCTTCCAAGTGCTATAAAAATCTTTAAATTTGTTTCCAATAAAAAAAAAACCAACAACATTTAATAGCATTAGCGGTTTTGAAATTTTCTTTTGCCATGTTAAACGCAAAACCATCTTGTGATCCATAAAATTTAATTGAAATGCCAAACAGATTAATTTCGTAAAGCGTAAATCGTAAATGAAAAAAAAACACACCCTATCTAGTTGAAAATAAATACCACTTGAGCATGAAGTCTGGCATACTCGAGCATATGGAGGGTAAGAAAAGAGTTTCAATATGCGAACCGACTGTCAAGACAACACGCAAGCAATCCAAGCAAGGAGCTGAGCAAATAAAAATACCAATCAAAATCTCACCTCACCGAGCCCGCATTAACTGAGTCACTCTCGTTGGGGTGTCAACTAATTCCAAAAGAAAATAACAATCATGGCGACACACCTACTGCCAGCAACTAGTGCCTCAGCAACAACAAATACAACGATAACGAGTATAGCATGATAACAACAAGCAGCCATTCAAGTTGCTCACACCCAGCTGAAGGATGAGCAAATAAGACCCAAAAAATCAACATCGATGAGTAAGACTTGAATAGAAAAAACAACAAAAAATATAGCAATGACTAAAAGCGACTCGCTAAGCTATAAGTCAGCTTTTATTTAGCGACATTTCCAACTAATCATGGTCTATACACTTTAGGGGAACTCAAATCAAAGTTGAACACTCAATTTTCAATTAAGTACTGTTTTTTTTTTTTATTTATTTTTCAAGGCATCTATTTTCGCAGGTTTTGATGCTTGAAAAAATCACTTTATAAATAACGTTGAAGTGTATTTTAAAATCTACGCGCATGAAAGTGAATTTTCACACCCTCTATTTTGAACCTTTCGCACATAGCTAAACATGCTGCTTGATCTGCTTAAGTAATGGTTTTGCTCTACGTTTTTGGAGTATTTAAGTTCTGCGGCAAGCTTTTTTTAATTTGAAAAACATTTAATACATTTTTAGATAGACAGTTAGTCAGTCAGTCAGTCATTTAGACTGTCATAAGATTCTAACGTTTGGTTGCCTAGAAATTGAAGTCATTGAAGGTTAAGTTGGCGCTTAAGGTGGGTTAATTGGGTTAAGTTAACTGGGTGTAACTGTGTAAGTGAGCTCTTTCTTAATGGGTGGGGGAGATATTAACGAAGTGTGCGTATTAGTTGGGGGAGCTTAAGTAACACACGCTTTGAAAATCACTTGAATCGATTTTAATTTTATTTCTTTGACTTAATGATAACTTCATTAAGTATGAGTTCAAGATACACATTGACGTCAAGGTAGTTGAAGATTGAGTTGGTGTTATTTTCTTGATAGCTTTAATTGAAATTATCTCTTACAATGTGTCTGCAAGCAATAACAGTATTGATAAAAGCAAACATTTTGAAATTTTCACTCACACAAAATCATCAGAACTAGAGGCGTTATTCTAATTGAGTTAAATAAGTGATGTTTAAGCATGTGTATGTTTGTAATTAGCCTGAAATGTGCAAAAAAGAAACCAAAACCAAAAAAAAATTACCAAAAATTTAACGTTTCAATAAAGTTACTTACTTTACTAATTTACATTAGTCCAGAAAATGAAACAGAAGTAAATTAAAAACACTATGAGAATGGCTCACAAAGGACCCTTAAAAACGGGTGCCAATTTACAAAATATTGTATCACGAATAAGCACACTAATGATAGGCAAGACACGAGAAGCAATAGATTTTTGTATGGAATTAAATAGTGCTTCTCGTGTCTTGCTGATCGTTGGTGTGCTTATTCGTGATACAAAATGAAGGGGTAAATATTGCCTCTACGAATAACACCCAAATAACATAAGCTCAAAAAAAAAAACTAAATAAACCCTAAAAAAAAATGATATAACCCATACAAAGGCTTTACGAAATAATCCCTAAATGAAATAAGCCCAATAAAAAATATGAAATAAGCCCCATAAAAATTCCATACATTTTTAGGGCTTATTTCATATGATTTCCAATTTTTCGAGGTTATTTCATCATTTTTGGGGAATATTTAAATTTTTTTTTTCTTGGTTGTGATTTCATATAAAATAACTTACTAACTTACTTAAATGGCCGTAACAACCCGTGTCCGTGTTTCGGCCGACATCATCAGCTCTCGCCAGGCGCATCTGCTTTGCGCGCGTCTTCTCCAATCGAATACACCAAGTGCGGTTAGGGCTTCCTCAGTCTGGTCCATCCATCGGAGGCATGGTCTCCCTTGTCGTCGTTGACCAGCGACCCTTGCCTCGAGCACCTTTTTCGCTGGAGCTTCGTCGTCCATACGATGGACATGACCCAGCCAGCGTAGTCGCTGCACAGTTATACGTCGAACTACGTCAATGTCTTCGTAGAGCTCATACAGCTCGTGGTTCAATCGGATGCGTTAGTCATCGCCGACTCGAACAGGACCGAAGATTTTGCGAAGAACTTTTCTCTCGAACACCCCCAGAGCGGCTGCGTCAGTTTGCGAAACTACCCATGCCTCAGCGCCATAAAGCAGCACAGGTAGAACGAGCGTCTTGTAGAGTGTTAGTTTTGTCGATCGAGAGAGAGCTCTGGAACTTAGATGCTTACTGAGCCCGTAGTAGCACATAATAGCAATTATTGTTCATCGCTTTATCTCTAGGGTGATTTCGTTGTTGATATTAATGGCGGTGGTACACGAACTCCTTGACTACTTCAAAGTTATAGCTGCCGGATGAAACGTGGGAGTCTAAACGCCGCGCTCCCTTGTTTGTAGACAGCATATACTTTGTTTTACCCTCATTTATCGTCAAACCCACTTTGGCTGATTCCTTTTCGATAGCGGCGAAAGCAGCGGTAACATCTCTCTTGGTTCTGCCGACAATATCAATATCATCAGCGTACGCAAGGAGCTGGACACCTTTATAGAAAATGGTGCCATTACGATGCACACCGGCCTTTCGTACGATCCCCTCCATGATGATGTTGAAGAGATCGCAAGACAGTGGATCGCCTTGCCTGAAACCTCTTCCGGTATTGAAGGTTTCGAAGAGGTCATTTCCTACCTTGACGGAGCTGCGTGTGTTGCTCAACGTCATTCTGCAAAGTCTAATCAGCTATGCAGGTATACCGAACTCAGACATTGTTGCGTATAGGCAATCCCTTCTCGGGCTATCGAACACAGCTTTAAAATCGACAAAGAGATGGTGTGTGTCAATTTGATTTTAGTGGGTTTTTCTCCAGGATTTGTCGTAGCGTGAAAATCTGATCTATGGTGGACTTTCCAGGTCGAAAGCCACACTGATAAGGTCCAATCAGTGTTTTTGTAATCGGCTTTAATCTTTCACACAGTACGCTTGAGAGAACCTTATATGCGATGGAAATAAGGCTGATACCTCTATAACTTGCGCAGATTGTTGGGTCTCCTTTCTATTTTTATTACCACGTCATGGACCGAAAGGTGGTCATATACGTCCTCAAGACTGGCGTAGAAAGCGTCCTTGACGGCTTCGTCCTTTTCCTCCGTCGGGGGGTGCGCGCAAATAAGGCTGATGTAGTAAAATTTTGCCTTGATGCTGATCGTGGCCAATCTTTCGCTCACAGGTGTGAACCGGGAAACAAGGTGGCGTAGTTTCCGGCTAACGACGAATTCACAACCGAATTCGCGCTTCTCCGCATGGCAGCTGTAGTAGATATCGCAGTGTGCTTGTTTAGAGCAGCCTTGCCCTTTCCATCGCATTTCCTGGTTGGCGGTGATGTCAGATTTTATTGTTTTGAGGGCTTCCGCCAGTTGGATAATGGCACCTTCCCTATAAAGGGTCCGGACATTCCAGGTGCATATCCGTAAATCATTGTCCGATTTTCGTTTGCGGTGGTCGTCAACGTAATTTGGGTTCTTATCCGAGGCTGGTTTAGTTTTCATTGGGCAGTAGTAATGTGGCGAGACACAAACCCTGCGCACATTCCATGTTTAAGGTCTATGGAGCGACCCGCCGCTCAAATTAGCCGTTTGCCGTTGCCCAGGGAACACCACGTGGAGGTTTGAGTCGACTTGAGACGATTTCGACATGGATAATGCTGGCCTCGCCAGGTTGAGGCGGTCAGACACGTTGGCATATGAAGGTTCCCCTGACACACTTCCCCCTACAAAAGACACATAAAATTATAAAAAATGTCGAAAAATAGTTCACAGCTCCCCCGGAGTTATCACTCAACATTTGTTTTGAACATATAAACCTTCTACCTGCACTCCATCTAGAGGCCGCCTATACAAGAAAAGATAAATTTTATAGTTCGATTTCACGAATTAAATACAACTATTTAGTTATTATCACGCTCTGAGGTGGATCACCAATAAGACCAGACTAATGTACAGCCCAAATATGGGTACAAAGAAATCACTGTTTTCAAATTTTGACATAATGTTTACCAGGCTCAGGAGGAATGCTTGACCACATGTCAAGAATTTCTTGAGAAGCTGCAGTTAATCCAGAGACTTACCGGATTTTTTTTTCACCTTGACTTTAACGCCCTGTGGTAACCAAACCGATTCAATAAAATAAAAAAAAAGAAGTGTGCGTGTGAGCTCCGACGCGCGACTGGAGTGTACTCCTCTAGAACGATTACCTTGGAATTTGAGATGTATATTAAAGGTAAAGGGGGTGAATAAAAGCATCTCTTAAATTAATAGAAGGATTGTATACTTTTTAAATTTTAAAGTATATTTATTACATAAATTTATTATGAGTTAAATTGATGAATTCATTAAAATTAACGTCATAATTAAATACTGTAATCGTACGACTTCAATGAGTGAAAAAAGAATGAAAATTTGACTGACAAGTTCCTTATATTCATTTTCCAATAGCTTACTAAGCACACTATACAAGGTGTGGAATCCTAAGAGTTCGGCTCTTAGAAAGAAGCCACCAAAATCTATACGTTACGTGACAAAAAATAGAAGTGGTTTTTGACTTGGATCACAAAATTAGTAAAATTCTAGAAATTGGCAAGAGTTTTTGTATAAAACTTTTTTTAGAAGGATTTGAAATAGTATAAGTTTATTTTCGAAGTAATCAAATTTAAAAACCTTTTTTCGTTTTTTTTTATTGGACTTAGGTTAGGTTAGGTAAGAAGGGTCGTGCACCATTACCGGCGCTTCAGCGTGAGGCTATAGGGTCCATTGCGAATCCCTTTTTATAATTGTGGTACCAAGTTAAACCATTGTTCCGATTTGTTCCTCAAACCATCCTGTGCTTTTTATGAACCTCCAGATGTCTAGCAGTGGTATGTTCACTAACTCTTCCAAGTCTCTGAAAAATCTGTTCCCCTAGAAAGCCCCCAAAGCCGACAGAAGTCTGGCGCTGTTATTATTGGGCTTAGTATGAAACGTTACGTGACATGGCGTTACGTGACATTTTTTCCTGTGTAATTCATTTGGGTAATTAAGTAATTAGGTAATTAAGTAATTATGTAATTTAGTTATTAAAAAACAAATTTAATATATTCTGCCTCTCCTTGCCTCAACCATTTTTCATTATTTTTAGCCAATGCCTTCCATTTTTACTAAAACAAAAACGCTTACGAAACATTTACAAAACATTAACTAAAATGAAACATTACATTTGTGAAACAGTGCAGACGATATAATCATCATGATAAATCAATTTATGTTTAAATTGCTTAAATCAATAAAATAAAAATGTTTCTCTAAAATAATATCATTAAATAAGTTTTTAATAACTTTTAATTTTCGTGTCACGGTGGACTTTTCGGCGGAAATGCCCACACGTTTGTACTATATAATACCGTTAAAATGTAATAATACCGTTAAACGGTATTCTAGCCGCTACTAAAGAAAACATCCATAAATATCCTCTCTAGCAAACGAGACCCTGTAAATAGTTTCGAATATCTTTAAATTCATGAACTATTCTTTAGAAATCTTAAACAAATCAAAAACTTAATCCCGCAAGATAACAAAACAGTTCAGATAAACACTCAAAAAAATGGGCGCTAAAATTTGAAATAAGTATCTAATTAAATCTATTGACAATTTCCACAGTACCTCTACATTGGGTGCTAAAGTAAAGAAAGTAATTTGTGACGGGACAGGCTTATTTAATGATATAACAGTATTTAAAACAAGTTCATTACTAGCAAGTTTCTCGACAACAATCACTTAATAAAAAAAAAAACACACAGAGAACAAGGTCAATGAAGACAATTATTAGAACTGATTAATTAAGGCTATTTTGGGATAATTATTTAATTTTGTGTCCCTGACCTTTTGTTATAAATACTCACAATACACATTAATAAAAATTGTTGTCTTTTTCGGCTTATTATTGACAATTTTATTAACCTATTCCATAACAAGCACTTATAACATAATAAGTTATAGAAATTATTCACACAAAAGCTGTGGGTATAAGAAAAAAAAAATATATATATATACATATATATAAATAATTTTTGTGACCACAACTTTAACTTACTCAATGCATTTAAAGCTATAATTTAAGCAAATTAGGCTGATTCTTAATTCTTAATGCTATGTGGTATGAATCAAACTTATTAGATACATTAGATATCATTGGATAAGAACCAGCCTGCTTTGTAATGTTTGAAACTGGCAGCACCAGACAGTCTTTGGTAATTGAAATACTTATATTTAGAAAAGAAAATATTCCTCTACGTATTGGTATTAAATTAAAGCTATTTTGCAGTGTTTCATTCTATGGAAACTAAGAGGCGAGGCGCTCTATTTGTATGGTTGAATGTTTTATTTTGTAAGTTTTGCGGGCAAGTTTTGAGGCACTATCCAAAACAGTGTTGCTGTCACTGAGAAAATCTGTAAGAGAAAGGGAAGATATTAAAATTTATAAAAAAAAAATATATTTCTTAACATTTTATACAAACCAATGACCAGATGTACCATCATGACGCTAAAGTTGGAGGTATGATTCCAAACATTTAGATGATGCACAGATCTATACAAGAAATTGCATTACAAGAGTTAGTTTAAAACAATAGGGCCATTCACAATCTTGAGTATTTGACATTGCAAATTAATGCAATTGTAAAAATTTGCCATCAATCGTGAGTGAATCTTCTTCGGTCTACTTTGCAATACTTTTTGCACAGACTGAAATTAACAGCTGATAACTCACTGTCTAATGAATTTTTTATTGGGTTTCTCCAGCTTAATTTGCTTTTCAGCTTTTAGCCTAGAATTCAGTATTGCATAACACAGTCCAACATTTTTGAACACATAATTTTAGGACTCAATTCTGACAATTGCACGTGAAAGTAGGCCCAAAATGAAGAACTTGTGCATCATTCGTTTTGTCTTCTTGCCTGCCAAAATATTTTTACTATCGATTTGAAGTTAGTAACTATCGTATTGGGGAATTTTTCACGTTTTAGGCTCTTTTGTTTGACATAACTCGAGAACCACTAGTCCGAAATAAATTAGCTGAAATAAATTTAGAAAAATTAAGAATTACAATTCCTCTAATCTGTTCTTATACCGTTTTCCTATGTGTGCAACACTTTCGAAGTTAAAAATGAATGCATGAAGGGAAAAAAGTATTTTTTGCCTAAAAATTTAATTTTTTTTTTTTTAATTCATAAAAAATCCAAAATGGAAAAAAGTGTCAAATCTAATTACTTTCACGTAAAGTCACATAACCTATGAGCAAAATAAGGCATAGATCATGAAAATCGATGCACGCGTTTCGCTTTTATTCATAATTAAGTAAAGGTATGAATTTGCTCAAAATTCTTTGAGAAGAACATTGATGACTTTTTTATGGTTCTCAGAATTAAAAAAAAAAGGAATAAACAAAAGGTTATTTGCTTTTTATGATTGCGGTACCAAAGTAATAAACTCTAATAAATGTGATTCTAAGATATAAAAAAAAATCCACCCACATTTATGAGTTTCGAACGTTTCGAAAAGTTTATAAAGCACACCTGAATCAGGTATGTAGCCACCCTTAAAATATGCGCCCATTCATTTTGCTTCATTTTTTGCTCAATAACTGGATTACAAATCCACAAATATGTTTTTTTTCTTTATAAACTTTATTTTGCATGATAATAAAAATTACGATTCATATTACAGCTATTCTTACACAGAAAATATGATATTTTTATATGTTATCTATGCATAAAAACAAAATTTAGAACATATTCAATTATTGTCAATATCCATCCTCGTTGAAGTTGATGTTTGTGGTTCTGATGATCTTCTTGCACTGACATTTTGCTCCGTGAGTTTTTTGCGCTCAAAAATGATGTCAAAAATTCTGAATTTTTTTGTCATAGTCCCATCTTAGCCACAATGTAATCCATTTCCATTTGTGTTAGAGGTGCATTATTTTCAATATCGGTTCTCCAATCAGCATCATTCAAATTGGGCGGATTGGTGAAAACGGTTTCGGCTTGCAGGGACACAGTATCCAGACGCGGAGGTTTAGGTGTATCGGTATCAGCAGCGAGTTTAACTGGAAGTGTGGCAGTAAAAGCAGCAATGTATACTTTTGTTTTCAATTGTTGTCTGTTTAATCCAGGACGAAAATTTATACATGCGTAGCACCTGGATTCATCATGTCCAGTTGTGTCTTCCACCCAAATTACTGGCTTCATAAAAGACAACGTTGCACCTCTTACATGCATCCAATTTACAAGGGTATTATAACACATTTTGCACACGGTGTTCAGCGTAAAAGCAGTGTGTGCTGAGATTGTGGAGACGGCACTTCTCCAATTTACTTACTGGCGACGATTCCACCAATTCCGCCCATGGAGAGCGCAGTTCAGAGCTACCAATCAACAATGACGGCGTGGAAGTACCACCACCTAGCCATGAAGAGGTTCGAGTTGCTATCCAACGATTAAAAAACAATAAAGCAGCGGGTGCTGACGGCCTGTCAGCTGAATTGTTTAAAACCGGCGGCGATGAATTGATAAGGCGCATACATAAGAAAGGAGACCCAACAATCTGCACAAGTTATAGAGGTATCAGTCTTATTTCCATCGCATATAAGGTTCTCTCAAGCGTACTGTGTGAAAGACTAAAGCCAATTACAAAAACACTGATTGGACCTTATCAGTGTGGCTTTCGACCTGGGAAGTCCACCATAGACCAGATTTTTACGCTATGACAAATCCTGGAGAAAACCCACGAATATCAAATTGACACACACCATCTCTTTGTCGATTTTAAAGCTGCGTTCGATAGCCCGAGAAGGGACTGCCTATACGCAACAATATCTGAGTTCGGTATACCTGCAAAGTTGATCAGACTTTGCAGAATGACGTTGAGCAACACACGCAGCTCCGTCAAGGTAGGAAATGACCTCTCCGAAACCTTCAATACCGAAAGAGGTTCTGTCTTGCGATCCACTGTCTTGCGATCTCTTTAACATCATCATGGAGGGGATCGTACGAAAGGCCGGTGTGCATCGTAATGGCACCATTTTCTACAAAGGCGTCCAGCTCCTTGCGTACGCTGATGATATTGATATTGTCGGCAGAACCAAGAGAGATGTTACCGCTGCTTTCGCCGCTATCGAAAAGGAATCAGCCAAAGTGGGTTTGACGATAAATGAGGGCAAAACAAAATATATGCTGTCTACAAACAAGGGAGCTCGGCGTTTAGACTCCCACGTTTCATCCGGCAGCTATAACTTTGAAGTAGTCAAGGAGTTCGTTTACCTTGGTACCGCCATTAATACCAAAAACGAAATCAGCCTGGAGATAAAGCGAAGAACAATAATTGCTAATAGGTGCTACTACGGGCTCAGTAAGCAACTAAGTTCCAGAGCCCTCTCTCGATCGACAAAACTAACACTCTACAAGAAGCTCGTTCTACCTGTGCTGCTTTATGGCGCTGAGGCATGGGTAGTTTCGCAAACTGACGCAGCCGCTCTGGGGGTGTTCGAGAGAAAAGTTCTTCGCAAAATCTTCGGTCCTGTTCGAGTCGGCGATGACTATCGCATCCGAATGAACCACGAGCTGTATGAGCTCTACGATGACATTGACGTAGTCCGGCGTATAACTGTGCAGCGACTACGCTGGCTGGGTCATGTCCATCGTATGAACGACGAAGCTCCAGCGAAAAAGGTGCTCGAGGCGAGGGTCGCTGGTCACCGACGACGAGGGAGACCATGCCTCCGATGGATGGACCAGGCTGAGGAAGCCCTAACCGCACTTGGTGTATCCGATTGGAGAAGGCGCGCGCAAAGCAGAGGCGCCTGGCAAGAGCTGATGAGGGCGGTTGAAACCCGGACACGGGTTGTTACGACCAACTAAGTAAGTAAGTAAGTTCAGCGTAAAATTTGAACCACTTAAATCTGCTTCATCAAAAAAATCACAATACACTTTTTTGAGTTCCTCAGTAAACAAATTTTTTCGACAGGTTTGTTTTTTTTTAGGGCAATATGACCACAAACGTAACAAAAATTATCCAATTTTGGGCACTTGTTATTTTCCATATTTATATATTTTATGTTTTGTTGTTATTCACTTTTAAAAAACTGGAGAAAAATCACTTTTACTGTACGCGTTCGTCGGCACTGGCTGAATGACAAAAAATCGATCAATGCACACATATAAATACTACGTATTTTTCAATATTTTACTGGCAGGTACTTATAAATGGGCGCATATTTTAAGGGTGCCTGGCTATATACCTGATTCACCACTTCTACGTTTCAAATTGTGCAAAACTTTCCCAATAATGACCACCCTTAAATGTGGGTGCAATTTCTGTAAAAAAATCATTCAGGTAGTTATCATACATTTATTAGCGTTTCTTGCTTCGCAATCATAAAAATCAAATATCCTTTTGTTTATTCCTTTTTTTTTAATTCTCAGAATCATAAAAAAGGTGTCAATGTTTTCTCCAAATAATGTTGTGCATATCTGGAGCAAATTTTTGAAATTCATACATTTACTTAATTGTGAATAAATGAGAAACGCGTGAATCGATTTTCATGATCTATGCCTTATTTTGCTCATAGGTTATGTGACTTTACGTGAAAGTAAGTAGATTTGACACTTTTTTCCATTTTGGATTTTTTATGAATTAAAAAAAAAAAAAAAAAAATTTTTAGGCAAAAAATACTTTTTTCACTTCATACATTCATTTTTAACTTCGAAAGTGTTGCACACATAGGAAAACGATATAAGAACAGATTAGAGGAATTGTATTTTTTAATTTTTCTAAATTTATTTCAGCTAAATCGGACTAGTGGTTCTCGAGTTATGTCAAACAAAAGAGCCTAAAACGTGCAAAATTCCCCTATACGATAATTACTAACTTCAAATCTATATTAAAAATATTTTGGCAGGCAAGAAGACAAAACGAATGATGCACAAGTTCTTCATTTTGGGCCTACTTTCACGTGCAATTGTTAGAATTGAGTCCTAAAATTATGTGTTGTACTGTGGAAGTATAGTAAACATAAACTACGGGTTCTTAGTGTTGCATATTTACACAAGCGTAGCAAATGCATCTCTGTATATTTTGTTAGTGTAGAGTAAAAATCTACTCTACCATTTTGCAAATGTTATGATGCAAGACCATTTGCACCTGATTGTGAACAGCCATAATAAGTTTTCCGACTTACTTTACGCCCTCAATGTGCGCCAAATCAATTTCCAGACTGGCTAGAGAAACTTCCGGCGGCACTGCATCTGATAGAATTCTCACTGATTCCTTAAATAGACCCACTGTTGTCATTAAAACAATGATGGAGAACAAGATTGTGCACAGAGGATCCATAAATTTTGCACCAGGCTATAGATAGAGAAAAGAAAAATTTCTAAATAGCTATTTCAATTGAATAACTAAACTTTTATCGCGCACTTACGTAAAATTTAATAACAATAGCTGCTAAAAATACTCCAACACTCTGTACAAGATCGCCGATAACGTGTATCATGGCAGCGCGCAGATTTAAATTCTTCTCATGATGATCAGAACTGTGAACAAATAAATTATGAAAATGCTTTATTAGCAATAAATAATAATATTTAAGATTCAATATCTTGAAATATTCAAAGATATTTACTATATAAACAACAGCTACAAATAAATAATGTCAAAAGAATATTCGCTGCCTATTTAATGCACGAATGCATTAAACAATGAATGGCAAACTCGTTGCATTCCATTAAATTCAATACTCAAACACCCACACACTTACCTGTTTGTGTGTAGCAGATCACTTCCGTTGGCCTGGCTGCCAACGAATACCAATGCGTCATCAATTTGTGTGTGCGTATGCGTTTGTATGTCAGTGACATTGTTTGGCGTATGTGCATGAGCATGTGCATGACTGTGACCATGAGTAGCAGTACCAGCTGGCAGCAGCGATGAACCATGCAGTATATGCGCCATGCTATAAAAAAAAAACAATAAAAAACTCGTTAAAAGATCGCAATAAAGCGCACAGTCATTAATTTTGCATACTTTTAGGCACACTTGTTTCAGCGTGTCAGCAAGTAATACAAATAAATGTGACGATTAAAGGCCTGACACCAGCAGCTTTATATGACTATTTAAATATTATTGTTCGACTTAACTATTTTAGTAGCTGAACAAAACAATAAGTATGCTGGTATTTTTGTTTTACTTAGTTAAGCTTAATTGATGCCATTTTAATACTTACACAATATTTATTAATATTCCAATGCCCGATATGATCATCATTGTTTCGGCATCCAAATCATAGTCATTCGAATAGAGCCGTTGAATGGCCACTATCACCAGTGTTGCTGTTAGAATCCAAATGCTAAAAATCGACACAAGTGCACCCATGACCTCTGTTCAAAGTTTTTTAGTTGTTTTTGTAATGATGATGGAGATTATGTTGTAACATAAAAACGATAAGAATATGATATTTATTAAAATCTGCTTACTTCAATATAATTTTAAATAATTTTAAAGTAAACTCAAAATTGTACAATATAGACTTTTAATGATTATTGCATATCGGTGATTCCATGTCAAATCAGACGCTTTTGTCCAAAAATTGATTTTGACTACC
The DNA here is from genome assembly GCA_914767935.1 of Coremacera marginata. Taxonomy (NCBI): domain Eukaryota; kingdom Metazoa; phylum Arthropoda; class Insecta; order Diptera; family Sciomyzidae; genus Coremacera; species Coremacera marginata. The sequence continues at coordinate 163,437,661 of OU612044.1, forward strand.
GCTTTTTTTCAAATTTTGCACGTCGATAGTACGAGGGGTGCCTTTTATATTTCGGGATTAGAGAACAAAAACAAATATTAATCATCGAAAATCACTTTATTGTTTTTCAAAATATTCTCCATTAAGATCTATACACTTTTGCATGCGTTTGAACCAATTGTCGAAGCACTTTTGCCACTCTGATTGAGGTATCTCCAAAACATGCATTCTGAATGCCGCAACCGCTTCTTCGGGCGTCGAAAATCGTTGTCCACGCAGTTTATTCTTCACGGTTGGGAATAAAAAGAAGTCATTCGGTTCCAAGTCAGGACTATACGGCGGATGACCCATCAAATCGATGTTTTGGGTGCTCAAAAATGCAGTTGTTTGATCCGATGTGTGAGAGCTCGCATTGTCGTGGTGAAGAGTGATCCGTCTTCGGCGGTTGGTTTTCCTGATTTCTTGGAAGACAACTGGCAAACAAATGGTTGTGTACCACACAGAGTTGACTGTTCTGCGTTGTTCTAGTGGTACGGTTGCGACATGTCCATATTTTTCGAAAAAACAGGCGACCATTTGCTTGGAAGTGCTTCGTGCGCGAACAACTTTTGTTGGATTTGGCTCATCTTGAAACACCCATACAGTCGACTGCTGTTTACTTTCGGGCTCATACGCGTAAATCCACGATTCATCACCTGTCACGATGTCATAGACGTGTTTCGAAGCACCGCGATCGTATTTTTTGAGCATTTCCTTCGACCAATCAACACGAGCCTTTTTTTGAGCGATTGACAAATTGTGTGGGATCCAACGCGAACAAATTTTTTTGACAGTCAAATGTTTATGCAATATTGAATATATGCTGGTCCCACTTATGCCTAAGGTTGCCTCAATCTCACGATAGGTAACATGACGATCTTGCAATATCAGTTCGCGCACAGCATCAATGGTTTTCGGAACAACAGCTGATTTCGGACGACCTTCACGAAATTCGTCTTGGAGTGAACTACGACCACGATTGAATTCACCATACCATCGATAAACACTGGTCCTTGATGGAGCTTCATCGCCAAAAATTGAATTAAGTTCATCCATGCACAAAGTTGTAAAAAATAATCGCACGAAAATGTTCACGATTTAATTCCATTTTTAGACCGAGATGAATCTTTTAAGTTACTATAAACAACACAAATAGCGCTCGTATGTCAAAACGTTCTGAGTACGTATAAGCCAACAAATGTCAAACTTTGCGATAGAGCTTTCAGTTGACAGATTGCAACACCAGGGTTGCCAAATCCCGAAATATAAAAGGCACCCTACGTACTTAAAAAGTACTGTCGGGTCAAGTTTTTTGGTAACATAGGGTATAGCAAAATGAAATCTATGGCCAAGAAACCATTAGTCTGCGATCAATATCGAGCTGCCGGAAAATTCGTTTAAGTTTGCAAGTCGAAAAATTGTATTAATTTTTTTATAAAAACATTTCATGGGGGTTTTTTCGATGAGAAATCTATTCTATTTATTTATTTTTTTCTAGGGCAACCGCCAGAAGGCGCTGCAATAGAATTTTTTTTGTTTGTTTTCTATTTTTTCTTTTTTTCAGTTTTAAAATTTTATTTTTATGCAATTCAAATAAAATAAAAAAGAAAATTTGAATTCATCATAACAAAAATACCACTAATTTTTTATTCTTTTTTTTTTATAAATATTCTTTTTAAAGAAATTCATAAGTTTTGTAAATTTTTCTAACTTTTCTTTTTGAGTACTTTACAGCGACTTTCTATATCGATGCCATAACCCCTTCGTAATTTTTGTCGGTAACACGTCTTGGAATGCTACTTAAAAGCTGAAATTGACGTTCTATTGCTTGTATATGACAAGCAATATCGGGATCAAGAAACGGTGAATATGGAAAGCCAATGTACTGTAACAAATGCTCGCATGGAATACTTGCAATCAATGGAGGACAAAATAAAATGTTGTCATAATCATATCGAAATAATCTTTGCAATTAAAATTGATAATTTTTTTAATACGGTCTAACTTCGTTTAGATTCCACAAATTCTCTCTAATTTGAACTATTTTTTTTATAGCTGCTTGACGAATTTCCATTCTTTTTTCTAACAACAAATTTTTTAATGACCTTCTTCAAATGCGGTCTCGCTAACAGGTATTCATTAATTATAGGCGAATTGTTCCTTTCAAAAAGAAAAATAAAGCAAAAAATTCTATTGTAGCGCACTCTAGCGGTTGCCTTTCAAGACATTAATTCCTCGTCCAAAAAACCCCCTGTCCAGTTTTTATAAAAATTTAAAAAAGTTTTAATCTCATTTGTATGAGAAAATATTTTTTCCGACTTGCGAACTTAAACGAATTTTTCGGCAGCTCGATTTTGACTTCAGACCAATGGTTTCTTGGGCAAAGTTTCTTAGAATTTCCCGTAGATTTATTTTTTGCTTTACTCTTTGTTCATTTTCTTTTTTTCTTCCGAACAAATTGTCTCGGCCTAATATACATATTTGCATATGTTTTTTTTTTTGTTTTGCAAATTATGCACTGGAAAATTAAAAAAAAAATCAATATTTGTGATTCGGACATAAAGTAAAACAAATATATCTTCAAAACAGTTAGTCCTACAATAAAAACTGTCGAGGACATATTTTAGAAAACTTGCAAGAGTGAAATCTGAAATATTTTCGACAGATTTTTTTCTTGGAAATTTGATGGTTTCTTTGTTGCTAGCGCTAATTACAACAAGAAAATGTAATACTTTAATATTAAATACTAAAAATATGTTTTGGCTCCCGTGGGGATCGAACCCGTGTCCTCTTAAATGATAGTTCAATACACTATCCACCAGGCCACAAAGACTTGTAAGAAATAGTTGTTAATTCAATGTTAGTTATAACAGAAACTATGCTGCAGTAGATTGTCACCATCTATCAATAGATAGAGGATTGTGTATTTGCTATGCTACAACTTACAAAAATTTGCTTTTATTTGCCACAAGGTGTCTCCAGCATCGGTGTGTTTGTATTGTGAATGCGTTTTTGGTGTTGTTGGTACGAAGAAAATTAGCAATGCCCGCAAGTGCGTTGACAAGTGCGTTTTTAAGTGTCAAAAAAATTTTTAAAAAAAAAAAAACAACCGACTACAAAATCACTACAAAGTAAAAAATAATTTTAAAAAAATACTTTTCCTTTTAATTTCTTGGTCATATTTGATAATTTATTTAAACATATTATTATATATGACATCTTATTATCATAAGTTTTTTCTTATTTGTTTTATTGTCATATATATATTAATTTCTTCATGAATACAAAAGCTTTTAAGGTTGGCGCTAATATAATCAGACTTTTAATCAGAAGCGCCAACTTCAAAGCATTTGCATACGTATTCATCAAGAAATGAATATATTTATGATAATAAAACAAATAAGAAAAAAATTAAGATAATAAGACTTCATATATAATAATATGTTTAAATAAATTATCAAATATGACCAAGAAATTAAAAGGAAAAGTATTTTTAAAATTATTTTTTACTTTGTAGTGATTTTGTAGTCGGTTGTTTTTTTTTTAAAAAAATTTTTATTTCTTCCGTTTTAGAGAATATGATAAATTTTCGAAAAAAGTGTATAAACAACATAAATAAATTGTTCCCAAAAAATTTGTTCTATTAAAATCTGAAAGTTTGTTGGTTATTTCAAATATCTGCCTCTTAAATTTAAATTAGATGTCACATGTTTTGAAATTATTATACCCATTCTTGTAACGAGTTTTATTACCTTAGTGTCAATATTATTCGAGATATAGTGTTTTTGCAAATATTGCCACGCCCCTTTGTTAAATAAGCGCCCACTTTTTGGAGCGTTATTTCCAATAATTGTGCCTACCCCTGTACTTTATTTCAGTACCCCAGCGTCAATATTAACTGCGGTAGTGTTTATCTAGTATTGCCACGCCCATTTATCGAATAACGCCTACTTTATTGACCATAATTTTTAATAATTCTGCCTACCCCTGTACTACAATAAATTTTAGTGCCCTAGTGTCAATACTATTCGAGATACACTATTTTTCTAATATTGGCACGCCCAGTAGTTGAAATCCGCCCACTTTCTTCTCTGTAATTTTTACTAATAATGCCTACCCCTATACCAAATTGCAGTACCATAGTATCAATATTATTCGAGATATACTCTTTTTCTAATATTGCGACGCCCATTTGTCAAATAACGCCCATTTTCTTGACCGTAATTTGTATTAACTGTGTCTACCCCTACACTAAATTTCAGTACCCTAGTGTTCATATTATTCGAGATACAGTGTTTTTATAATACTGCCACGCCCATTTGTCGAATGACGCCCACTTTATTGACGATAATTTGTAATAATAATGCCTACCCCTATATTAAATTGCAGTACTCTAGCCTCAAAATTATTCAAGATACACTGTTTTTCTAATATTGCCACGCCTCTTTTTCGAATTACGCCCATTTTCTTGCCCGTAATTTGTAATAATTGTGCCTACCCCTACACTAAATTGCAGTACCCTAGTGTCAATATTATTCGAGATACAGTAGTATCTAGTATTGCGAGATCTATTATTGCCACGCCCAGTTCTCGAATACCGCCCGTACGAATACCGCCTGTACGGTCACCTCCATGCTTATGATATCTATCTGTTCCCCAAAAATTATGGCAATCAGGCGTATGGTTTAGGAGTTATCGATGTACATACATTTAAAAAAAAAAAAAAAAAAAAAAAAAACAGAGAAACCGACGAACTTGAGAACTTGAGACTTTTTGAAGTCGGTTAAAAATAGATGATATCAATAATTATGGAATTAACAAACGCATGTATGACATCGGCAAGGTATCTAAAATGTTTGATAAATTTTGTTTCGTGTGCGCTCTTTAATATATATTTTTGAAGCGAAGCTTTTCACTCTTCGTTCTGTGATTTGCTTGGAGTGAAATCTGTAAAATTTTCGACAGATTTTTTCGATACGTAGTACGCTGTTGAAGGAAAAAATTTGTTCAGTGCAACCAAGTACACAACCATGTGTGGAGAGTTAAAATGGAGAGTCGCTGGCATTATATGCCCGTATATGTAATTGGCGTGGAAATTTGACATTCAACAATAAAAAATAAGCAGTAAATACGTTTTCTGTATATATGGAATTTAGTTTATGTTATTTTAAATTATTGAATTTAAAAGTTAATTTATTAAAAAGAAAAAATTATTAAGCTATCAAATCTATGTAACTGCGAAAAAGCTTCACTTATCTCGTGTGTCCAACGACGCACCTGTGTTTTTTTTTTTTTATTACCTTCTTTTTAGGTGGTAACAGTAAGTTTAGCCAAAATTAAATCAAGTTTTCCTAACGCAAATTTAAATACGCAAAACAGTATTGCGGTCAGGGGATCCCCGTCAGGAACGAAGTTCCTTACGTTTTTTTTTCAACTTCGAATGTAATTCGAAATAAAAGTTGTTCGAAGTAAAGAAAATTGGAAAAAAAAGCTCGAATTAAGTCCTCTAAAACGATTATCTTGAAATTTGAGGCAAAGTAGGTGAATAATGGCATCTCTTATATTACTGAAACGATTGTATACTTTTTAAATTATAAAACATTTAACTTGCATATAAAGGGTGTTTTTTTTTAGAGGTTTGTTTTTCGAATAGAGATAAAACTGGCATTTTGTGGTCAAATCTGGCAACTCTAATGTCATTTATGTTCAGTTTGGTTTGCCATTTCATCATGAACAGGTTGACAAAAGAACAACGCTTGCAAATCGTGAAAATTTATTTCGAAAATAATGGTTCAGTTCGCGAAGTTTACCGCAAGCTCCGTCCATTTTATGGTCGACATAATCGTCCATCAGAGCAATTAATTCGGTTAACCATGGATCGTTTTCGCACTACGTTTACTCTATGTGATAATACGCATCCGCAGAGACGTCGAACAGTGCGCACCGAAGAAATAATTGCCGCTGTAGAGCAAAATGTTGAAGAGGACCCGAATGAATCGATTCGCCACCGTGCACAGCAATTGGAGCTTTGTCCATCAACTTTATGGAAGATTTTGCGCAAAGATCTTGGCTTGCGACCTTACAAGATCCAGCTTGTGCAAGAATTAAAGCCGCGAGACCATGCAATGCGTCGTGATTTTGGTGTATGGGCCGAAAATGAGATTGATCTCTATGCGGATTTTCATCACAAAATTTTGTTCAGTGATGAGGCTCATTTTTGGTTGAATGGCTACGTCCAACAAGCAAAATTGCCGCATTTGGAGTGAAGAGAATCCACATGAGACCCTTGAGACGCCATTACATCCACAAAAACTGACTGTTTGGTGTGCTCTATGGGCTGGTGGAGTCATTGGGCCATTCTTCTTCCGAAATAATGCTGGAGAGTCAGTTACCGTTAATGGAGACCGGTATAGAGCCATGATAACCGACTATTTTGTTCCCGAATTGGATGGCATGAATGTGGATGAGTTGTGGTTCCAACAAGACGGCGCTACATGCCACACAGCGCACGTCACAATCGATTTATTGAAGGAAACATTCGATGAGCACATAATTTCGCGGAATGGACCTGTCAATTGGCCACCAAGATCGTGTGATTTGACACCATTGGATTATTTTCTTTGGGGATATGTGAAGTCGCTCGTCTACGCCAGCAAACCAGAAACGTTAGGGGACTTGGAAGCCAACATTCGTAGCGTTATTGCCGACATACGGCCCCATATGCTCGAAAAAGTGGTTAGAAATTGGACCTGTAGAATTAGATTTATTCGAGCCAGCCGCGGAGGCCACATGCCCGAAATCATATTTAAACATTAATGGCATAAAATTATCCTTCCAATAAAGCCAAATTGATGGACATTAAAACGATTTTCTTGTGTTTTGTTTCAATTCGAAGTTCTATACCTCTAAAAAAAACACCCCTTAATTACATAAAAT